>CM054139.1:36570836-36585836 GCA_028751875.1 Rapana venosa
GTGGTGAGATTTTCCGTACGGGACCGCTTTTGCCCACCGCGAAGGCAGCTGCATTCTGGCTTCGGGGTTTGGATGAATAATAATAAAAGAAAGAGTGGAGAAATAAGAAGTGCGGAATGCACTTGATGTTTTGGGTATATTATTATGATAAGATGGTTATTTGGTTCATTCTTGGTATGTTTGTGCGTCTGTTCCATTTTCTGTTATTGCTGTTGTCGCTGCTGTTGCCGTTATTGTTGTTGCTGGCTCCTCTCTCTCTCTCTTAGTTCTTATAGCTCCTAGCGGAGCATAGGGCCTCAACAGCGTCCCTCCACCTTCTCCTGTATTCTCATGTCTGTTTCTTGCATATAGTAAGCTTCTATAGTTTGCTGTTATCGCTGCTGTTATTTTGAATAAGACGAATACTCTTCTCCTTCAGTTGTAACAATAGTATTTACTACCTTCAGTAGTAGCACGATTAGTAGTAGTAGCAGCGGTAGTACAAAATGAAGTAGTAATAGTAGTAGTAGTAGTAGCAGCAGCAGCAGCAGCAGCAGCAGCAGCAGCAGCAGCAGCAGCAGCAGCAGCAGCAGCAGCTGTAGTAGCAGCTGTAGTAGCAGCAGCAGTAGAAATGGTAGTGGTTGTGGAAATATTTTGTCATTGTAGGACAATAACGCTATTTGTTCAAAACATTATAGTTTATTAATACAGCTATTTCCAGTCAAAGCTTCAGTTGGAAAACAATGACATAATAAAACAGATTGAGGCTATGACCAAGATAATCTATTCATTTACAGGCCAATGTCCCTTATGTTGTTTTTTTCATGTTTCTAAGCAAACAGCAAATAAAACAAACACATACACAAACGAGCATTAACAAATATATAGGAGACGGGATAGCTCAGTGGTCGGAGCACTCGCTTTCCCCCAGCCAAGTTAAGCAGCGTCGAGCGTGGTTACCAGTTGGATGGGTGACCGTTTGCGCGCCTTGGCTTCAGTACAGTTTTCCCAGTTCACCCAGCTGTAAATGGGTACCTGCCCTCTTTAGGGTCAGGGAAGGTAAAGCAGCGAGGGAGAGGAGATGGGCGCCGCCCTCAATATGCTGGCCCTAGAGAAGTGAGGTCTCTGACGCCTCGCTCCCCTACGACCTTATAGGTTATGGGACTCCTTTACCTTATATATATCTATCTATATATATCTATCTCTCTATCTCTCTCTCTCTCTCTCTCTCTCTATATATATATATATATAATTGTTAATGCTCGTTTGTGGTTGCTGTTTGTGAATGCTTGAGCATTCTAGTAAAGACCCCTGAGGAAGAGGTTGCTGCCTCGAAAATTTGGGGGAAAAGATTACTGAGTGTTTGCTTCTGGTTTGTTTGTCTTCTCTCTCTCTCTCTCTCTCTCTCTCTCTCTCTCTCTCTCTCTCTCTCTCTCTGTATATATTATATATATATAATATATATATATATATATATATATATATATATATATATATATATATGTCTATATCTGTGTGTATCTTCGCTCCCCCCTCTCCCCCTTTCTCTCACCTATACCTCTTTCCCCATTTTTTTCTTTATCAAACTTACTGACAAAACCCCCTCAATTAATCGACTAATTCTTGAATAAGATTAAATTCATCCACATCCACCCATCTCTCTGACCATCCATCCATCCATCATCCATCAACCCACCCTCCCTCCCTCCCACGAACCCACCCTACATCCATCTATCTACCCATTCATCGATCAGCCAATCGCTTACATACAATCATACACCTTTCTTAAATCAAACAATACTAGTCCCCTCACCCACCTGAGTCTCTGTGAGCTGCAAGGAGGAAGAGAATTCCGCCCTCTCCGCTATGGACAAGTACTGCTTTTCCCGGAACTTCCGCTCCAGAGACAACAGTTGGGAGGTGGTGAAGGGGGTGCGCGGTTTCCGGTTGGGCTTGTGCTTCCGGAGCGTCATTTTGCTGGGGGTCAGGCGGGGAGGGGTCGGCACGCCTGCAAACAGTGTAACACAGGCTTTAAGCATTTTTGTGACAGAGTATATATACTTATATCAGGCTTTAAACGATTGTGACAGATTCTGTTTTGTGTGTGTGTGTGTTTTTTTAATGTCTTATCTTAGTTCATTTTGTTTTGTCTTATTTTCTTTTAGCATTTTTATGACAGAATATACTTATATCAGGCTTTAAGCGATTGTGAAAGGTTGGGTGTTGGTGGGGTTTTTTAAACACTCATATTGTGTCTTATTTTTGTGAGTACATTTTGTTTTTGTCTTTTTTTTTTCTTATCTTCAAAAGAAAAAACAAACCTAGTTGTTTGATAAAAATTAATGTCGTGCCATCTGCCTCTAAATTTTACGTCTTTGTATGGCTTTTTGTGTATTGTTGCCAATTCTCATCTCCTGTCTGTTTGCCTGTCTATCACTGCATTTATCTCTATGTCTCTATATATTATGCTAGCTCGATAATTTAAAAAAAGGTATGATGATAATAATAATAAAAATAAAAAACAATAAAGATAATAATGATAATGATCATCAATACAATAATGATGATGATAATCGTCATCATCATCATTGCTGGATGAAGTTGGTTAATCAAACCTGAGAGAAAAATATTTTTTTTAAATCAATTAACTGCTTGAAGAGTATTTGATGCACTTGGTGGTGGGAGAATGTGCTTCCACACCCTCCCCCTTCCTAACACACACACACACACACACACACACACACACACACACACACACACACACACACACACACACACACACATATACACACACCGCTTTCAAACTCAGTAAACGGCGGTAGCCGATTAGTTTAATTACTGTTTTTAGAAAAATACAACTGCATCCATTAAGTATTCATCAATTAAAAAAAAAGTGACACCGAAGTGGACATTAGTCCAGCTATGAAACACTGCAAAAAGCAGCCGACAATAGCTCTGATCCACCCCAAAAGCGACATGTGGAGTTTATTGGCCACCAAACGGCCCAAGCCTTCATTCTAACGTGTAATTTTCTTTGATTTATATTACAGACTTAACGGCCATACAGAAAGAAGTAACCATTTTTTAAAATTGTGTGTATGCCAGTGCTACAGCAGCCCAAATTTCACGCCGAAATATCTGCTGTGGCTGAATGGGATATATACAATACTATAATGTTATATTCAACAACAACAAAAGGACGAAAGAAAAACGACCTGTTAAATGTATATATATTATCTATACATCGTATGTTACCTACATGATTAATTACTTTTTTTCTCTTCTGTTTCTGGTTATGTTGAATTTGCATTCGTAAAACAGGATTGAACAAGAACATGTACTTTGTAGATATTACGGTGAATAGGTTGGCTTGTGTTTCTGTATCAGTGTGGGAAGGAAGGGTGTGTGTGTGTTGTGTGTGTGTGTGTGTGTGTGTGTGTGTGGTGTGTGTGTGTGTGTGTAAAGCAAAATCGGAACAATGAGACAATGCATAATAATTATCAGGTTAGCGCAAACTAACCCTCTCTCTCTCTCTCTAAAAGCAAGCGTTGAGTTTTGATATGTTATGTACGTACAAATTGTACAGACATGAATAAAATCTACCAAGCTTAAGGTACATCAATCACATATTATATATATATATATATCAATTATATATATATATATGCATGCTATCCCTTGCTCAGGTATGATAATAACATTCGTGTATACGCGAGTACTTAATTGCCTCTATCTAAGTGCGTTTTATGTTCATGGGCGCCAGCTCTCACACGCATTAGGCATACGATCCGCGCACGCGCGCGCGCGCGTGCGTGCGTGCGTGCGTGCGTGCGTGTGTGTGTGTGTGTGTGTGCGAGCGCGTAGGTGCGTACATACATGCGCGTATGCGTATGCATGCAACAGCTGGCTTTCTGACTTGGGGAAGAGATATACTGATAAGAACGAAGCTGCTGCAGTTCAATCCATATCTACCTTACCTGGTGTCAATACATCCTCTGCGAAAGGCTTTAGAAGAATTAAGCTTATGGTTTATGGTGTCACTGAGAAATGAGAGAACGAAAGAAAGAAAGGAAGGAGGGAAGAAGGAAGGAAGAAAGAGAAAGAAAGAAAGAAGGAAGGAAGGAAGAAAGAAGAAAGAAAGAAGGAAGGAAGGAAGGAAGGAAGGAAGGAAGGAAGGAAGGAAGGAAGGACAGAGAGGAAGAAATAATGGACAAAGATTGAATTAACGAAAGAGAGATAGAAAGGAAGAAAAATAGAAGAAAGAACAAAAAAGAAGAAATAATAGTGAATACAAATTGAATGAACAAAGAGAGGAAGAAAGGAAGGGAGGAAGAAAGAAGAAAGAAAGAAAAGAAAGAAAAGAAGGAAGAAACAAAGAACGAACGAAAGAGAAATAGAAAAGAAAACAAGGGAGGAAGAAAGAAGGATGGAAAAAAGAAAGACCTGAAGGAAGAAAATAAATTCATAAAGATTGAACGAACAAAAAGAGAGACAGAAAGAAAGGAAAGATATCAAACAAAAGAGAAGAAAGAAAGACAGAGAAAAAAGACAGAAACAACGAAGGAAAGAAAGAGAAAAGAACGGAGAAAAAAGAAAGAAACAGAGACATGAAGTTAAAAAGGAAGAAATGAAAGGAAAGAAAAGAAAAAAAAAAGAAAGGAAGAACGACAAAAGTAGGAGAAGAGAGGGGAGGGGGGGGGCGATGGGGGGGGGGGGGGGGGGGGGGGAGGGGGTGAGTGGGGCAGAAGGATGGGGGCGGGGGGGGGGGGGGGGGGGGGGGGGGGGGGGGGGGGGGGGGGGGGGGGGGGGGGGGGGGGGGGGGGGGGGGGGGGGGGGGGGGGAGTCACAGAGATTTTTTCCTTGTTGCAAAATTTCCCCCCATCTCAAGTTCCTTTTCACCTAACTGGTCCAGTTCAATCTGTCATTTTTGCTTTTTCCCATTTGTTCCTATATTTTTCTTTGGATTTATTTCTTTTGCTCCCCCCCCCCCCCTCCCCACTTTCATTGCTTTATCTGTTTCCTTCTATCCCTATCTATATGATTTTAACAACCAGGGTATGTTATAGATGTAGACTACTCTCAAAGCTATACATCTATGTTCTTGCTCTCAACATTATCAATTAATAATTATGAAATACTGCGTTCTGAATAATTTGGCCATCTTTACCAAACCAATTTTCTTTTAAAATTAATAAACGCTAACTGGCCCCATGAATAGAACAATAAATTTATTTTTAAAAAAACAACAACAACACACAGCAACCAATGAAACCAAACTTTCCCGTTAAAGAACTAACGGATGCATAAAGTATTTTGAAATAGGAGGAGACCCGAAGAAAGAAAAAGAAAAATGAAAGAAAGAAAGAAAAAATGAAAGAAAGAAAATTAAAAGAAAGAAAAAAGGAAACAAAGAAAGAAAATTAAAAGAAAGGAATTAAGAAAGAAAGAAATGAAGAGAAAAGAAAGAAAGAAAGAAAGAAATGAAAAGTAAAAGAAAAGAAAGAAAAACATGATTCTATTTCAAAAAGTAGGAGAGAACCAGTAATACAGACGTACATAACAATGATCTGCATCATTCCTTTATCCTTGTCTACAAAGTGCCTTTGTTTGATTTTTTAAAATTTTGTTTTGTATTTGGGGGAAACATGTTTGGGTGTTTTTTTTTCATATAAGCAGATTTTATTCTTAGGGCTTTTGGCTTTCTTTTGTTTCATTTTGTGTTTGCTGTTGTTTGTTTGGTTGGTTGGTTTGTTAATTTTGGGGTTAGTTTTCATTTTGGTTATTCATGTGGTGTTTTTTGGTTTTGTTTCACAGATTGCTTTGTTTTTAGCTTGGTTTAAGGTTACGTGTTTGGAGTTTCTTTTTGTTTGTTTGTCGTTCTTATTTTTTTAAGGGGTTTTGTGTGTGTTTCTTTTGCTTGTGTGTGTTGTGTGTGTGTGTGTGTGTGTGTGTTATGTGTGTGTGTGTGTGTGTGTGTGTGTGTGTGTGTGGTGTGCGCGCGCGCGCGCGCGCGTGTGTGGTGTGATATGTGTGTGTATTTCTCCTTTTAGGGAAGTGACGTTGTGTGTGTCATTCGGTTTTTTTCTCATTCTTTGCTTTCGCTTTAAAAAAATTTTTTTTTTTATAATGATGATGATGATGACGACGATGCAGACAATGATGTTAATGATTGTTGTTGTTTTAGGTGTTACTGTGTAGTGTCCAGAACGCGGGTCCTAAAATGCAAAAAAAAACCCCAAATCTTTGTTCAATGTTAGTTACTTCGTTCAGAGAGGGCAAAACGCTGCATCTACAACATCGTAAAGGAAACAACTAACTGTACATTCAAACAGGCTCAAGAAAAATGTGATTTTTGAACGTTCCATGCTTATTGATGATCACATCACAAAAAATAATTTCAATTTGAACAATCGGAAAACTGCAACAAATACCAGCCAGGCAAACCAAAACCAAAAGAATAAAACAAAACATAAACATTAGCAACAACAAAGCAAATTACATTTTTTAAAACCCCCAAACCCCTCCTCTCCCTCTCCTCAATCTTTCTGTGGGTGATAGTTATATTTCATCTAAATCAAATTTTTAAATAAGTGTGTACATTAATTTTTCCTTTCTGTTTTTGCACATTTTGTATCATGTTGCTGAACTTTTCATTTTGGGGGTACAAATAATAATAGATACAGAGATTTTCATAATGATTTAGAATTTATTGAGGTATATGCAGAGAACGAAAGAAATTAATGAACAAATAAATGAATAAATAAATTAGCACTCCGCAACAACGAGACTAAGGTTTAGATTGTAGTATTACTTTTTCGGCTTTCTTCATTTTTTCCATTTCTCTTTGATAATATATTTTTTGTAAATAAAAAAATCAGAAATCTTTTCCCATGATTTAAAAAAAGTGAAAACAAAAGAAAAAGCGTCACATTGTTCATCCGACCAAATAAACAAATAACAGAATAAACAAACAAAAATCAACATTGCAGGTTTTTTAATACTGCAAATTACACATACTAAACGACGGATAGCGTTATAACAGTAGAAGCAGATCTATGGAGTAAAAGAAAATTAGAAGGGAATTTTCTAACACAAAATTGTTTGCGTTTTGTTGATTTTAATATATATATATAATATATATAATATATATATATATATATATTATATAATATATATATATATATAAGCAAAACTAATACCAATTTTGTCCAAAAACATTGTACGTGTAGAAAATATAATAATGATAATAACAGTAATGATACTACTACTACTACTACTACTGCTGCTGCTGCTGCTGCTGCTGCTGCTTCTTATGATGATGACGATAATGATAAGAAGAAGAATGATGATGATGATGGTGATGATGATGATGATGATGATATAATAATAATAATAATAATAATACTCATCATCATCATAACCATAAAAACAACAACGATGATGATAATGATGATGATAATGGTACCTAGCCATCAAACGAATCAGGGGCTCAGGAGCAAAACATACAGTTACGACACCGTGGTGTTAATAAACTACGTTAAGTTTTCGCCTTTTGAATAAAAACCAAGTCAAGATCAAGAACACCATCTCTCTCTCTCTTCTCTCTCTCTCTCTCTCTCTCTCTCTCTCTCTCTCTCTCTCTCTCTCAACTTGGTTTGTTGCCATTTTAATTCCTGAAAAAGGCATCGAAAATGAATTGTATTTAAACAGTTATTCTATAATTATTTATTTCGTCGAATGTTGCTTCGTTGTTTTTAATCAAACCGTGCACAAACTATCCGCGCCATAAGTTTATTTTCACAGTCTGAGTGATTGATAGAGGACCCCCTACACGGATAAAGCTTTATGTCTAAATAGGGTTTATTCGTTCATTAAGCAAGGAACAAAATCTAATACAACATAAAGAACATTGTCAGCGCAGCAACAACAAGCTAGTAGTTTATACTGTGCTCAAGTACAACCTCAACATTCACATAGCGGCTAAAGATCTCTTATAACGACCACTGAAAAAAAAAAGGACTGAGTAGAATGATAACATCAACAATATTCACATTTAATGAAATAAGTCATAATGTCCCCCCCCCCCCCCCCCCCCCCCTCCCGAAAAAAAAAGACATGTCTATTGAATGAAGTAAAACCTTTGAAATAAGTGACGATCCCCCCCCCCCCCCCCCCACCCCTAAAAAAAAAAAAAAAAGAAAAGAAGACATCATATTGAATGAATAAGCAACTTAAAAAAAATTGCTGGTATCCATTTCTGTCCTACCCATCCACAATGATTAAAAAAACGAACAACAACAAAAGAAACAACATAGAATAAACCTTTAACAAGTAAACACGTAAAAATTAACATAACAATCTAAAATAAGTGTACCCCCCCCCCCCCCCCCCCCCCCCCCCACCCCAACAAACAAACAAACCAACAACTACCAAAAAAAAAAAAAAGACACAGCATGCCCAAAAGAAACGCGGCAAACTTGGTGCGATCATGTATGGTCATCGATTTCCGATTACGCGGATGATAATGACAATTATGGTTCAGGCCTTCCTGCTGTGCTCAGCAGTATGATAGGCCCACCCACCCCCTGGTACCTTCAAACGCGTCGCACAGATGGGCTGTTTTCAGTAATTGACAATTTTGAAACGAGTGTCATTCGCATTGTAAACTGTACATAGACACAAAGAGACAGAGACGGAGAGAGTGAGAGAGAGTGGGGGAAGAAGAAGAAAAGAGAGAGAGAGAGAGAGAGAGAGAGAGAGAGAGAGAGAGGAGAGAGAGAGAGAGGGGAGAGAGAGGGGCGGAGGGAGAAGGAGGGAGGGGAGAGAGAGAGAGAGAGAGAGAGAGAGAGAGAGAGAGAGAGAGAAGAGAGAGAGAGAGAGAGAGAGAAAGGGAGAGAGAGAAAGGAGAGAGAGAGAAAGGAGAGAGAGAGAAGAGAGAGAGAGAGGAGAGAGAGAGAGAGACAGAGAGAGAGAGAGAAAGGGGAGAGAGAGAGAGAGACGGTGAGAGAGACAGAGAGAAATGTTGTGCTCACCTGCTATTGCACTAAAAAGAAAAAAAAAAGCAGTCAACTCCACACGCTACGTTAATTTCCATGTTAATTGGTGCACAACAATGTCTTTCTAGTTCATCACCAGCGATGAATTGCTCATTAACGCAATTACACCTCTTTTAGAATTAGAAATGAGAGGTCGGAGTGGACTTGGGGGAAGGGTGAGAGAGAGAATGGAGGGAGGGAGTCTTACCATAGACTTTCCATTAACCTAGCGAGAAAAAAAAAGTGCAAAAAACAAACAAGCAAGCAAGCGGACACCACACATACACACACACGCACGCGCGCGCGCGCACGCACGCACATACACACACACACAACCCAACCAACCAAACAACCACATCGTCCCTCTTCCCTTACACTTCATCTAGCGAGAAAATAAAGCCCCCACCAAAAAATAAAAAAATAAAAAAAAATAAATAAAAGAAAAAAATATATATATAAAATAAAAATAAATAAAAAAAAGACAAAAACAGAAAAAGAAAAAAAAAGAAAAAGAACAACAACAACAAAAACAAAAACAAACAAACAAGGACAAAACCCCTCAAACAACCACATCGTTCCCTCCCCTCAAACACACAAACACTACTAGCGGGAAAAGTCTTCAGTCACAGGTTAACTTTTGTCATCATCACCTTCAAATAGTTTCTCTTACAGTTTGAATCAGAAACTATGATTTGATCATATTTGTTGTTGCTACTAAATCTTTTTTCTTTTTTGTTTTCGTTGCTTATAATTATCCAACATTTGGCCCTCTGCGACCTTACCGGTAATGAAGCAGTTTACTCGTGTAGGCTATATTATGAACTTTTGTTTTTCATTTACAATAACCCAAAGTACGAAAGCTAGTGGTTCGTATCTATCTTATTAGGTTTATCGTCACTGATAATTATTACCAAAAACAATATTCTACCTACTTGTTGATCACCACTCTCCACAAGCAAAGTTTCAGAAAGTTTCTTTTTTGTTGTTTTTGTAGATTTTTCTCACTTCATTCCTCCTTTTTTTAAATACTGACTTTTTGTAGTGTTATATTTTTTTAATTTTTAATGTAACCTATAGAAAACGCATATTTTTGGTATTCTTTTTAAAAAAAATATAAATAATCAGTTCGCAATCAATGTAAACCACACGCACACAGAGTATACCCGAGCAACCATGTAAATTCCGTATATCAAGGCTGCGCCTATCATATGACCGTGAGTGATTGTATGATAACAACAAAACATTTACATTTATGCATTAACATATTAATTACGTAAACTTAAAGTTTGTTTAAAATTCAGTCTCGTAATTTTACTTCCTGTGTACGACGACTGTGTCTCACTGAATTAAACACCTGACCACGCTATAAGCTAGTTGCTTGTTGTTGCTCTTTAACACTAATTTGTATAATAATGATTATATGTTTCTTTCTTTGTTTTCTTTCCTAAATTACCATTATTTAACCACTTTTTTTGCGTTCCTCAGCTAGAGCTCTAAGGTTCACCAATAGCGAGATTTTGCTTGTGCGACCGGTTTTTGCCCATTTATTTATATTTATTTATTTCATTGTTATATCGAGGATAAGGGAGTAAGCACTCGTGTGCTTTTCTTCATCCAGTCCCTGTGTGTATGCGGGTTTTTTGTAAATTCTGTCATCCGTTCCCACCGGCACACAATGGCTTACTCTTCCGAAAAGCGGAACGGGTTTTAACGTGTGCGCAAGATGTTCGGGCGGGGCTTTTGCAACGCACAAAAAAGGGCCCTTGGGTTTTAATAGTCTCCTCCGAAGGACCTTTCGGGAAGTGGAGTCGGCACTTATTTTAACCCCAAAGGGGAAAAAAAACCCTCTTGAACGAAACAAACCCCGGGGTCACAGATCACAAAAAACATCACCCCCCAAGGCCCTCCCCCCCCAAAATCAAACCCACAATAAAAAAAATTAAAAAGGGGCGAAAAAAGAAAATAAAATTTAAAAAAAGGGGGGCCCAAAACAAAAAAGGCAGTCCAAACACAACAAAGTTTTTTTCCCAAGCCCCCCATCCCGGCCCCCACCCTAAGTTGGGAAGGAACCCTTTTTTGGGGATTAAAGGAAAAAAAGGGTAAAAAAAACCCCAGTTTTAGACCCCACCCCCCTCCCCCCCCCCTCCCCTCCCCCCCTCCCTTCCCTCTCTCCCCTTTTCCCCCCCCCCCCTTTAAATTTTTTCCCCCTTTTTTTTATTTAAAAGAGGAACCCTTCCCCCCCACCCCCCCCCTTACCCCCCCCCCCCATCCCCCCCCCCCCCCCCCAACCCCCCAAAAAAAAAACCTTCGCCCTTCAGACAGCCAAAGAAAAGATGAAACTTGCCTCTCCCCTCCCCCTCTCCCCCTCCCCCTCCCCTCTCCCTCAGGACTTACCCTCCCTCCCTAGTAGGGGATAGCCTACTAGCTATTGTAGCCAGCTACTTTTTCAGCCTAGAAATTTACGTACTGCTCTTTCACCCCCCTTTCCATCTTTCCCTTGAGAGAGAGAGGAGAGAGAGGGAGAGAGAGAGAGAGAGAGAAGAGGGGAGAGAGGGGAGAGCGAGAAAGAGAGAAAAAGAGGGGGGGGGAGGGAGAAGGGGGGTTTGGGGAAGAAGAGGGGGGGTGGGGGGCCCCCCAAAACCCCCCAATCCCAAAAAAAAACCCCGGCAGAAAAAGAAAAAGAGAGACCCCAATAAGTCGCCATTAGTAAAAAAAAAATCCCCCCCCACCCCCCCCCCCCCCAAAAAAAAACAAAAAAAAAACCCCAAAAAAAAAAAGAAAAAACAAAACAAAAAAAAAAAAAAACCCTTTTTTAAAAAAAACCCCCCAAAAACCCAAAAGACACCCTTACCCCCCAAACAAACCAAAAAAAAACAAAGAAACTTTTCTTTTTGATACAGACAAAATTACCATACACAACAGAAAAAAAGGGAAAAAGGTAATTGGCGGGATATCATCATCATCATCCAAACATACACCACTTCAAAACAAAAACATGGAAAAAGTAGGAGAAGAAAGGGACCGCCCCCACCCACCCCCCCCCCCCCCCCCCCCTCTTCTCTCTCCTCTCTCCATCTCTCCCATGGGTTTTTATTTAAAAAAATGCCCGGAAGGGGCAAATTGGGGGAAAAGGGGGAAACAAAAAACCTTTACCCCTATTCCCCTTAAAAAAAAGGGATGGGTGGGGGGGGAGGGGTGAAACATAAACTGTGAAAATCCAAACCCAAAAATTTTAGTAGGGGGGAGGGGGGGAAAAAATAAAAACAATAAAACGAAAAAACCGATAATAAAGGGAAAAGAAGAAGAGAGGGCGCTCCCCCATCAAGGGAAGGGGACCTTGCCCTTTTCCTGCAGCATGCAGCATGTGTTTTTCTTTCATGAAAGACACCATGACTGAAACCGGGGACAAAGAAAAGAGAGAGAGAGGGGAGAGAGAAGAGAGAAGAAGAGAAGAGAAGAGAGAGAGAAAGAGGAAAAGAGAAAAAGGAGAGAGAGGAGAGAGAAGAAAAGAATGAACGAATTTTATTTACAAAAGCTACCCAAACCCAAAAGTCAAAGGGGGAAAATTTTAAAACCCTATTAACATAGGGAAAAAAATAAAAGGACATGAGTAATAAAACCAAAGTCCAGTTTAAATTGCCAACCAAAATTTTCAGTTTTTAAAGTTTTGATCCGTTTCATTCATAGTCTGCTTACGTTTTTCTAGAGCCGCGTTAGAAAGAGAGAAAAAAGAGAGAGAAGAGAGAAAAGAAGAGAAAAGAGAGAGAAAAGAGAGAGAGAGAGAAGAGATGGAGAGAGGAGAAAGAAAAAAAAGGGGAGAAGGGGAGAAAAGAAGAGAGAGAGAGAGAGAAGGGGGGGGGGGGGGGGGGGGGGGGGGGGGTAGAAAAAGAAATTACAGTTGGGGGCGGGGTTCCGGGCGGAAAATTAAATGTTCCAATAAGGGGATTTTAAATTTTTAAAAACAAAAAAATGAAAATTCTCAAAAAAGGGAAAAAAGAAGGGGGGGGGGGGGGGGGGGGGGGGGGGGGGGGGGGGGGTGGGGGGGGGGGGGGGGGGGGGGGGGGGGGGGGTTGGGGGGGGGGGGGATCAAGGTTATGGAAGAGAGCTCAAGTGTAGTGTGCATGGGCCTGAAACCAAACAAAAAAACCAAACAAACAAGCAAGCAAGCAACCAAACTACAACTATATAAAAACAAACAAAACGCACACCCAATCTTCATTTAAAAAAAAGAATCACTTCTTCACAACATTTCTGAACCTTTCTCTCTTCTTTTCCCAGTTTCATTCAGTTCAGCAGAGAAAATGATTCCAGCTGTTCTTACCTTGGATCAAAAGTTTGCATTTTTTCGATTGTTTTCCTCATTCATTTGCTCTACTTATCTCATCAAATATTCACTGCAGTGCTGCTATATCCACACGGCATAGGCCTTCCATGTTTAACAAAAATAAATTTGGATGCCCTAGCAGTCCCCCCCGAATATGGTACATCTTACAAGTGTTTATTTCAGCCATAAAAGGACGCAGTACAATCTCTTAAAAAACGAACTGCTGTGGTATAAGCTTGTGTCATGAAGTTTTCCCACTAGTTTCTACTAGGTGGAGGATGTTACTCAACTGAGTGGATCCATGCCTGTAAGTCTGTAAAGTCATGGGTCCGAATATCTGCAGCCCTGTCTTGTTAATCAAACATAGGGACTTTCACGTTCTCCCCTATCAATCTTAAGTGAAGACCTGGCAGGGCCTTCTTTTCCTTTTTGTGTATAGATGCATGCCAGAAGATCAAGTAATCATGAACGTTGAAAACCCCTAATTCATGTCATTGGGTTGCAGGAACAAACATGTCTAGCATGCACCCTGTAACAGGAAAGGTATGGGCTCCGCCAGGATCAACTTGCCCATGAGGCAGGGCTGGAGAAATTCAGTGCCCTGCCCCGTAAGTCCTCATGGAGCTGAGTTTAGGGATAAAAAAAAGAATACTCATACTCAAACTACTCACAGAAGAATCTGTCGATCAATGAAACAAAATTTGCCCATCTTTCTATATAGTTTGATGAATGGTAATGATATGCAACAGTTTCCCCGCCATAAATGTTGGCGATGAACGATAAATTGTGCGCGGCCAGTTGCATCATGATTATAAAGGATCATATATCAACGGTGAAACGATCACAGGCTTCAAAGCTGACTGAAGTCCTTCTTTTTGGCTTGCTTCTATGAAACTGATGGGCAAAAAAAAAAAAGGAGAGAAAAAACCCCAACAAGGAAAGGAAAATAAAATAAAATACACCCCCCCAAAAACAACAACCCACCCCACAACAAAACCAACAACAAAAAACAACCCAACCCAACCAAAAACCCACCAAACAACCAACAACTAAGCCTACAACAAAAGCTTAAAAAAAGACACCATTTTAAGTACACACATACATACATACATTTATCTATATATCTATATCTATATATATATATATGCAAAAACATCCCCCCCCCCCCCCCTCAAAAAACAACAACCTGAGAGAAAAACAGGCACGTTAATATCACATATGTAAATGAATTATGCACGCATTCTTGCATGTCATACATAATCGACAATTATGCTGCTCCTAGAGCGTCATGAAAGCTGCTCTCCCCGAGTGGCGTTTAGTCTTACCTGTATAAAGTGAAAAGAAGAAAAGAAGAGAAAAGAAAAGAAGAGAAAAAAACCCACCACCTCTGGATGGGCTGGGCGTTATTGATCAAACTATCAAGCAAACACCCCCACTCACGTCGTCTTTAGTGTCACAGATCAATGTGAGGCGTTGAGCTGTGTCCGGGGTTTGCATAAATAGTGTGAACATTTAGCTAGTAAAGGCTACGGCAGCTGAGCAGACGTGTATTATATGTCCACTACACCTTTTTTTGTTGTTGTCCTGATGGCGCAGGTTCGAATTGGTGATGAAGGTCTCATTTTAAATGGGTTTGTTTGTCTCTCTCAAGACTTAACATTA
>CM054139.1:36590836-36598336 GCA_028751875.1 Rapana venosa
AACAATGTTGCCTTCAACCGCTGTTGCGGGCTGTTGCCGTGTTGCGTTTGGGGTGTTGATTGTAATGTAGGCCTGTAGCCTAGGCTAGTGTGTGGAGCAAGGGGTGCAGGCATTGTACTGGCATGATGTATGTATACTTAACACAGATGGCTCTGAATTGTTTCTATTCATCGGCCAACTTTTCACACAGACTATGGTTGTGTGTGTGTGTGTGTGTGTTTGAGAGAGATGAGAGAGAGGAGAGAGGAAGAGAGAGAAGAGAGAGAGAGAGAGAGAGAGAGAGAGAGGTGTGTATATGACTCTATTGTGTGTGTGGGTGGTGGTGGTGGTGTTTGTTTTGTTTGTTTGTTTGTGTGTGTATGTGAATGAATAAGTAAAATGATGTTGTATACATATGTTTTCCCTAAATAGTTGAATATTCTCTCTCTCTCTATCATTATCATCATCATTATCATAAAAATCTTAACAGAAAGCCAACCTTTTTTCAAAACAAGAAAAAGATGATTGCTTTCTGGTCTATCTTGCCGTATTTTCCAATATTTCAATTGAGCTATAGACATAAATTATATTAAAACAAGGTAACCCCTCCTCTCCCCATATATATATATATATATATATATATATATATATATATATATATATATATATATATACCCTGACAAGTCAAACAATTGAAAAAAAAAAATTGCTATATGCTTATCAATAATTATTTTCTTCTCTCTCTCTCTCTCTCTCTCTCCTCTCTCTCTCTCTCTCTCTCTCTCTCTCTCTCTCTTCTCTCAGCCTCCAGCTTTATGATATTAGTTTTTTAGATCTGCGTGTGTATTTTATTGGGTTTGGTTTTTTTCTTATATAAAGTATTGGATTTTTTTAAAAGAGAGAAAGTGCAACAGTATCCTAATATCTTGATTTGTTATCTATTGTCAGTTGTGACTGTTTTCTCTCTCTCTCTCTCTCTCTCTCTCTCTCTTCTCTCTCTCCTCTCTCTCTCTCTCTCTCTCTCCTCTCTCTTCTCTCTCTCCCCCCCTAGGGCTATGAATGTTTGTTGTGGAAATAAATTTTGCCCATCGCGAGAAATGTATATGGGGGAATTTTATTATGAAAATCGTACAACAGCTGGGGACACCTTCGTGAGCGTATCTATGTATCTATCTATGTATCTATCTATGTGTCTATCTATGTGTCTATCTAAGTATCTGTCTATGTATCTATCTATGTATCTGTCTGTCTGTCTGGCCTGTCTGTCTGTATACAGACATACATACATATCATTGTATATATATATATATATATATATATATATATATATATATATAGCACATAGCACAATGTACAATACATAGCACAATGTAGACTACAATTTATATATATAAATATATATATATATTTTTTAAAGCAGTGGAGGAAATCAAGTACAGGTAACTAGTTACAGCTTTTCCATCATTTTGAAAATTATTTATCAAATATTCAACTACGAAAAAGAAAAAAAAGGAGTGAATAAAAGAAAAGAAAGGGGAAAAAAAGAGAAAAAAAAAGCCCATTCATTTTTTTTATGTTATGTTAGTGTAAAATAAAGAAAATTTATTAGAGTAAAAAATTAGATAAATAAATAAATGTACGAATAAACAGTGCTAATTCACTCTCTTACTGTATTAAAACAAAGAACCATTCGCAAAACGAAACAAACCAACCAAAAATAAATAAATAAACGAAAAACGCCAACAACACCACCAACAAAAGAAAAACCCCAAGAAACACACACACAAGCAAGGATTGGTTTTTTAATTTTTCTTTGGAAAAGACAAACAAACAAGGAAAGAAAATTAAACCTTTTAAAACAAAACGGCATCAATAACTTTAAAATAAAAAAAATCCAAATTACAAAAATAAAAATAAAAGCTAATAGCATCAAAACCAACAAAGATGAAGGTATCAACAACAACAACAACAACCAAAAAAAGGATGGATATATGTAATGCAGACAAAGAAAACACAGTTCCAACCCAAACCAATCCAATCCAATCATGATAATTATTTACATCCCTGCTAACACAGTGGCCATATCCATATGCACATTATCAGGGATGACCCTCGTCAAGAATCAAGCTCAGAATAAAATTTTTCATTTTTTAAATAATAAAAAATAAACCCAACAAACTAACTAACAAAGCAAAACAAACGACAAAAACAACACCAACAACAACAACCAAAAAACATGCACACAATACGAGTTCATATTAAACAAAACACCCCATTGATATGGTAAAAAGAAATTACAATAAGCGAATCAATGTATAAGTAACGTTGAAATGTACAATCTGTCAATTTTATACAAAGAGAGACGCGTGCATAACAGATTACGACGCATCGGCTTAATCAATTAACAAATTAATCAATCAATAATCAGTCACTGGGTCACAAAAGAAGAAATTAAGCAGCTATCATTTTATATTTAAGTAAACTGAGTTTTTTAAAAATTATTATGAGCAAATTATCGTTTATGCTATATCCTGGAAGAAGCATACTAAGAAAAAGCAATATCGCATAATAACGAGAAGGTTTAATCAGTGCAATCAATAACAAACCAAGACTAGACAATTCGATATACATCTTTTTTCCACTTTATTTGCATTTTTTCCATTTGTTTTTTCTGTTTTCAAGAAATCTAAACATTCAATAATATTAATAATGATAATGATAATAATAACAACAACAATGATAATAGTGATAATACTTTAATAATGATGATGATAATAAAAATAATAATAAAAATTTTTTTTTTTAAATGCTCATGTACTATGCAACAAAACTCAGCCAGTCAAACCAATAAAAGATGCTGTACAAAGCTGAAAATGTTTTCTGAAGTTTTTTTCTTCTGACGAAAGGGCATGTGCTGGATATTCTTCTTTCCTACAACATAACCCCCCCCCCCCCCCCCCCCCCCCACCACACACACACACACACACGTATCATTCACAAAATAATATCTCCAGACAGTATCACAGTACTAGTAGAAAAGAAGAAAGAAAGGGCAAAAAAAAAAAAAAGCAAGATAGAGAGAAAGAAAAAAAAGAAAGGAAAAAAGAAAACAAGACAGGAAAGCAAACAAGCAGATAAGATCGATAGAGATCTCTATATGACAAATAAATATATATATGTTTTTAAAATAAATGGATAAATGAATAAATATATATTTATCACCACACGCATTATTAGTATGTGTTAGATGCACAATTTTAGCTGTTTCTAAAAGGCGAAACATACCTTTGCAATAATTATGTTAGAAACACCACAGAAGGTACCTATCTCTCTCTCTCTCTCTCTCTCTCTCTCTCTCTCTCTCTCTCTCTCTCTCTCTCTCTGTGAGTGTGAGTGTGTGTGTGTGTGTGTATGTGTGTGTGTGCGTGCGTGTGTAACTCGATGAATATTGATGAACCATTCTTGTTTAACGAGAATGCAAATAAAGAATCCTTCTAGTACTTACAAAAGCGACCGATTTAGGTTAAGGTATCTTGTTTCTGAAAGAATACAAACACCTAAAAACGACGATAAATCTAAACAGACTTCGGCTAAGAAACTAAAAACGAAAGAAAGAAAGACATACAGACAGACAGAAAGAAAAGCAAAATGAACACTAAAAAAAAGATATGAGGAAAATTTAAAAGAATGAATGAATGAAAGGAAGGTGGTTGTGGTCGCAGATTGTAAACAAGCAAAAAAACACCCCCCAAAAACCAAAACAACAACAACAAACCCAAACCACAACAAAAACCGAATTCCTGTCGAGCACTAAACATGTAAATAAAATGTTTTAGATATAATTATTGTTTCTTATACAAGGCAAAAGTAGAATCGTTTTTTAAATGCAGGTATGTGGTACAATCATTGCATCACCTAATTATAATCATTATAACAATGTTTATCTTAAAACAGAAGCTGGCATGAGGACACTATTTAGACAAACTACGTCCACAAAGAAAAACAACATCAATAACAACATAATGTACCCCGAAAGGAATACCTATATCAACTTGCAAGCGCAAGTGTGTGTATACATACACACAACACACACACACACACATACACACACGCACACTCTCATTCGCACGATCATTACAATCATTATATGCCTCCATGCGAATAATTGTTAAGTGCATAGACATTACTCACATACACATTTCGTTCTTAATCTGTGTGTGTTTGCGCGCGCGCGCGCGCGCGCGCGCGTGTGTGTGTGTGTGTGTGTGAGAAAGTGTGTGAAAGTGTGTGTGTGTGCACGCACGCGCGCGAACGCGGTTGTCCACACAAGCTAGTGCGCATATGAATTTGTACACATAGACATTATTTAAAAAGATTATGTGCGAAAACTTTTTTCTTGTTTTGCTTTAACATTTTCATTTGTTTCGCTCATGTTTTCCAAAGACTTTGTCCGTTCTCTGTCGGTCTGTCTGTCTGTCTCTCAGTCTCTGTCTGTCTGTGTCCACCAATGTCCACATTCCACCGTGGCACACAAACAAACAAACGAACACAAACAAAACAGACGGACGGACCCAGAGATACTCACTGCCAGCAGCGGAGAAGCGCGGTGCCCCCAGGTACCAGTTGGACAGGCCCGCTGCTGTGTGCTGCCCCTGATTCCCCGACCACCGAGAGTCCGTCAGAGCGTTCATCGCCCCTACCCCCAACCCCACCCCCGCCAAACCCATCCTCATCGGCACCACAGTCGTCGTCGTCGTCCCTGTCGTCGTGGCCGCAGCCGGAGAAGAGGGAGAAGAAGGTCGGGATGACTGTCGTGGGGCTGGAGGAGGAGGGAGAGGAAGAGGAGGAGGAGGAGGAGGAGAGGCGGTGGGTGAAGTAGAAGTCCGTTTTTTGCTGGGCTGGGCTAAAATGTCTACCACACTGAAAGATGTGAACCGTTGGTGAGCAGCGCTGGGTGGATTTGCCGGGGCCCCAGCCGCCCCTTTGTTCTCTTTCTCACTGCTCGACCGCTCGGGACTGGAACCGCGGTGATGTCTCTGGTCGCTCCACTCGCTGGTGGAGTCTGGAGAACCGGGAGGTGAGGGACTGTGAGAGGAGGACGAGGAGGAGGAGACAGCACTGCAGTTGAGACCCGAGATTGGAACCACAGATCCCTGCAGAGGGGACGAGGATGAGCGGTGACTGCTGCTGCTGCCGCCGCCGCTAGTTCCCCCACCCGAGGAGAACACACCGGCACGGCTGTTGAACACACAACGTGGGGACATGGACACGGGTGAGCGAGATTTGCTGATGTCGTCTGCGCCTACTACTTCCATGTCGGAGTTACTGCCACTGCTGCTGCTACTATGCGATGGGCTGTTTTTGCTGTTGGTTGGCGTGAACGCTGAATGTTCGCTTGTCTGCAAGCTGCTCGCCAAATTGGCCGCGGTTACCGTCGCTGTCAAAGTGGACATAGTGGCATAGCTTGTAAGCAAACGAAACAACCGAACCAAAAGTAATAGTATCGAGTCAAGCACCACAGACGTCAGAACTTTTCGATCATTTCAATAAGAGGGTGAAGTTAATGTTGCGGAAATGTCTTGAAATGTAACCGTCCTGTTGATCAAAATCTTTTTAAGATTTGATTCTCAAAAGAGTAGAGAAACGAAATCAATAACACATGCAGAGCAGACAGACAAAAACATCGGTGACAATTCACTGAATCTGAACGGGGCAGACCAGCACAAAACAATCGAGTGATTCGCTATACTACAGTGACTTCCTTCCACTAGCAACACAAACCAAGGGCAACTTGTTGTTACCTTGCCGCCACCACACACCGGGACTTTGTGAAGTCAAGATCACCGTTACCTCTCTTGTCTTCCTCAGCGACTCTTCACTCTCGCCTCGCTTCCAGCCCTCCCACCGCGTAGAGGTCTCGTAAACGTCAACCAATCACTCAACCCGCAGTGGCAAGTACAGCTCTCTGATTGGCTGGAAGTGTCCCTACGCCACGCCCTTGTGGGCGGGGAGCTATTAGTTTCGGTGAAGAAGAAGCGGTGTTAACTATCGGGTGACATGGCTCGGCGTGTCTGGCTTGGCGTCTTGCGAAAGGAGGCTCTTACGCGCGCGTTGATGTGGAACGATTTGTAAACAGATGTAATTAAGGTGTGAATGGTCCGTTTAAACTGCTACGCCGACTGCTGTGGGCTGCGCTTCCGGCTAGAGAGAGAAAGAGATAGAGAGGATGGTAGGTTAGGATGCTGCAGTACTCCAAACATGGTGGCAGGTTCAGTGGCTACAGTTTTGAAATTATAGTGTGACGATTGGGCAGACAGAGTCATGTTAAGCATGGAGTCTGTCTGTCTGTCTCTCTCCCCCTCAGACATGAATCAATTTCAGTTTGGTCTCAGAGGCTGTTTATTTATTCCACTTGATTCCCACGTAGTCCAAGGAGGCCTGACTGACCAGGCACATTTGGCCATACAGAGAGATGGTCAAGAGTCATTTTTAGGGAGTTTATGATGACATTTATTTACCCTATGTTTACCCCCCTTCTTCTGCATCCTGTGTCTTTGTAGAGCCCGTGCAGAGCATATGGAATGTTATGAGCAGGGGTAGGACACTTCATAGAAACAATCATAACTCGCACTCTCTCACTCACTCACGCACGCACGCACACACACACACACACACACGCCATACGTGCACGGAACTAATTCCGCAGAGGCCCATGCAGTGGATATGGTAACTTCTTAATAATCATAACACACCACACACGTACCACACACACACACACACACACACACACACACACACACACACAATAGCAGAGAGAGAGAGAGAGAGAGAGAGAGAGAGAGAGAGAGAGAGAGAGAGAGAGAGAGAGAGAGGAGAGAGAGAGATGCCTACATGTGTTCGCCAGAACTTACATAAAAGCCACATCTCTTTTAATTGATATATGAACACAATTATTGAGTCGCACCTGCCGCGGCCAAGTGCGCGCGCGCGTGCATGCGTGTGTGTGTGTGTGTGTGTGTGTGTATGTGCGTGCGTGCGTGTGTGTGTGTGTGTGTAGCTCTGGCGTGTATTACTCGCAAGAGCATTTTTAGAGTATAATTTGCGGTTTTCTTCTTAACGTATTAAACTATCATCTGTCAGACCAAACAGCTGAAACGGTTCAGGCAACTAACACACAGGCTGCAGATCATTATGGCTCTAGGATTACGGGCCCTGGGTTCAATTCTGGATACTTGGTGGGCTGGCTACAAGAGGGGCAGTTGAAGGTTCCAGAGAGAGTGCAGCAGCCAGACATCACAGGTACCAACCACCTCACCCAGAGCCCCCTACTACACCCCAGAGGTATCTTAGGCCATCTCAAGTGCCCATTACCAGTGCTGTATGTCTTCTTCTTCGTCGTCGAACGCTCAGACAGCAACTATTGTTGTCTGTTATATGAGCGAAAATGCGTCACGCTGCCGTTAAGCGCCTGACAAGTCAGGCCCAGCGCATCCGACTTCGGCACAAGAGAGAATAGTTAAC
>CM054139.1:36600836-36614689 GCA_028751875.1 Rapana venosa
ATATTTAACCTAACACTCCAATGTACCAATTATGTATATATGTTAGTCCGTCGTTTTCGACGATGGCCTCCAAAACAGCAGAGGAGGCAGCTGCTGTTTCGGAAACTGGGCAGAAATTTGATTATAGTGGAGATGCCTTGCCCACAGTACATCCCCACTCTCTCGGCCAAGTGGGCATAAGGACAGTCAGCGTTGGAGATGTTCTCCAAAGGCCAACTAGTCCCCAGGGCTGCAGCACATAAGGACTGTGCAAGTCAAGCCTCCTAGTCAGAGAGTCATAGTCGATCACTAAAGACTAAGTGGGAAAGCCACTGATCATAATACAGCCTCTCACTTTGCTGTTGCCCCCGGCGTCAATGGTTTAATCAAGAACTGTGATAAAGCCCAGGCGCTGACGGCTGACGGCACTGGTCATGTCACCAGACACACACGAGAGGTATCGTTTGTTTCAGCAGATATATGTCTTTTTACCTTGCCTCTTCTTGTAAAATGAAATGCCACAAGTTCAAAATTAATAGTAAAACACAATGATCATATTATTATCTTCTCTCACACAGCAAGTTGACATGTATTTTCTGTCAGGAATGAAAACGCCACCACTGTTCTGGTACTGTGCAATTAATAATAATAATAATAATAATAATAATAATAAATGGAACTTATATAGCGCTATATCTTGCAAAGACAAATCAAAGCGCATATTTGGTCAGAAACCTTTAAAAAAAAGTTGTGTTGGTATTCCAGGGGGGGGGGGGGGGGGGGGGGGGGGGGGGAGGGGCGGCACACATACACACACGCACACGTGCTTGCAGATACACACACACACACTGTAGACAATGAAGACTGACCCGCAGAGCCAAAAGATCTAGGATTTGCTCCACATGTGGTCAGTGCTATCAAACAAGGTAGCCTACTACAGGACAACTGCCATACTACACGAAGCACTGACTTCTCACCTAGTGATGGATCGGTGGTCTAGAGGTAACGCGCCTGTCTAGAAAGCGAAAAGTCCGGGTCGGTAGTGTGCGGTGGTTCGATTCCCGTTTAGGCCCGAAACTTTTCCCCCATCCATTAGACCATGAGTGGTGGTCTGGGCGCTAGTCTTTCGGATGAGACGATAAACCGAGGTCCCGTGTGTTACACATAATTATTCAGCGCACGTAAAAGAACCCACGGCAACAAGAGAGTTGTCCCTGGCAAAATTCTGTAGTAAAAAGCCACTCTGATAGGGAAACAAATACAGTTGCAGACCCAAAAAAAAGTAAAAAGGTGGCGCTGCTCTTGTGGCGACGCGCTCTCCCCGGAGAGAGCAGCCCGAATTTCACGCAGAGAAATCTCGTGACTTAAAGTGGTGTAAATAAATAAATAAATAAATAAACTTAACGGCCTAG
Organism: Rapana venosa; assembly: GCA_028751875.1. Lineage (NCBI taxonomy): Eukaryota > Metazoa > Mollusca > Gastropoda > Neogastropoda > Muricidae > Rapana > Rapana venosa. The sequence goes on from CM054139.1 coordinate 36,602,228, forward strand.
AAGTGGTTGCCATGTATGATGAGTGAGACAGACAGAGTGCACATTCTGGGTGACCTCCCTGGAGTCTTAAGCTAGGGAACGCTCAACAACAAAGACACCACCACCACCACCACCACCAACAACAACAAAGCAATCTTTGTCTTCTTAGTCTGTGCAGGAATAGAGGTGTGTGTTTTGGTAAATTTGTTGTTGTTGCTGTTCATAAGCACACCCTATCTCCCTGACATTGTCTTTTTAGACTGATGAAACTGAACACCCTTATGCAACACGGTGAATGTATTCTGAAAGAACAACATAGTACAATGATATTGATTTTGGTTAAAGAGGCTGTCCTGTTCTAACAGTTTCCAACCCCACGCCCATCCCCAACCTCAAACACACACACTTTGTATTCCTTTATTTTGCACATTTCTTGTAGAAAAAGTACTTTTGATAACAGACCATTCAACAAAGATTTCACGAGCCCTAATCAACTGTATTTGTATATTTGTAAACCACTTTAAGTCGCAGCAGATTTCTCTGTGTGAAATTCGGGCTACTCTCCCCAGGGAGAATGCCAGAGCAACGCCACCCATAATTTTTGGGGGGTTCTTTTTTAGTCTGCATGTGTATTAATTTTGTTCTCCTATCAGAGTGTTGTTGTTTTTTCTTAAAGAACTTTGCCAGGGACAACCCTCTTGTTGCCGTGGGTTCTTTTACGTGCGCTAAATGCGTGTTACACTCGCGACCTCGGTTTATCGTACTCATCCGTAGGACTAGCACCCAGATCACCACTCACCTTAAACTGAAGATATCACGGCATAGTGCATGGTGGGAAACATTTCGGCCACAAACGGGAATGGAACCAGGACTTTTCGCTTTCTAGGTAGGTGCGTTACCTCTTGACCACCGACTTACTTACTAGACTGACTTCATGGAGATCTCTGGCAGGCTTCTTTTCATCATCATCATCATCATCATCATCATCATCATCATCATCATCTTCTTCTTCTTCTTCTTCTTCTTCTTCTTCTTCGTAGAACGCTCAGACAGCAACTATTGTTCTGTCATATCAGCGAAAATGCATTGAGCTGCCGTTCGGCACCTGACAAGTCAGGCCCAGTGCATCCGACTTCGGCATGGGAGAGAATTGTTATCTTTATAAAAATATTAATTTGAGTCGTTCTGGAAAAAAAGGCAGGAGAATTCTTTTCATGTAAGAACTGGAAAAGTTATAAACATGGCTTGACAGTCTTCTTAACCAGAAATCAGACACCCTGCTCACATTGATTATTCCAAGGGGCTAATTAATCACAGTGCATATACGATCGATTTCTCTCCCCTTGGCCTCTTGCACAAAACTTCCGACTGCAAAGCTGCAGAAATAGGAACGTTCTCGTTCTCGAGTGATCCTTGCCGATCTATTAAGATAAGGATTGCAGCCTTCCTATACTGCTATCGTTGAGCGCTGGAATTTTGTCCCTGGCTTGTCTTGAATGGGGAGGTATTTATGGCTTGCCTGGTTTGAATGTTGCTGCTTGCTCTTAGAGGAATATTCAATCGAAAGAAAGATTGTTATGGTGGGGTGTGTGTTAGTGTGTGTGTGTGTGTGTGTGCGTGCTCGCGCACGGGCATGTAGGTATGTAATGTGTATAATGTATTATGTCGGTTTGTGTGTCTGTCACGTGTGTATGTGTGTGCGTTGTGTGTGTGCATATAGACTTCGAGCACACGCAAGCACATTCTGCTGTGAAAAGGAGCGAGAGAGAGAGAGAGAGAGAGAGAGAGAGAGAGAGAGAGAGAGAGAGAGAGAGAGAGAGAGAAGAGCGAGGGAGAGAGAGAGAGAGAGAGGGAGAGAGAGACAGAGACAGACAGACAGACAGACAGAGACAGACAGACAGGCAGTTATGGAACAGAAACACCGAGAAGGCAAGACAGAGGAGAGAAAAAAAAGACGCCAAACAAACCAACCCACAGAGGGACAGGGATTGCGGTTGTATCCAAACCGCCTTACACATGGTGGCGATTTCCACAAGCTTTTAGCTTGTTGTTGCCATGGTCTGCATGTTCTCTGTCTCGCGCAAGTATCAACCTTGAAGTAAAAGACAACACAACAACGACGACAACAACAACAACAACGAAACACAACTGTGTCTAAAAGAAACGAAAAGGAGAAGAAAAAAAATTACTGTATCGGTAAACAGAGACTGACCTAGAAACGCAAGCTGAATGAAACAGACCCAGGCGCACACATAAAAAGAAATAAACGTAAATCATGCATAAATGCATGCATGCATGCATTCATACAGACATACATTCCTACAGACAGACGGACGGACGGGCGGAAGACAGACAGACACACACGTGTGTGTGTGTGTGTTTTTATTTATTTATATTTATTTATTCTTTTATATCGAGGATAATGGAATAAGCGCTCATGTGCTTTTTTACATCCAGTTCCCGTGTGTATGCGGTTTTGTAAATGATGTCATCTGTTTCCACCGGCACACAATGGCCTACTCTTCCGAAAAGCGGAACAGGATTTAACGTGTGTGCAAGATGTTCTGCATGCGTTCGAACACGGGGCCTCGGTTTATAGTCTCATCCGTGAGTGTGTGTGTATGTATGTATATATATATATATATATATATATGTATGTATGTGTGTGTATACACCGACGAACACACACGCATGCACGCGCGCGCACACACACACACACACACACACACACGCATGCACACGCACACACTCCAAAGCTATCAGTAGGCACAAGAGCAACTCTTCCTCCCGCGCCCACCCCCTCCCCCCCCCCCCCCCCCCCCCCCCCCCCCCCCCCCCCCCCCACTTCCTTGGCCCTCAGCGGGATGTCCTGATGACCATCATTACCACTCAGTGACCACACAACGCTGACCATCCCTCCCTCCTCCTCCTCCCTCCTTTCGGCCACCCACCCACCCACGAATCCCCCTAACCACCCACCCACCAGGGTCATGGCCCCCAATTTATTCGCCCGTTTGTTGCTGCCCCTGCTAGCCATTAGGACCCTACCCAAGGGGCAACTAACCCGCCTCCCAGCCCGCTTATTCCCCTTGATGTTTATGATGCCTACTAAAAGCAAAGCGTCTTCTTAGGGGGGAAAAGTGACCCGAATTCTCCTGCCAGCGTACTGCCTCCAGACCCTTCCGACACCAAAGGCCAGATCTGGAACGGTGGTTGTGGCCAGTAGATACCAAGGGAGCAACCTCCCATTCCAAAAGGGAGCGGGATTACACGGGAATAAAGATTATCACAAAGTCTTGGCTCTGATATCACCGGAGCGCTCGTTTTTAGAGGTCTCCGACTTTTACTAGCGCAATGACCAAAGAGTTGTCGTTGCTGATTTGTGGCGGCGGCGCTTCCCTCTCTCTCTATAATATATCGAAAGGGAGGAGGTTGAAGGGAAAGGGAGGGGGGGGATTCCGGTGATAATTAGAGGGTCTTTGAGACTGATAATGGTAGGGGCTGGTCTTATCGCTAGCACTAATCGAATCGCTCTGGGAGTAAGAGACTGGGGCCGTCTTCCCACCTGGTTTTTGGCGGTCGTGGGAAGGGAGTTCTAATGAATTACCATCCTGCTGATAACGATTATTAATTACTGTTTATCGCCTTGTCATTTTGGCAGCCAGAGAAACGTTCCCTAATGTGTGTGTGTGTGTGTGTGTGTGTGTGTGTGTGTGTGTGTGTGACAGGGAGCTAAAACTAAGAGGAAAAGGAAGCAAAATTACCACTTAAATAAAAACCAAAAGCACTGCACATGTGCATAGGATATAACTTTTTTTATATGAAATGATTAGCAAAACTTTTTTTTCTTTCTTTTTTTTTACCTGCTCGTAGCATTCGCTCATCATGTCTTGCATGTTTTATCAGGAAAGTGGCACGATGTCTAACTTTGAAATACTGCAGGAGTATGGCAGCTCAAATTGATCAGGAAGAGGGGTGGGTAAGGTTACCGGAACGTACAGATCTTAGACAGGAAAAATATATTACCTGAAATCAAAGAGGTCGGGGGACTTGCATTAAGATAACACGTGTCAGTTTTCTCATCATCCCTAAGTAGGCTTGTTTTTTTCTCCTTTCCCGTTTCACGTCCATTTCTTACATAATGTTTAATCTTAATTACTGGGTTAAGTTTCATGAGGTTTCGTCGGTGTTCATGTTCTCACATTGATACAGCGTTCAGATAGTGATTTACGGATGGAAGTCGAGGTTAAAGGATGTTGCCTTGCACACCTGTTGGGTGTACATGTATCGTCAATATCATCCTAAATGATGGCAGAAGACGACAGCTTGCGACAATGACGATGCCGATGACTACGATGACGACGACGATGATGATGATGATGACGACGACGACGACGATGACGACGACGACGACGATGATGATGACTACGATGATGACGACGACGATGACGACGACGACGATGACGACGACGACGATGATGACGACGACGACGATGATGGTGGGGTTCGGTGAAGTTTAGTTTTGACCCATTCAATGAAGCAGTCCATCCATATATTTCACTGTGTGCATTTTTACCTCCAGGCAACTTGGTCTTTGACAGACTGTCGCCATCTTTTGATAAACCATACCTCTTCAGCTTTCTTTTTCTCTCTTCTTTTCTTTTTTTGACTAACTGACAAAGCTTACATCGTTAAACCACGAATATGCTTTGAAGTGATAATATGGAGATTTGTCTTCACTCGTGGCGAGCTCCAAGTATCACAATATTTATTCTTCTTTCAACAGCACACACACAACACACACAAAAGTCCTCTGAACTTTAAGCAGGTCTGCTTTAAACAGCCGGGTTAAACAAAATGACACACACGCTATCTTCTTAACCAGTGTGTAGACATACATACATACTTAAGGTTCCGTGGTGATTCAGGGTGGCAGATATCTACAAACAATCTTCTCTAGCAGTGACGCTTTCCCCCAGTTGAAAACATCTCTCTCTCTCTCTCTCTCTCTCTCACACCATACCAAAACCACACCATAAACAAGCCCCTTTGTCAAATCTAATTACCAACGGCAAGGGACCAACTCCGCCCCCCCCCCCCCCCCCCCCCCCTCTACCACCACCACCCCCCAAAAAAAATACAGAGAGCCTCTTACACCCAGTCCCCCCTTCTCTGTTCCTTCCCCCACTGATTTACAATCTTCTTTATGCTGGCAGTAGCCGGGAACCAATGCAGCAAATAGTCCCCCTTTTCTCCTTGCCATGTCTCAAGCCCCGAAAAAAGAAGCTGTGAAACGATGGAGATATAAAGTGTTATCAGGAAAAGGAGGGTGAGGGGGGATGGGGGAAGGAGGTGGGGGGACGGGTGGTGGTGGTAAGGCTAGCAGATGTCAGCCCACGCAAACGACAACGTCATAAGTCACGTGACGCCAAGCTCGCAGCGCCATTAGTGCAGTCAATAAAGGCAAACCATTGTCACCGGAAGTTTCAATGGCTCGCGAGCCTCGCTTCGAAAACAAGACAATCGGGAAGGTTGGGTTTATAAAAAAGAAAAAGAAAACAATAATGATGATAATAAATAAACTTTAAAAAAAAAAAAAAAGGCTTGTCATTGTTCGTGTGGTTAGTAGCGAGCTTGCTCGTTAGACAAGGCTGCTGTTTTAATGAGGTGGAGAATAATAGCGCTGCAGATTTTCAAATAAATTCAGTGGTTAAGTAGAATGTAGTGTGTGTGTGCGCTCTCTCTCTCTCTCTCTCTCTCTCTCTCTTATTTCCACTTTATTGGGATTTGAAATCGGCGGGTAATGTATTCAGCTGCAGCTTTTGTCTTTATGAATGAATTAAGATACTCTTACATGAATGAATTGCAAGATATAGGGCTGTTCCATTTATTTATTATTATTATTATTACTATTATGAATTATAATTATCTCGAACAAAAATGCCGTGTTATTATAATTATGTAGTCCTCATAGTAATTACTGAAATGCTGGTATTTTAAACGAATACTGATTTGTTCCAATGTCGTAGAGCCAACAGCCTTGTCTCTTCAAAGTGGAGACCCAACCATCTTACCAAAGTCTTCAGCCCCACAAAAGTTTGTTCCAGGAAGACTTGAGAAATACCAGACTTACCTTTTGCTTTCTGGTTTCACATGTTAAAGTGTGTGCAAGTGCACACATTCCTTTCTGTGTTGTGTTGGAAGAATGACTAATGTCCTACATAATTATGTACACGTCTACATGCATGCATGCAATCGTGTGTGTGTGTGTGTGTGTGTGTGTGCGCGCGCGCGCGCACGTGCGCGGCGAGAGCATGTGCGGGTGTTAGAAGAGTGAGTGATGTCAAACAAGTATTAAAGCATCAAAAGTGTTGCCTCCTATTGTTCAGAGCATCCAAGCATTGTAACTGGCAACAACTCATCAGTGACAGGGGCAAACAGCCTGATGCCGTAACCAATGCCTTTGATCTTCAAAGAGATACCAGTCCTCCATTGTTGTCAAAACAGTCCTACCAACAAATGAGCGATGAACGAAAACAAGCCTATAGATATGCAAATCAGCCTTTCTGATAATCGGGTTAATTCTGTTCTTGTGTTTCTGTCTGTGTTTGTCTGTCTCTGTCTCTGTGTGTCTGTGTCTGTCTGTCTGTTCTGTCTATGTCTATGTCTCTCTGTCTCTGTCTGTCTATGTCTATGTCTCTCTCTGTTTATGTGCCTGTCCATGTTTGTGTCTTGGCACTGTGTGTGTGTTTGTGTGTCTGTCTGTCTGTCTGTCTGTTAATCTGTCCGTCTGTCTGTCTGTCATCCTGTCCATCTCTGACTTTTTACGATATGCTGGATCAACTTCAAGTACAGACCTGCCAGCGCCTTCATTCCTCTTCGTATACATTTATAACCATGCACACAGAAGATGCAGATATGCACATTAAAGATCCTATGTTTCACGTCAGCGTTCTATTCCGTGCGTTACAAAAAAAACCCTTAGGAAACAAATCCAGCGTAGACAGTACCTTGTAGTGCCTGGAGTAGGGAAGGGCTCCACCGAGCCAAGTTCAACTTGCACAAGAGACAAGACACGACCTGGAACCAATTCAGTGCAACGCCCCAACAATACTTTATGAAGTTAAAGGGGCAGAGAGGAGAAGAAGAAGACAACTACTACAACTACACACAACACACACACACACACACACACACAATGATGATATGTTGCCGTTAGCTAAATACTCCTAAGGTTGCGTAACAGAGTGTTTTCTTTCCTGTTTCCAATAAGCCGTTGGCAGGGAGTCTTTAAAGCGTGGAGTGTATGTGAGATAATTTATTGCCTGCTGGATACCTGTTCAGTCTGCTGTGCCAGAACGTTTTACATAAGGCTTTGATTATAAGGCAGAGAAACGTGGAATGTAAGAAGTTCTTTTGATTATTTCTAAACGGTGTGTGGTGTGTGTGTGTGGTGTGGTGTGGTGTGTGGTGTGTGTTGTGTGTGTGTGTGTGTTGTGTTGTGTGTGTTTGGTGTGTGTGTGTTTGTGGTGATGGTTTGTGTGTGTGTGTGTGTTGTGTGTTGATGGGCAGGTGTGGGTGTTTGTGTGTGTGTGTGTGTGGTGTGTGTTGTGTGTGTTTGTGTGTGTGTGTGTGTGTTGTGTGTGTTTGGGGTGGTGTTGGGGATGAAGGTTGTAGATGTCTAGTGTGTGTCTGTCAAAAATGGAACCACCAAAGTGAAAGCATTCAAAGTGTGTTCTGTCGTTGTGTGTGTCTCTCGCGTCGTTTATGTTGTCTTGTTTGTCGTCTGCTCCTGTTGTTGTCTTTTTCTGTGATGTGTCGTGTAGTTGTTGTCAATAAAACGACAGGATTACAGATGTCAGACATGCCCAAAGTCATCAAACGTCAACATCCAAGGAAGACATACCAAACAGCATAAGTTTTTACTCTGTCCTTTCCTGTAATGTGTCTTTCTCGTAGTGCAGGCTAGTTGTGAGATTGTTATCTAGCTAGCTTTCTGACTTTTCCCCCTCTCTAGTTGTCTCCTACATTAAACCATGCAGAGCGCTCTTTGATGCTAGAACTCCCAAGTCACAAACGTCAAAGATAAAGCCAAGGTTTTTAGACACCAAAGGTATACACACATTTACTGTAATGGTCATTTCTCGTAGGAGGCAAAAGATTGGGGGAAGAAAGAGATATCAGAGCAGAGGCAATTTAATTTGTCTTGTTTACAGTCAGCTATCTGACAAGCTCGTAAACCCGCGAAGCAACTCATTTGTGAGAATATGAAAACAAAAACAAAATCTGCTTACAAAACCAAAATAGTAGGGAAAAAAAGAGTCATGCCAAATACAGAAAAGAATAATAAGAAACTGGAGAAGGTCGCGAACATCTGTTCATAGATTTTTTTAGAACATTGGACGTTTATCTATGGGTTGTTAGAATATTGGATGTCAATGTATGGATTGTTAGAATATTAGGCGTCAATGTCATGGGTTGTTAGAATATTAGGCGTCAATGTCATGGGTTGTTAGAACAGTAGACGCCAGTGTAAGGGACTTTAGGACACTGAACGTCAGTGTAAAGGATGTTAGGACACTGAACGTCAATGTAAAGGACGTTAGGACATTATACATCATTGTAAGGAACGTTAGAACAGTGGACATCAGTGTAAGGGACGGTAGGACGTCGGACGTCAGTGTAAAGGACGTTAGGACATTGGACGTCAATGTAAGGGATGCTAGTACATTGGACGTCAATTAATGGATTGATAGAATATTGGACACATGTTCGTGGCTAAAGTATGACCGAACAATGTTTCATAATAATGTATGGGATTTATATAGCGCTGAATCTTGTAAAGTAAACAAATCAAAGCGCTTATGCAGACAAAACTAATGTAGTTCTTGAATCCATAGTAATGACACTGAAAAAAGATCACACAAACCGAGAAGGAATGTTACGCAATGATTTGTACAAAGTAGAATGAAACCCTATGAAACATAAAGGCAACTTGTTCATAAATTTTAAAATCTTAAATGGTACTATAATGAACAAGGGGAAAGTTGTTTCCGCATACCTATATAGCACGACAACACAAAATGCAGAGGAAACTTCAACTTTCTAGAAACCTGTTAAAATGGAACTAAAACCCAAATGTAAGGTAAACCAATTTTGTCAACCAACACTATCAAAAACGCTGGAAACCAAACGATTTTGTTGTTGCTGTTGTTGGCTCCTCCTGGGCAAGACCTCCTAAGTTCACCAATGGTGAGATTTTTTATATGCGGCCGTTTGCTCACCACTAAGGTAGCCGTGCTTCGACTTCGTGGATAAAAGTTAAGAACAAACACAGAAAAAAACCACCTAGTAGTTATTACCTATAAGTAAGTATGTTCTTTCGAGCCAGAAGGCCCATAGAGCCGGAGCTTATCCCGGTTTCTGTAGCGTTAAGCGAACTGATGGTTTTTCACCACCCCTGTGACAGGACGCTAGTCTGTCGCCAGATACTTCCCCAGCAGAGCTGGTACCACTTTACACCTGGGTGGAGTGAGGAAAATAGGAGTTAAAGTGTCTTTCCCAAGGACACAACACGAGCCGAGCGGGATCGAACCCGCGACCTCTGATCACGATTGACCGCCTAAACACTCGACACGGTGCCTCCCACTTATTACTATACATCTCTAGAAATAAAATGAATCATATTATATAATATAAGCGCTCTGGTTGTAATTTGCAGATAAGCGCTTTATAAATCCATATATTTATTATTATATTATATATTATTCTACTACTACCTACTACTACTACATACTGACAGTAGAAGGTCTAGCGTTATCAAGCGCCAGTACAAAGCAAGAACAGACTAATGCACACTGCAGAGGCCAGCCACACTACATTGGCATGGTCCATACATAACTGCGCGAGGTGTGATGATGGCCATGGCATGGCATGATGGCATGGCATGGCATGGCGGCAAGGCTGGACCAGCAGTCACCATCAGTCACACAGGAGGCTGTGGGCTGACCTTCGCTCACACCAAGTCCTGTGGCAATGAACAGGCTGCTCGGCTTCTCCTGCCGTAACTTAACTCTCATTCTCTTCCTCCCTTTCTCTGTGTTTATTGATCTTGGGTGTGTGTGTGTGTGTTTCTTTATGTACGTCCGTTTCTTTCTGTTTTAAGTCCTTTACCTCAGTTCCCTCCACACCTTTGTTGCCCACCCTACCTTTGTTACCCACCCTGGCTGTTTTGTGTCTCTGTCTCTGTTTATGTAGAGCTTCATCTACTTTTTCTGAATGCTATGTTAACGGGACGGGATAGCTCAGTGGTCGGAGCACTCGCTTTCCCCCAGCCAAGTTAAGCAGCGTCGAGCGTGGTTACCAGTTGGATGGGTGACCGTTTGCACGCCTTGGCTTCAGTACAGTTCCCCCAGTTCACCCAGCTGTAAATGGGTACCTGCCTCTTTAGGGTCAGGGAAGGTAAAGCAGCGAGGGAGAGGAGATGGGCGCCGCCCTCAATATGCTGGCCCTAGAGAAGTGAGGTCTCTGACGCCTCGCTCCCCTACGACCTTATAGGTTATGGGGCTCCTTTACCTTTACCTTCCTTTATGTTAACAATCCTGTTTCCATTTCCTTAGAACAGCAATCCAACTAACTATATCTGTGTTTGTTTCTGCAAAACCCAGCTGACGGTGGGATTATCATGATAACAAAACAACTAGTCTGGCTTCGTGACAGAAAGTGTTTTGAATATGTTTGGGGTTGGGTTGTTTGTTGTTGTTGTTCTTCGGAGAGAGGTCCGAGGTTCACCAATGGTGAGATCTTTGCATAATGTGACCGTTTTCTCCCGATCATTAAGGTAGCCGCATTCCAACTTCGGGGATGGTGTCTAAACATGACACCTGTGTCCATGCAGTTAAAAAGCGACTTCATCTGTTCCTACCAGCACAAAATAGCCTTTTCTTCCAAAAGGTGGAACAGGTTTTTTTTTTAGGTGTGCGCAACACGTTCTGCGTACATTCGCACGCGGGGCCTTGGTTTATAGTCTCATCCGAAGGACTTGGGCATTTAGTTCGATTTGCCAGTCCAACTGTGAAGAAATAACATGGCTGGGAATGGAACCCAGGATCTCACGGTCTACTTGTTTAGGCAGGTAAACGTCTTAACCGTCCTGCCACTTTTGTTCTTGAATATGCTGGATAAAAGTATACACGGCAACACACTACAGTGGTGATGAGGCATTATGAAAACTTTATTATAAAAAACAACAACAAGCAAGAGAGTATCACACACACACACATACACACACACGCACGCACGCATCTAGTATCACGTAACTGGGGTAAAAATACATTAATTCAAACCAAAAACCCAACACCATCAGCTACACAACTTGGAGCAAACAAACAGACAACCCAACGAACCGAGTGAAACGGAACAAAAAACAAACAAGGAATTTAAAGTTTCAATCGTCTGAGGGGAGCACACTCAAGTGTAAGAGTTGTTTCCCATGCGTGCCAAGCGATTTCAAATGACGCAACAGTAAAGAGGTCAGATTCGAGCCGACAGGCTTTCAATCTTGCAGCGCAGGAACATGGCAAATTCGCCGTTTAACACTTAAACAAGGCCAGCCACAGATAGAGGGCCCAAAGGAAAAGCAACAACAAGAAGGCCCAAGGAAATGTAACAACATACCACGCTATATATAATTATACATGCAGAGGCAAAAGCGCGCACACGTGCATTTACGCGCTTAACCTTATGAACACGCCTGTGCGCTCGAACGAACGTGAATAGACGCCCCCAAAATTCAAGCCAGCAAGAAATAAAAAAGCGCACGTATAAATGCACATGCATACACACACACACGCACATGCACACGCACGCGCGTGTGCGCACACACAAGACAGACAGAGAGAGATTATACACAGACATACAGACAAAATTAATAGTCAGACAGGCAAACAGACTGAGACAGACAGACAGACAGAAAAGAAGACAGCACACAGACAAAAAAGGGGATCACACACGCACACACAACATAAGACAACAACAACAACAACAACGCACACGCATTTACACATAACACAACGCAAAAAACACACACAACACACACACACACACACACCACACAATACAAAGCCACCACCACCAACAACAACACACATACAACACAATACACACACGCACACACAACAACAACACAACAGACACAAAAAACAACCACACAACACCACACACACACACACGCACACGCACACAACAACAACAACACACACACACACACACACACACTACAACCCAACCCAACACACACACAGCACAACACACACACTACAACACAACACACAAACTCACACACATACAGAGGTAGTCAGGATGGGGATCACTTACAAACCTACTTTCTGCAGACCCAAGTGTTCGGTCTGTGTCGTGTTGGGTGTGTGTTTTCCCTGAGGAGATGCTGGGGCCCTGGTTAGCTTCCTTGTCAGCTGGTACCTA
>CM054139.1:36615189-36633364 GCA_028751875.1 Rapana venosa
GATTCTTCTTGTCGGACAAAATGGTCTCTTCATTCCAAAATGTAGGTGAAAGTGTTGATGTAGAGACTATAATTATGTCTGGCAATGCATCAGTCCCTCTATCCACTGCTGTGAAGTATCTAGGGGTCATTATCGACAACACGCTCTCTATGCAAAAATTCATCCCCCAGACCTGCCAGTCGTGCTACTATTAATTACGGTGTATTAGTGCAGTTTGAAAGTATCTGTCTACAGATGGAACGTCCAAACTCGTGGCATCTCTTATTCTTTCACGTCTGGACTATTGCAATTCTCTTCTGGCTGGTCTGTCAGCATCATCAATCCACTCCCTTCAACGTATACAAATCTCTGCAGCTCGACTTGTCCTCAGAAAGAGAAAATCGGAGCACATAACTCCTCTCTTGCAATCTCTCCACTGGCTGCCTGTGCCAGAGAGAGTTAACTATAAGATCAGTACCCTCTGTTAAAATGTCTCCACAAAACAGCACCCTCCTACCTCTGTGAATGTTTTCACCTGTACACTCCTTCTCGTTCCCTTCGCTCTGCTGCAGATTCTTTGTGCTTTCGAATACCTAGATTCAGCCAGTCCACCGTGGGCCGTCGCTCTTTTTCTGTTTCTGGTCCATCGATTTGGAAAGGCCTCCTATCTCTCTTCGCCAAAGGCCTTCTTGTGACACTTTTAAATCAGGCTTCAAGACATATTTGTTTCTAACTTAAGATTTTCCTCTCCTGTTTCATTTCATAGCTGTTCCTGCTTTTCAACAGCCAAAAATCCCATCACCATGCCAAGGTGTATAACCTCTGTGTGTGTGTGTGTGTGTGTGTGTGTGTGTGTGTGTGTGTACATTTGGACTTCTGAGAACTATTACTTGCTATTGGTTGCATGACTGTGTAAGAATGAGTTGAGTGCAAGAGCTTTGATTTGTCTGTGCAAGATACAGCGCTATATAAATTCCATTTTATTATTATTATTATTATATTATTATTATTATTTATTATTATTATTATTATTATTATATTATTATTATTATTCTTCATTATTTTATTATTATTATTATTATTAGTTATTCATTATTATTATTATTTATATTATATTATCTATTATTATTATCTTCGTTTTTCTGTCTTGCTTATTGTTATTAGTAAGGTAGCATGTGTCATCTCCTATGATTACTATTTGAAATAAATCTACCTGGCATTGCTTTTCTCTTTTTCATGGGGAATGCGATGAGATTGAAGAGAGGAAGAAGTGGTGAATCATCCATCTCTATGAATGATTACTTTGAATAGCACAATCTATCGAAGCCAGTCTTTTTCTTCTCTCTTTCGCTTTTACACCGTCTAGTGTGTGGGAGAATAGTGGCAATGTCTTTTCACAGCTCCTCAGGAGGGCGTGCAGCTTAGTTTTAGGGCATCTCTGTTAAAAGCCACACGATTATTCCTCTAGGTCGTGAATAGGTACCTATCTGATAGGAGTGTGCTAAGTGCCAGTATTGGTTTTCTTTTGCCACAAGGACACAATGGTAAAAAGGGATGATTATCAAGCTTTTTTGAAGCATTTAAAAGATACATTATCGTTCGATTTCTGAACAGTTAAATAGACACAACTATTGATTCCATTTTTGAAATATTTGCCCTACATTGCATGCAGGGTTATTTGTCTCGGATTATTTTAAAGGCCTTATGACATCTCTGTAAATAAAAAAAATATGCAAGAAAAGAAACTTGTGTTGTTGATAAGAATACCTTAATTTTTTCGAACGATATTTATCGGGGTAACTCATGTTTGGACCTATTGTAAATTTTAGACAAAATAAATTCCGTAATTCTCTGAAATATTATGCTCTCTGAGGATTGCTGTGCAGGGTCCAAGGTAGGATTCTTTCATTTTATTTGTCCTCGACACTTGAGACATTTCAATTACTTCCTCAGCCTACTTAAACATTTGGGCGGCAACACAGATGGTGTCGAGGTGATTAGGTCGGGTCAACTCGTGATCGCAGAGTTCGCGTATTCGATCCCCGCTACGATTCGGCTCCGGTGTTTGTGTCCAGTTGGGAAAGAGACACTTAAAACACCTATTTTCCCTCACATCCCAACCCTCAGGTGAACAAAGTGGGTACCAGCTCTGCTGGGGAAGTATCTGTCGACAGACTATCGTCCTGTCACTAGGTGGGTTGGTGAAAAAAACCATCAGTTCGTAACGATACAGAAACCGGTAATAAAGCACCCGCTCTATGGTGCCTTCTGTCTCTAGAAGAAACATACTTATCTACACTCTACTTAATAAAACAACAGCCAAGTTGTGGGTGATTTTCTGGTGAAATAATAGTACACAAGAAAAGGGTACTGTGAAACTCTAATACCCGCCCTCCATACCCCATCAAACTAATTAAAAATTGCAGACAAGAAAAACCCCGAAATCAAGCGTTAGGTCTATTGATATGAAATAGCTTGTAGGCCGTTACTTGTCCGCATGATGGACAACATTTTTTTTGTACCTATTATACACGATCAAAACAACCAGCAAGACAAACAAACAAACAAGGCAAAACACAAAAACCAAAACAAGACCCACCCCCACCACACCAAACCAAGAACACCCATTCCACCACCACCGACCAACAACAGGCAGACGCAAAAAAGACAATTGTAAACGAATAATCAACAATGTCAAAACCAAGTATCAAGCATGTAAGTGTTTGACTTGTAAGAAAAGCAAAATACGCATGACCACGTATGTATGGTTGGTACGCTGCAGTATGTTAATTAACCATGACAAGGCAATGATAAGTGTGGGTTGTGACATAGCTAATAATAATAATAATGTAAGGAATTTATGAATATGACGCTGACTCTTTTACAAGTACAAAAATAAAAAAGCGACTTTAAAATGACTGCTACACACACCCCGCACAGACACGCACGCGCGTGTGCGAACAAAAGCAGACGAGAGGTTATACACAGACTACGAAAAAATTAATTAGACAGGGCAAACAGACTGAGACGCCGACAGAGAAAGAGCAGCAACAGACAAAAAAGGGGTACACACGCACACACAACAAAAGGACAACAACAACAACAACAAAGCACACGCATTTACACATAACACAACGCAAAAAACACACACAACCACACACACCCCCACACACCACACAATACAAAGCACCACCCCCAACAAACAACACACAAAACAAACAATACACACACACGCACACACAACAAACACAACAGACCAAAAAACACCACACAACCCCCACACACACACCCGCACACGCACACAACAACAACAAACACACACACACACCACACACAAAACTACAACCCCAACCCCAACACAGCCAACAACACACACACTACAACACAACACACAAACTCACACACATACAGAGGTAGTCAGGATGGGGATCACTTACAAACCTACTTTCTGCAGACCCAAGTGTTCGGTCTGTGTCGTGTTGGGTGTGTGTTTTCCCTGAGGAGATGCTGGGGCCCTGGTTAGCTTCCTTGTCAGCTGGTACCTATCCCTCTTGCTCCATGTTTTACACCTTCAGTCCCTTCACTCGCATTCTGCTGCTCTTGGTGAGAAAAAAACCAAAACCAAAACAAACCTGTGTGAAATTATCCAGGGTCTCTTAGTATAAAGAATATACTTTCATTTTGCTCGTGGGATAGTGTGTGTATATGCATTATAATATTATACACTCACAGATATATGGGTGCACACAAACAGTAAGACATGGATCTATAGATAGATAGATAGATAGATAGATAGACAGATACATACATAGGCTACATACGTACATACATACATGAAAGACAGACAGACATGTGTGTGTGCGCGCGCGCGTGTGTGTGTACGCGCGTGTGTATTATACTTAGTGAACTCTCTCATATTCACTTACTACATACATACGTATATGTATGCATACCAACATGAAAGACAGACATGCGTGTGTGTTTGTGTGAATAAGTGTGTCCTACTTAGTCAAGTCTCATAATTATTCACTCATTCTCACTCATTCACTCTCAAGTACTTTAAAGTACGTTTAACAGTTTAAGGTGGGCGAACAGAAAGGGCAAAAACCTCTGATAATATAAAGCTGGTGGTACACAGTTTCAAACATATCGTTACAGACCAAACATCCCTAACATCTAGAGGGAGTCTAATAATGCTGTAAGCAATTGGCCGGAAGAGAAAACAGAGGTAAAAATGCCCTACAGAAAAGGGAGGGGGGTGGGGTATGATGTGGGATTAGCGTGACCATGTCAGGACACTTTGAAGCCTTTACAACACCAATAAAGTGCACTCGGCATGCTTCTTCCTCTGGCAAGCTCCTCGCTTTATAGCGATCATTTAGATCCCTGTCTTTAGCTGATTCTCTCTAAACCTACAGGTCAAAATGGTTCGTTTAGACAACAATGGTCATTTAGGTATCTGTCTTTACAGACTCTTGTCTGAGCCCATAGGTCACTATGGTTTACAGTGCTGTAAAGTAAACGGTTTTACAAGTTCGTCAGCTTAGCTCAGTTCATGACAGTAGGTGAAGACTCCCCCCTGCTCTTGATAAGGGGATTAGCATCAATGTGTCTGTCCAGGGCTTTCTTTGCTGGGATCTGTGATGAAGCGTGGTTTGTATTATTTGGTCAACATTTTTGTTTTTGTTTTTTGGAAGTATGGACGCAAAACTACGCCACAGGCAAAAGCAACACACAGACAAAGAATTGGTTCAAATCAATAGTAGAGAGGACAAGTTTTGTGAAAATTTGTGATAGATTTTGAAGGGTACATTTAAAGGACAAAAATACCAAAACTGCTTAAAGGATATTGGCAACAGGTTTTGTTGAGGTATGTGTTTGACAGGTATATCGTTTTAATCAGAATGGTGCATTACCATACCTTTTGAACAGAACTGGGTATTTTTGTTTTACACACACACACACACCACCCACACACACACACCCAACCCCAAAACACACACACACACACACACACGGACATTTGCGGTTTAAGAAAAAAGAGAAGAAATTTAACACTTTGATTCAAACCCCCCTCTCTCTCTCTTCACACACACACACATTCCCGGAGTCTTGCCACCCTAAATCACAGAAAAATACCGAGTGTGTCACCCCCTCTTCTCACCTCAATCCACCCTAATCCACCCAAGACTGTAAACGATGCTAAATTTTCCTTTTATTCCCACAGAACAAGCTCAGCTAAACACAACACCTGCTCGGAGCGTTTTATTGCGAGCAACACTCACCTGTCTGTCTAGCAGTTGGGGTCTTCAGGCACACAAGGCTGGAAGACAGACGTTGGTTGCATCACGCCCTGTGCACATGCCAGACCATGACATTTCTAGAGCAGTTTGGATGAGAGGATGCCATTAATGTAGAGATGAACCCATATAAGAGATTTTGAATCTTGAAAATATTCGAATTTGAGGGGACATTTTGCACAAGTTCTAAGTTTTGTCCCGGAGAAAAAGAACGGGGAGAAGGGGGGTGGGGGTGGGGGTGGGGGTGTCACAATGGGAAGCATGGAAAAGGGAGAGGAGGAGGGAGGGGGAATAAACGCAAAAGGAGAAAGACAGATTCTTCTTGTCGGACAAAATGGTCTCTTCATTCCAAAATGTAGGTGAAAGTGTTGATGTAGAGACTATAATTATGTCTGGCAATGCATCAGTCCCTCTATCCACTGCTGTGAAGTATCTAGGGGTCATTATCGACAACACGCTCTCTATGCAAAAATTCATCCCCCAGACCTGCCAGTCGTGCTACTATTAATTACGGTGTATTAGTGCAGTTTGAAAGTATCTGTCTACAGATGGAACGTCCAAACTCGTGGCATCTCTTATTCTTTCACGTCTGGACTATTGCAATTCTCTTCTGGCTGGTCTGTCAGCATCATCATCCACTCCCTTCAACGTATAAAATCTCTGCAGCTGCGACTTGTCCTCAGAAAGAGAAAAATCGGAGCACATAACTCCTCTCTTGCAATCTCTCCCTGGCTGCCTGTGCCAGAGAGAGTTAACTATAAGATCAGTACCCTCTGTTAAAATGTCTCCACAAAACAGCACCTCCTACCTCTGTGAATGTTTTCACCTGTACACTCCCTTCTCGTTCCTTCGCTCTGCTGCAGATTCTGTTGTGCTTTCGAATACTTAGTTCAGGCCAGTCCACCGGGGGCCCGCCCTCTTTTCGTTTCTGGCCCATCGATTTGGAAAGGCCTTCTATTCTCTTCGCCAAAGCCCCCTTCTTGTGACACTTTTAAATCAGGCTTCAAGACATATTTGTTGCTATCTTAGATTTTGCTCTCCTGTTTCATTTCATAGCTTTTCCCTGTTTTAACAGCCAAAAAATCTCCATCACCTGCAAGGTGTATAACCTGTGTGTGGTGTGTGTGTGTGTGTGTGTCGTGTGGCGTGTGTTGTGTGGGGTAACATTTGGACTTCTGGAACTATTACTTGTATTGGTTGCATGACTGTGTAAGATTTGAGTTGAGTGAAAGAGCTTTGATTTGTTGTGCAAAGATACAGGCCTATATAACTTCATTTTATATTTATTTATTTTATTTTTTATTATTTACTATTATTATTATTACTTAAATTATTTATTATTATTTGTTTTATTATTATTAATTATTATTATTATTATTATTATTATTATTATTATTATTATTATTATTATTATATTATTATTATTATTATTATCTTCTTTTTCTTCTTCTTATTGTTATTATTAAGTCAGTGTCCTTACTGAGTTACCTATTTTGATAAATCACCTGGGCATTGCTATTCGCTTTTTCATGGGGAATGGCGATGAGGCATTGAAGAGAGGAAGAATGGTGAACATCATCCTAATGAATGATCTACTTTGAAATAACAATCTATCCGAAGCAGTCTCTTTTTCTTCTCTCTTTCGCTTTTACACCGTCAGATGTGTTTGGGAGAAATAGTGGCAAGTCTTTTCCAGCTCCTCTCGTGGGCCGTACAGCTTAGTTTGTAGGGCCATCTCTGTCAGCCACACAATCTTCCTCAGGTCGCTGAATAGCGTGCACCTCTGAAGGGTGTGCTGGCCAGTCTGGTTTTCTTTGCCACAGGCACACAAGGGAGAGGGACTGAGTTTCAGCTTTTCTGAAGCAGTTAAAAGATACATACTCGTTGATTCATCTGAAGCAGTTAAAAGACACATACTCATTGATTCATTTTTGAAAGTGCACCATATCATGCAGTTTATTTGTCCTCGGATTCATTTTAAAAAGGCCTTAATGACATCTCTGTAAATAAAAAAAATATGCAATAAAGAAATCTTGTGTTGTTGATAAGAAAACTTAATTTTTCGATCATAATTATCGGGTAACTCATGTTTGGACTATGTTAATTTAGACAAATAAATTCCTATATTCTCTGAAATATTATGCTCTCTGAGGATTGCTGCAGGGTCCAAGGTAGGATACTCTTTTATTTGTCCTCGACTCTTGTCATTTCTTCCTCGCCTACTTAAACAGCAAGGTGTGGGTGATTTGCTGGTGAAATAGTTCTCAGAAAGGTAGCTGGATACCAGAATACCCGCCCTCCATACCCCTCAAACTATTTAAATGCAGACAAGAACCCCGAAGCAAGCTGATGTCTTGGATATGATGCTGTAGGCCGTTTCATGTCCGCATGATGGACACATTTTTTTGTACCTAGTATACACGATCAAAACAAACAGGCAAACAAACAAACAAGCCAAAACAAGACCCACCCCCCACCACCACCAAGACACCATTCCCACCACCACCAACAACAGCAGTAGCAAAATGACAATTGGAAACGAATATTCAACAATGCTAATAACCATGTCAAGTATGTGTGGTTTGACTTGTAGAATGCTAATAACCATGTCCAGTATGTATGGTTTGACTTGGAGAATGCTAATAACCATGTCAAGTGTATATGGTTTGACTTGTAGAATGCTAATAACCATGTCATATATGTGTGGTTTGACTTGTAGAATGCTAATAACCATGTCAAGTATGTGTGGTTTGACTTGTAGAATGCTAATAACCATGTCAAGTATGTGTGGTTTGACTTGTAGAATGCTAATAACCATGTCAAGTATGTATGGTTTGACTTGTAGAATGCTAATAACCATGTCAGGTATGTTGGTTTGACTTGTAGAATGCTAATAACCATGTCAAGTAGGTGGTTTGAATGCAGAATGGTATACCAAGAAGTATGTATTGGTTTGCTTGCAGAATGTAAAACCATGTCAAGTATGTGTGGTTTGACTGTTAGAATTGCTAATAACCATGTCATGTATATGTTTGACTGTGATGCTTAATAACGTGTCAGTATGTTTGGGTTTTGACTTGTAGAATGCTAATAAAGTCAAGTATGTAGGTTTCACTTGTAGAATGCTATAACGTGCAAGTAGTATGGTTTGATTTAGACATGTAATAACCATGTCAAGGTATTCGGTTGATTTGTAGATGGCTAATACGTGTCAAGTATGTATGGTTTGACTTGTTAGAAATAATGCTAATAACATGTTCACGTATGGTTTGTTTGTGGATGCAATACCATGTCACGTATGGTTTGACTGTGAAGCTATAACATTTTACGTTGGTTGCTTGTAGAATGAATAACCCGTCAAGTATGTGGGTTTGACTTAGAAATTGCTAAAAACCATGTCAAGTGTTAGGTTTTCTTTAGAATGCTAAAAACCATGTCAAGTATGTATGGTTTGATTTTTTAGAATGCTAATAAACATGTAAGTATGTGGGTTTGACTTGTTTTCTAAAAAACCGTGTCTTTAAGTATGGTTTGACTTGTAGAATGTAATGACCTGTCAAGTTGGGGTTTGACTTGTAGAATGCTAATAACCATATCTTTTAACATGTATGGTTTTGCTTGAGAAGTAATAAATGTCAAGTATGTACGGTTTGACTTGTAGATGTAATAACCATGTAAAGTAGTTGGTTTGCATTTTTAGAATGCTAAAACATGCAAGTATTTTGGGTTTGATTGTAGATGTATAACCTGTCAATATGTATGGTTTGACTTGGTAGAATGCTATAACCAGGGTTCAAGTATGGGTATGGTTTGACTGTGTAGACGGGCTATAACCATGTCAAGCGTTGGTTTGACATGTAGAATGTAAAACCATGTCAAGTATGTGTGGTTTGACATGTAAAAAGCTAATCCATGTCAAGTTGTATGGTATTGTTTGTAGAATGTAATAACCTGTCAAGTGTGCTGGTTTGCTTGAAAATTGCTAAAATAACCATGTCAAGGTATGTTGGTTTGACTTGTAGAATGCTTTAACCTTGCCCAGCATGTATGGTTTGACTTTTTAGACTGCTAAAACCATGTAAGCATGTAGTGGTTTGACTTGGAGAATGCTAAATAAAACCATGTCAAGTATGTATGGTTTGACTTGTAGAATGCTAATACCATGTCTGTATGTATGGTTGACTTGTGAGTATGTATAACCATGTCAAGTATGTGTGGTTTGACTTGCAGATGTATAATCATGTCAAGCATGTATGGTTGGACTTGTAGAATGCTAATAACCATGTCAAATATGTGTGGTTTGACTTGTAGAATGTTAATAACCATGTCAAGGATGTATGGTTTGACTTGTAGAATGTTAATAACCATGTCAAATATGTGTGGTTTGACTTGTACATTCCCAGTAGCCACATACAACAGGTCTCACTGGCAGCTGGTAGGCAAGAGTCTTATTTTTCTCTCAAGTTACTAACCAATCTGCCTTAATTCGTATAATTGTTGTGTTTAATCATGCATGTTTACGATCCTGCAGCTGTCCTTATTCAATTTATTGTTTGTGACCCTAAAAAAAAAATCCCGAAATTTTACCAGAGCATCGGTATTGTTGAACATATACCAGAAAGATGTCTCAGTAGATGTTTTTGGTGTAGTTTACACAAAGTGTTTAGCACCTAGTGATGCACGTAAAAAAGAAACTAGGTGTCTATTTTTCCCTTTTTGTTTTGGGGTAAATTTTTATAAAGGGTCCTTCCCCCGTCGGTCCTGGGGACCTTGGGAAAAAAACTATCTTTAATTATTTCCATTTCCAAGTTAAAGGGGTTCGTAGGTTACCAGCGGGAATTTTCGAACACGGACCTCAGCCAAGGGTTTTCACCAAGTCGAAACCCTAAAAGTAACCGGAAAGCTGGTTTTTTAAAAAGGGCCTTGCTGTCAAGAAATTATAGGGCTTTCGGGTAAAAAAAATACTTTATTTTAAATTCTTGAAAGACAAATAAAAGCGCATGCATTCAACCTAATCTGACAGTCATGCAATCAATGATAAATAATCAATAGTTTAAACAAACATTTTTAAAACATGGTGCGCTGCAGAAAAAAATTAGAAAAAAAAAAATTTCATAGTCAATTTTTTTCAAAAGCACACACACACACTCACACAGGTCTTATACTTAGCAGGGTAAATGGACATGGGTTAGTGAAGGTGGGATAGTTCTGATTAAAAACGGAGGGGGAAAAATTTAGGTTTGAAATAATTGTCTTTGGGCTGGATTAAAAGTGTCATAACTAGGTTTCGGCGAAGAGAGAGAGGAGCTCATTCCAGGTCGAGGACCCGAAATAGAGATAAGAGCGTCGGCAACGGTGGATTGGTTGAATCTAGGTATTCGTGCCACAAGATCTGAAGCAGAGCGGAGGGAACCGTGGGGAGTGTACAGGTTAAGACTTTCACAGAGGTAGGAGGGTGCATTTTTTGTGGAGACATTTGTAACAGAGGGTATGATCTTATAATTTCCCTCTCTTGGCACAGGCAGCAGTGGAGAGATCGAAAGAGAGGGTAATGTGCTAGATTTTTTTCTTTGAGAACTAGTCGAGGCAAGTTTTGTATACGTTGAAGGGAGGGGATAGATAATGCTGGCAGCCCAGACAAAAGAGAATTGCAAAAGTCCGACGTGAAGGAATGAGAGAATGAAAAGTTTGGCTGTTGCACGTTGACAGGTACTTTCGAATTGCACTTATACACCATTATTAAAGGTAGCAGGACTGACAGGTTGGGTGTAAATTTTGTGATAGAGTGTGTTGTCAATAAAAACACCTAGATATTCACAGCGTGGATAGAGGGACTGATGTATTGCCGAGTTCTTTGAAGCTGTGTAATGGAAGAGAGTTTGTGTTTGTCCCTAAGTGGCTTTGGTTTTATCTGCTTTGCTGAAATTTGTTCTGTGTCATCCAGTTTGAATATCTTAAAAGCATGGGCTATATTTGTCAGTAGAGAAGGGCAGATTTTCAGGAGTAACACTCCCTTTGAATCTGAGATCATCTGGCGTAAAAATGGTTGATTTGATGAGGGTTTAATTATATGTGACAGTGGGGCAGTGTAAAAGTGAAAAGAACAGGCCTAGAATGATCCCTGTGGGACTCCGCATTCAGTTTGGCAGGTATTGATTGATCTTGTTTACTCCCACTGTCGGGAATGGGTTAGTAAGGTATGAATTAAACCAGGTGGGGCTGTGCCAAGTAACACCGAAGTTTTCTGAAGACGGGAGAGAAGAATTGAGTGGTCTATAGTATCGAAGGCTGCTGAAAAGTCGATTTAGGTGAGAAGGGAGATTTTCCTGAGTCAGAAGCGAGTAGAAGGTGTTTAAAGTGTGTACTGGGGTGGTTTCAGTGCTGTTTTGACCGCGATGGGCAGACTGAACTCAGGAAGAAGATTGTTGGAGAGAAGGTGGTTGTTGAGCTGTTTGAGAATACTTTTTCAGGATTTAGAAATAAAAAGGTAGTTTGGGAAAACAGGTCTATAATTCTTCAATGTTAGGGTCAAGTAATGCTTTTGAGTAGGGGTGGGGCTATAGCAGTTTTGAGAGCTGATGGAAACATTTCTGAACAAGAGATGAGTTCTATTTTCGTGATATCGGGTATAAGTTGTGGTAGGCACTGTGTGAAAAGAGAAGCAGGTATGGGATCAAGATCATATGATTTTATAGTCATTCCTTTCAGAATTGTCATGATTTCTTTCTCACTTGTCGGATGAAAGAAATGGAGAGGAGTGCCTGATCCAGTTTGGAGCAAATGTTATGGACTTTTTCAGAAAAGAATGCAGAAAATATAGAAGGAAGTTCAGAGTGGTTGTGGATGGAAGGCAGAGAGCTTGCCTTCACAGATCCAAGAAGAGTAGATGTGAGGGAAAAGAGATTTATGGGACGTGGCATCAAGAATTTGAGAAGAGTATTACTTTTTTTTGAAAATTAAAGATTTGACTTTGTTTAATTGTTTTCGAAAAGTGCTTTTTAAATTTTCCCGTTTTTGATTTTCGCCACTGCCCTCTAGTTGCCTGCGTTTGGCTTTGCAACCAGGATGTCATGGGTGTACCATGGCGCACATGGCTATCAAGGCAGGGAGGTCAGTGGAGGGATGCTCATCAAGCAGTTGGCTGAGAACATCTTGTGTGTTTAGTAGGGGTTTTGTTGTCAGAGGTTTGTGATAGGCGTTCAGCGCTTGTGAAGAGAAAGTTTGAATATCTAGGCCTTGGGTTGCGACGGGTGACTACTTTTTCTTTCTATGGGCTTTGAAATGTTTAGAGAGAAAAGAACAGCGGAATGATCAAAAAGTAGTTCATCAGTGATAGATACAGATGTGATCAGATTTTGGGGAAAAACATCGGTAATTAGCCGTCTAAAATATGTCCTCCCCGGGGGTTTCCCCCGGGGTATGCTTGCAAACGAGCATTGCAAGAATGGGAACCCTGCCGCCATCAGGCTGTCGTAAAAGAGCTAAGGAGGCCCCTTTCCCTAGGTAAAGGGGGGTTGGACACAGGGCTAACAACCCTGCTCTTTAAAGAACTCCGTTGGGAAACCTTAAACAGCAAAAATCGTGCCAAACTCAGTCTTTGGGAGATCTGGGGATCCTTCAAGGAAACCTATGAAGCGCTGCAGCCAAAACCCTCAGGAAGCTGCAGGGTGACGACCCTCATCAACGGAGACGCCCCTGATGAAGTCCCGAGGTTGTTGTCACGTCGGCCGGTCCTTTTGGGAAAATTTGGAACGTGAGGACCCTCTGGAAAACCCGGACGGTGGCGCAGGCAGTGGGGGAGGATGAACAGATATCGCTTCACATTCCGGGCATGTCTGAAGTCCGGGGAGGTCACGGAGTGGACAAGATTACGTCAGGAGAAACTTTGCTCTACCCCGGAAAAAGTGAAGAAGACCGTCACGAAGTTTGGAGTAGGTCTCCTGCTGCCAAGCATGCAGCCAAGAGCCTGCTGGGAATGGGAGCCTGTTTCAGCCCGCATCAATTACCGTCGGTTTGAGTCGTTTCCAAGGTGTCCCTTGTCATGTGCTAGCCCCTACCAACACCGCGGGGAGGAACAAGGACATCTACATCCACTCCAGTCGGTGGTAGACAAGATTCCGAGACGGGACATGCTCATCCTCATGGGGGACATGAACGCCAAGGTCGGGACTGACAACACTGATAGAGAGCGGGAGATGGGACGACATGGGTTTGGGAAAATTTTAAATGAAAATGGAAAATGCTTGCTGATTTTTGTGTGCAACGCTTGTAAATGGAGGCACGCTTTTTTCCCACACCAGCGTTGCCACAAGCCACCGGGTTTCCCCCGCCCACCAGACAGAGAACCAGATAGACCACGCATGGTGAGACAACGCTACCGGAGCTCCCTAAAAGACGTGAGAGTAAGAACGCGGAGCGGGACATAGGGTAAAGACCACCTCTTGTGGTCACCAAGATCAAGATGCGCTTGTCTGCGAGAAAGACTCTGCAAAATCAAGGAAAAAGTTCAACGTTTTGAGATTAAACAAGAGACACAAAGCAGGCATTCAGATCTCACTTCACAACCGCTTCCAAGTGCTTCCAGTCAGAGGAGACAGAAACACAAACAGCGGAACAAAGGGCCCACCTTCAAAGACGCCATTGGGGACCCTGTGATGAGGTTTTGGGACAACCAAGACGAATAGGCCATGTTGAAAAGGAAATTGAAGATGGATTTAAGATGTCGAGGAGAGAAGGCTTCCAGAAAAAGACTAACCGGAGGTTACGACCGCCAAAAGTAAGCGGGGAGCCAAAGGCCAAGTACCCCATACTTGGGGGCCAAAGGGAAGCCAAGGAAATGGGGGTTTAAGGCAAAATAAGACCTTGGATCAATGGACGCTTTTTTTGGGGCGGGAAAAGGCGGTCAGCAGAGGAGACCTAAATTTTTTGGAACCCGGGGTATGCACCACCAACTCTGGGCCGGGCGGGGTCTGCAGGGGGGCAACCAAACCCAGGGAACCTTCAGAAGAAAGGAAGGGAAGCTTTTACCTCTATAATGAAGAAGGTTCAAAACCAAAATGGAAAAGACATATTCAGGAAGTTTTTTAATGAGACCCCCCCTGAGGAAAAACACCCAAACTGAGCAAGGGGGGACCTCAAGCAAAATTGGAAAGACACCAAAAAAGAAGACCAAAAGGGGCCATAAGCATAGAAGAGTGAACGCAGCAACCTGGCTTTGGGGCCTTTTTTCCCCTGAGAAACCCTTATGGAAAAGGGGAAGAGACACAGATTGCCCATATACCCCACGGGGAATGCTCCAAAAAGAAGGAAACTGGGGAGGTCCCCCCAGAATGGGGAAAGAAAATGGGGAAAAGGCCCCTTTGTGGGGAAGCTCCCCAAAAAAGGGCCCACCCTCCAAACGTTAAAGTGGGGTTTAAAAATCACACTTGGCCATCCCCAGCAAAAGCCTCACCAAGAGTCATTTGGACCGAAAGGAAAAGATGGTTCGACAAGGAACTCCCCAAAAAAGATGAAACAGGCAGGCATCAGAAAAGAAGGTTCCAAGGTACAGACCCAATTGGGCGACCCTCGGGGATTCAATCGGAACGCCAAAAAGGGCGGGTAAAAAAACCTCTCTAATCCTGCTTTCACCCGATTTAAAGGCCTTTACACGGGACAGAAAAGAGCAATCGGAACACATTTTCACCCCCCAAAGGGGCCATAAAGATTTGTGAAAGTAAAAACACCAAAAAGACAATTTACGAATTTCCCCTTCCAAGGAAACCGGGGGAAACTCCGACTTTTCGGGATCCTTGCTCAAGACAGGCTCTTGGTTTGGGGTCCTCCCAATTCTTCTGTGAGTGAGGACTGTTGAACAAGGGAGGCCTACGCAAGATTACGGGCAAGATCAATGGACACTCACTGACAAACTGGAAAAAAAGATTCGACTAGGAAAGAGGGCTAGCCAATCCCACCCCTGCGCAAAATCCAAAGGCAAAGGAAAACTGCCCCTAGTTTTACCACAGCTAGACGTTGGCTATGGCCCGGGGATAAAAGTCAAAGAAACCAAACTTCTGGCGTAAAAACAAAAAAACCAGCAAGAGGCTCCGGCCCCACCATCTCTAGAAAGTTTGGGGTATAGGATGAAGCCCATGGGGAATTTGTTGACCTATTTTGCGAGTTAAGATCAGCCAACAGTAGGAAAGAATGCCGCCAGTTTTCCAAAAATCTTGAAACCCCGTAGGAAGAAAAATGCGAATTCCAAACCCCCCTGCACAAGGAAAATTTAACCCAAAAATAAAGGGTTTCTTCCTCGGGCAGAAACTTGGCGGGCATCACACAGCTTCCAAAAAATCAAAAAATTCAATAAATGGTGTCTTAAGGCAAAACCAAAACTCCAGGGTGTTTACAATGCAGACCGGATGGGGAAATGATGGAGGCCCGACAAACCCTAGGAAAATCCAATAAGGCGGCGAAATTGCGTTTTGGGTGCCAACCAAGGGAAACCCTGGCAACATCACATGACAAGGCGTGAGTGGAACCCGCGGGGAAAAGGGAAAGACCAAAAGCCCTGGAGGAGAATGCAAGGGAGCAAGACTTCCCTGACAGAAAGGAAGACTTCCTCCTGGGGAACAGGAAGGTGGGGGGACGCGGATGAGTTTATGCTCCCTAGGCCCATAAGGACTAAGAAGAAGAAAGAATATGGAATGATTGTTCGGTTGTTTGTTTCCAGGAGAAAAGAGAGGTGGACTGACCAAAGAACGGAAAGAGTTTAACAGAAAAGATGGTATAAAAAGGAAAGTTAAAGCACGGAAGAGAGTTTCGGGGAGGAGGCTTTTAGGACCAAAGAGGGGCAAAACCCAAAAAATAAAAGAACCCCTTCTTTCCCCCCCGGAGGGAAAAAATCATGAAAAAGCTTTTTGGGGAAAAATTAAAACCCCCGGTGACCTTAAAAGTTCCAACAATAAAGGGTTTTACGTCCTGGGACAGAATTTGGGGGGGAGGCCACTAAAAAGGCCCCAAAAAATTTTTGCATTGTAAAATTCCCCGAAGGCCCAGAAAAATGCTTCCGGCTTGTTTTCCCCTTTTTTAAAGGGGGGTTGGGGGGAATATGGAGTAAAAAAATTTTACCCCCCCCAAAAATTCAAGAAGGTTTTTTCCCCACCCAAACCAAAAATTTTCCCGGGGAACCAAAAAAAAACCAAATTTGGCAAAAATGGGGAAATCCCGGGGGAACAGGGAACCCCAAAAGGCCTCAGGCCAAAAAAAACAAAAGGGGCCCCGCATTGGCCCCGGGGCTTTGAAAAAAAATTAAACAACCTGGGAACCCGGGAAAACCCAACCCAGAAGGGGGGAGAATTTCCCCGGCCTGGGAAAAAATTGATTGAGAAAATGGAAAAGTAAGGTAACCCAAAATCAGGGGGAAAAGAAAAAAAAACGGGCAAAGGCAAAAAGGGGTAAAACAATTCCAATTAAAAGGAAGTGGTAAGGGGAAAAGATTGTTCAATCCGGGGGGGAAAAATTAAAATAACCCCTTAGCCACAAATTTTTAGGGGGCGCCCCAAAAGCCCAAGACAGGGGAATTTCTTTTTGAACGGTTAAAAAATTTTTTTTGGGGGGGCCCCCCCGGGGGGGCCCCTCGCTAAAAGGGGAAACCCCGGGCGAGACCAAAAGGCCTAGCGGAAAAACCATTTTGGTTTTAAAATTGGGGAAACCTTGGGAAGGGGGTTTTTGCCCCGGGTACAATTTCAAGATCTCAAGGGGAAAGGGGCAAAAAAGGAAAAAGGGTTGGCCCCAAGCCGGGCCCCCATTGGGGAAAGGGGCGAAAACCTTTGGGGGCCCCAAAAAACCCGGAGAATAAGACCCGACAAGCCTTTGGGGGGGTTAAAGAATTCCGGGCCCGTTCCTAGTTGGGAAAATTTTTGCAGTATTTCCCCCCTTTTAAAAAATTTTTGCCCGGGGGGAAAAAAATTAAAAAATTTTTTAGGGGACATTTTTGAATTAAAGAAATTTTGGAATTTTTTGAAACCACTAAAATTTTGACCGGGGATCTCTTGGGAAAAAATGGGCCCCCCCCTTTTTTTTTTGGGGGGAGGGTAAAAACCGCGTTCCGGGGTCCATCCCAAACCCTTTCCCGTTTGGGGGGCCCTTTTACGTGAGAAAGGGTTGGTTGGAAAAAAAAAAAGATTTCACGAAAAAGGGAAAAAAGGAAAAGTGAATGGGGCCGGGAGGACTTTGTTTTTAACAGAACTCTTGGGGAAAATAAAGACAGTATTTACTGGGTTTGGTTTTAAAAAAATTTTTTTTTAAAAATTTTTTTGGGATTTAAAGTAGAGCAGTTTGCCCACTTTTTGTAAATAAAAAAATTTCCAAAAACTGGAAAATTGTTCAAAAACCTTTTTAAAATTTAAAGAAGTTATTTAAAACTCTTTTTTTTGGGTTCTCAAAAGGTTTGGGGAATTTCTTTTTTGGGGAAAATTATACAACCCATGTCTGGGATACCCTTGGAAAAAATTTTTTAAAAATTTTTGGTCCCTTTCCGAAAACTTTTGTTTAAACGCATTTTTTTTTAAAAATATTGGGGGCCAGACTTTATTCAAACCTTTTTCCCGATGATTTATTTTTTTAATTGTAGGCTTGTTTTTTCGGCTTTCGAAATCCCCAAAAAAAGGGATTGGGTCCCTTTTTCCGAGGGTTCCAACAAAAACTCCGGAAAAGGAACCCTACCCCAAAATTTAAAACTAAAATTTTTAGGGCAAGTCCCAACAAAGGAAGTTTTAAATTTTTTGGGAAAAAATTTTTCGTTAAAAAAAAATTTTGGGTAAAAATTTTAAAACCCCCCCTGGGATTTTTAAAAAGGAAAGGGTTTTTAAAACTGGCCCCAAAGGGATGGCCCTTTTTTGGATTTTAAAAAAAGG
>CM054139.1:36633864-36706364 GCA_028751875.1 Rapana venosa
TAGCTGAGTGGATAAAGGTTTGACTTCCATCCTTGTGGATTGTGAGTTTGAATCTCAGCAATTTAAGTCTGGTGAATTCAGAGTGTGGGGATTTACCATCTCCTAGGTAAATGCGAAGTACAGGCCTGCCAATGCATCATAGTTTTTGTGTGTGTGTGTGTGTGTGTGTGTGTGTGTGTGTGTGTGTGTGTGTGTGTGTGTGTGTGTGTGTGAGTGTGTGTGTGTGTGTGTGTGTGTGTGTGTGTGTGTGTGTGTGTGTGTGTGTGTGTGTGTGTGTGTGTGTGTGTGTGCGTGTGTGCGTGCGTGCGTCCTGTAACTCATGTCGGCGTTCGGAGGTTTACAGAAACATAAATATACCCAGCATGCATCCTCTACCTGGAGAGGGATGGGCTCCGCCAAGTTCAACTTGCCCAAGGGACTAGACACGGCCTGACAAATGCAGACCTGTGTCCCAACTACTCCTCAGTGAGATAATGGAGAGAAGGGAAAGAAACAAGAAAGATCTGCTCCCAGAACATCTTGCGCACACGTTAAAAACATATTCCGCTTTTCGGAAGAGTAGGCCATTGTGTTCCTGAGGGGACAGATGTCAACATTTACAAAATCGCATGCACACGGGGACTAAATGTAAAATATATATATATATATAAAAGCACA
The DNA here is from genome assembly GCA_028751875.1 of Rapana venosa. Classification (NCBI taxonomy): domain Eukaryota; kingdom Metazoa; phylum Mollusca; class Gastropoda; order Neogastropoda; family Muricidae; genus Rapana; species Rapana venosa. The sequence goes on from CM054139.1 coordinate 36,634,522, forward strand.
AGAGGGTTTATTCCATTATTCTCCCAAAAAATATTTTAAAAAATTACTGAATGACAGGGTAGGAAGATATTGAAAAGTGTACGGAGGAAACAAGTTCAGTAAGCACGCGTGCGCGCACACACACTTTTATTCTTTTATTGGCTTTCCTCTTTTCTTTTTTATTGATACACTTTATTGGTAAAGGTTGTAATAATGTAATACTTCAGTATTATTATTAAGAAATTTTTGTTTCTTAGATAGATGGCTTGATGAAAAAAAGCAAATGCATTGCTTATTCAATGTACCATCTGGAAATACAAATTTGACTTGGCTTGACTTCACTCACACACACACACACACACACACACACACACACACACACACACACACACACACACACACACACACACACACACACACACACAATCAAATGGTGACACGAAAAGAGAAAAATGTAGATATAATAAGGAAGAACATAATCTCTTGGGGGGAGGGGGAGGGGGAGCGCTGGAGAGAGAGAGAGAGAGAGAGAGGAGAGAGAGAGAGAGAGAGAGAGAGAGAGAGAGAGAGAGAGAGAGGTGTAAGTGCACGCGCGCCTACATGCATACGCGCGCGCGCGCGTGTGTCTGTCTGTCTGCCTGTGTGTCTGTCTATCTGTCTGCCTATCTGTCTGTCTGTACCACGCATGCATGCGTGCGTGATACGAGACGGACCCTTAATTAAATTAATAGACAATATCAATAGATGTACTAAGGGAAATAAATGCGGATATATCCTGTAAGTAACAGTTATCGCGTCCCTTGATCTACGTTCGGAGACAATGACAAATTCTTTTATTTCGAGGATAATGAATAAGCACTCATCTGCTTTCTAACATCCAGTCCCCGCCCGTGGGGATACATCTTCATAATAACCCAATACATATACTCTCACACAGTAGAAACAAAGTGGAATAACCCTTTAAAAAAACCCACACAAAACAACAACAACCAAACAAACAAATGAAAGAACCCCCACCCCCACCCCCACCCACCCCCAAAAAACCACCCTAAAATCCCAAACAAACAAAAGAAAAAGAAAAAACCCAACAACAACAAAAAAAAGGGGGGGGGGGAGAAAAACAAAGAACAAGGAGAGGGATGTGGAGGAGCGAGGAGAACAGTAGGCACCCCTTCAACATGTTGCCCCCCCCCCCCCCCCCCCCCCCCCCCCCCCCCCCTAGAGAAGCTGAGCCATTAGGTTTCTGACACAGGTCTCGCTCTCCACCGACCACATAGGCTGTGGGACACATTTATTTGACTTAGAAACTGCCTGGTTCATTTATGCCCCCCCCCCCCCCCCCAAAAAAAAAAAAACCCCACAAAAAACAACAACAACAAAACCCCACCCAACCCCAAAACCCAACAACAACAACAAACAGACAACAACAACACAACAACAAAAACCCCAACTTTGGTGTGTGTGTGTGTGTGTGTGTTGTGAAGTTAGGGTCTCCATTTGCTGGCTTTTTTGTTCAGTTTCCACTTTTGTCCCTAACCCACCCCACCCCCTCCCACCCTTTTTTGTTGGTCTTTTTCTGCACCAGCCCTGTTGTTGTTTTTTTCCTTTTATGAAGAAGTTTCCTTTCCTCCCTCAGTTCGCATAATCTAATTATTTATACCAAAGAGAATCATGACATCGAGTGTGTGTGTGTGTGTGTGTGTGTGTGTGTGTGTGTGTGTGTGTGTTATGATATGATATAATATAATGTAATATAGTATAATGTAATACAATATAATATAATTATCATGGTTTAAGTTGTTAACCTAGGGAATCAAATTTATGCAGAGCATAAGCCAGACTACAGAAAATTGTGATTGGTAATGTATGTCTGTTACAAAGAGATAAGCTGGCTCAGTAACACGCCCTTTAAACAGCGTGATCGCCAGTCTTCGGTCGTCATAGTTGTGGACTTATGAGCTACGACTTAAAAAAAATCAACAAAAAACAAATGCTTGTAAACAATGTCAGTGCTGGAAGTTGTGCTATGTATTACACTATGTCCTCGTTAAAGTGTTACAAAAAGGTCCTTGACCTGACAAATGTTTTAAGTGACAGCTTCTTTCATCCTTTCTTGTTTGCTTGGTTGGTTTAGTTTAGTTGGTTGATTGTTTATTTTTGTTTGTTTGTTTGTTTTTCTGCAACCCCCCCCCCTTCTTTTTTGCTTGTCATGGTGCAAAGGGAAGAAACCATGTCAATAGAACTCTTCAATTCCGGAAGATTCCTTTGTACCAGTATCCAACAAACAACATGGCGGCAGCGTGGGTCGAAAAACTGAAAAAAGCACAGAAAACATGCTTGATTCAAGACGGTATATCATTTTCTACTTTGAGATCTCGAATTATTTGATAATATATTTTAGTACTGATTTTTGCCTATTATATTTAGATGCCCTGTGACTCACAGGTGTTGAATCTCATGAGTGAGAAACTGATAGTAGCAGACTGTCTTGAAATAAGAAAAGCATGTCCTTCGTTGCCAGTTTTGTTTCGACTTGTCTTGGCGATAGTTTTGTGCCGATTCTTTTAATATGTTTGTGATAATGAAAGAAATAACACTGTGGTTGGCATCAAATTATATTTGATGCTGATGTGTTGCTGGGGGAGATATTGTGGTCTTTTGATTTATGATGATGATAGTAATAATAATGTATGAAATATTTATAGTCACAGTTACTTGTAATAGTAGTTCAGTGTATTACTATTAGTACTAATGTAATAGTTGAACGATATGTTCTCATACTTTTTATTTTAATGCAACCTTGCATCCACAATACTACGTGATATTATTTAATTTAAGTTGAAAAAATATAACACTTCCAAACATACAGAAACACAATGGTAAGTCTGCAGATTTGTCATTAGGATAAGAAGAATTCAATTTCAAAGGCCAAACGATGAACTGACCTGTAATTTAAGCATGGGTTTTGATTATATTTCATGGTTCGCACATAGGATTATGGAGTCACTGCAGTCAGTATACCTTTTGCCTCCCTTCTCTTTTGTTTATGGTTTCTAGAACCATATATCAATGGACTATGAGCAGAGGGGGAAAATTTGGCTATTTCTGGAAGAGAAGAAGATTTCTATGGAGTTGAGTATATCTTGTAGCTTTGTGCTGCTTTCATCCATGCAATAGCTAAAGATATGGGCAAAATATATAAATTGTAAACATCATCATGCAAATCTCTCTCTCTCATGCATGCATGCACTCACACGCACGCACACACACACACACACACACAACATTAAATTTGTGTCCTTCAGCATGACCTACTTCCAAAAGATATACAATAGTCATCAGAATAAGCATGTACCACAAAACAACATGGCATCAGATATGCATATCAATACAAAAAAATGCTACCTTTATTAAAACAAGTGTCAGATCTAGATGTGCGAATGATTCTGCTGGTTTGCAGGAAGACGGAAAATTCACTTCAACTTCCAAGATGGTTTGGAGCTTGCTGAAGAGTATGATCTGACAACAGGAGAACTTGCTGGTAAGAATGCTAACTTCAGAAAAGAAACTATTCTAACAAAAATTAGCAGACCCCCTCCCCCTCTCAACACACACACACATACACACACACTAAAACGAAACAAAGCAAAGCAAAAAGGACAGAGCTTCAAAATACTCTAAATATTGGTTTAAAAGAGATGTGTGTATGTGTTTTGTTGTTGTTTCTTCGATTTTCTTTTCTGGTCATAGGGTTTGCTTGGTTCAGAACTCTACCGATGATATTCTGTTATCTGGGGCCAGAGACAAGAAATTTTGTAAGATCCCATATTCTGTGCATTTCACAACCTTTAAAAATGTAATCAGTATACAACAGTATTCATGTTATGAGCACAAATCTTGCTACTGAATGTGTTATTGGTTGTCTGGGTGCTGATGTTGTATGACAAGGCTTTCATTTTCTTTTTCAAATAATATAAAATAAACTTCAGACAGGATCTTGACATATTGTAAGTAGCACAATGAAAAATATGTACCAAGAAATGTTAACAACTTAGCAAGACTCCTTTGACTCATTTTCAAGTAAAATCATTGAATTTTTTTTATAAAGGAAGCTGAATGAAAATTCCTATGTTGTGTGTGCTTGAAGCAGCACGCCCCATCCCACCACCTCATATGTTTTTTTTAAAGAAAGGAGACAAAACACACAAACAATTAGAAAACACACCTAAAGCAACAAGAAAAATATCATGACCATTGCCATACCCATCATCACAACCATCACTACTACCATCAGTGCTAAAAACAGTAACTGTTTTGGTGTTATGAGAGAATGCTGTTTTATGATTATAGTGGAGCTATGGTTAGGAAGCTAAGAAAATGAAATGTCCACTACAAAACAAAAGTATTAATTTTCATGTTCAGTTTTAATTTATGTATGACAGTGAGAAGATGGAGAAAGAAAGGAACACTTGGGGGCCAGGGAGACTGGGAAACAGAAGTGGGCGATGTGTCTGCCATGAGAAACCTGGAGGTTGATGGCATCAAGGAAAGCACTACTAGTGTGAGTATGCTGTGATGGCATCAAAAAATGAAAACATTTCTACAGTGCATGCAAAAGAAAACACACTTTGATAACATCAAGAGAAGTGTAACATAAAGCTTCAGATGCATGCAGGTTGTTTCTGCAACACTTAAAATACTGATGTGAATAATGAGATTTTTAATGTACATGCATTGTCTACTGCATGCCTATAATTGGTAGGTCTGCACAGAAATTGACTGTGAAGATCATAGAAGTTCTCATTCTTAACCCACAAGATGTAGCTTGTATTCAAACTTTGTCTTGAGAAGCATTATGTTTTGATGATTGATTCATTGATTGTTGTATTATGCACTCTGCTTTTGCAGACCTTTTTTCACCAGCTGTTAAGTTCATTTTGGAGTAATTTGTCTTGAGCTTGAGTCAAGGAATGACATTGAATTATAACCTTCTCAGAAAGTGTGTGTGTATGTGTGTGTTGTGTACAAGTACAAGATGCAGCTGAAATTCCTATGTGTGACCTGAGAACCATTAGGATTTGAGAAGCATTGCTTTATTATTCTCTCAGTTGCTGCGTCCTCTTCCGCCAGCTGCTGGCTCCATCTTGAAGTGGTTTTTTTAAACTGAACAACTAATTCCACAGAAATAATTGAAAGTGCGTGTGTATGTGTGTGTGTGTTCTAATGAAACTGGGGGTAGAGATGGTCAGCTGCAGTCATTTCTTGCATTTGATATATATATTTTAAAAGAATTAAGAAACCAAATAGAAGAACCCCAAACATACAAATTAAAAACGGTAATCAGCTTTAGATCAAGACATGTGACTATTGTCTATTGCCACAAGTAGATAGGACCATGCTCTATTATTTTATCTTTATTGTGCAGTTACAATGAAATAAAACTGTCTTCAAAAATATCTTTTGCAGCCAATATTTGTGCGAAAAGACACAAAGAGCGAGTTTCAGTGGAGGATACGTAACTTGCCCTACCCTGTCAGTAACTATAACGTGACTGTGGACAAGGACCAAAGACAGCTTGTCCTACGCACAGAAAACAAAAAGTAAGAGTTCAAATTTCTTCTTCTTCTTGGGGTAGGAGGGGGGTGGGGAGGGGGGGGGGGGGGCATAGCGTAGTGGATAGAGTCTTGCTTTTGTGGTTTGACAGACCGGGATCAACTCCAGGTTCAAACCACCACCAAGATACCTGTTCATGGGGATTTTTTCCTCTGGAGTTACCAACTCCACTCCCCTAAAAGTCCTTCAGATGAGACTATAAACCAAGGCCAAATGTGTGAATGCATGCAGAACATCTTGTGCACACATTTTTAAAAAACCCTCATTTTGTTGTGGTTTTAATTTGATAGTTTTTTTTTACTTTTTGGTGTACGTTTTGGTCATAGAGAGTATGCACAGTGATTGTATCCCTTGCACAGTATGCTGGCTCATTATAAGTAAGATTTTCTTGTCTTGATGACAGCTTTCACGCCTTGAAATTATTTTTTTTAATTTGGAGAAGCTAATGATCATTTTGAGATCACCTTGTAGCAAGACTGTACATTTTCTTTCACATTTATTGTGAGTCTTAATGTGAATTAACAAAAAAATCTCTTATGCCCTGGAAAGTAAAAACAAGGGAATGCCAATACTTCAGGACCGAGAGTTAAACATTGATGTTTACACATGTGAAATAGGAAAGAAATTATACACCAGATATACTAATCATTGCTGTTCATATTAACAGCTTCTCTGTGTTATCACTGGATAAATCATATATAGATGAAATATTGAAACGTCTTGGAAGCATACTAGCTATGAATTCTATCCATAAACCTAAGCTGGTTCATGCAAAGCAACTCTTCATGAAAGACAGAATCAGTGCTGAAAATATGTGGTATCTCACATTTTCTCAGCTGATCAGGTGGTGTACGGTAGGGCATCATAATACGAAAGACTAAACCTTTATCTGCTGTATCAGGTTTGCATGTCATCTTAGCTTCACAAAGATTTAAGAAAGTTAAAGCCAGCAAAACACACAGCACTGTACTGTTTGTAAATATTTTTTGATCTTTGAGCTCGTCTTCTATGAATTGGTTGAGAATGAATCATTTGCCTCCTATGTATACTAGTGCGTATTTGAAGAAGATTTTGCACAGTAGTCTGTATTTGGCATTGATAATTTGTGTGCGAGTGTGTGTGTGTGTGTGTGTGTGTGTGCGTAACATGCAGTATGTTTTTACATGCATCATGCATACATACTCAGATTTTAAAGAAATGGGAATTCTAATTGGATTACTCACTTGCACTATACTGATGTGTGTGTGTGTGTGAACTCCCTTATGTGTATGTGAACAGGTATTTCAAGCGTTTCAATGTAGCAGACCTGGACAGGATGCAGATGGAATTGAAGCAGGAGCACATCTCTTTGGCCCATGCTAACAACACTCTCATCATATCGGTCAGTACTCATGTCCCCATATCTGTAAAGTGATTATTTCTTGTTGCCAACTCACAAGTGAATTACATGTAATCTGTTGGGAAAGTTCAACTTAAAAAAAAAAGAAAAAAGATAGCCGAGTTTACTGGGAAATTGTCATTGATTTTATTCATCTGTGGACAGCCAGTCGGAGAAAGTAAATCATTTAGTTCATAAGTAAGGAGGAAGGTAATAAGTTCTTGTTTGTCATGTGTGTGTGTGTGTGTGTGTGAATGTCAGTGCATGTATAAATATAAATGCACACACATACACATACTCATAATAAAGCAATTTCATCCTTTGTAATAAAAATGAGTGTTCGCTGAAGTAATAAAAATGATAAAGATTGTTTATGACATGCCTTACCTACTCAAAACAAAAGTCCTAGGCATTCATGATTTGTTGTTTTATAGGTTCTGTGTTCATAGGTTTTTGTTGTTGATGATGCTTTATGGATGGTCGTGGTGGTTATATTTCTCATTTTGTTGTTTAAGTTGATTTGCTTTCGTTTTTTCTTTGATATTTTGAATAAATAAATGACCTCTTCAAATGATTATGTTGCAGTACAAGAAGCCACCAGAGGTTCTTCAGGTGGAACGACTGTTGCAGGAGGAATTCAAGAAACTCAAAGCCAGCAAGGATGGAGACATCGACTGCAATCCCAGTTGATGATGTTTGGTTCTTTGTCTTCTTTGGACAGACGTTTTTCATCATCATTCCATTATTTCTTTCTCCGTCCAGACATTTCATAATTTGAAAATATGCTGTGGATATGTTGTGTGATAAGTTGAATAAAAGGTATTTGAACAGAAAAAATCCTCAAGTTGTTTTAGTTTTATTTGTATTAAAGTTTCTTGTGATGCTCAAGTCCGTGTATTTGTTGTTGATGCATGCATGTGCTCAAGTGTGTGTGTGTGTGTGTGTGTGTGTGTGTGTGTACTGGGGCAAACATGCGCAAAATAATCTTTTTCTTTCTTTTTTTAAAATGAAGCACCTATAAAGTCAAGTGGCAGAACACTATATGCGTGTATGTGTAACAACCATTCTTTAGCTCACAATCCTTTGTTGTGAGCAATTCCTTTAAATCCACACTGTGCTTTTTCTTTAAATTAAAAAGGGGGGGGGGGGGGGGATGGAGTAGTAATTGAAAGATCAAAGCAGCTTGCAGAAGGAGCAGAACATTCCATAAAGGCTACATCTGCCAAAACATGTACAGAGTAGAAGGCCTGACTAGTGCATAGCCCAACGATGAAGGTCAGTAAATGACATCACTGCTGTGGTCTGTAAGGCCATGGAGCCTTCATGCCACGAACCAAACTTTCAGTTGGAGGCCAGAGAGAGGTAACAGTTAAAAATGAACTAGTGCTGGACATTGGAAAAGGGGGTAGGCAGACAAAGATGTGACCTAAGACAACCTGAAATCACCAGGTATAAATAAAGACAGCTTGAAAGCTGTGTATGGCATGAGCACTGCATTCACTTATGAGGAGGCAGATTTGATTAAAAGGAGGTATGAAGAAAAATGGTATTACAAATAATGAGTATATGATCTCATCAGCTCCCATGATTCACAACATTATCAGTGTGACTGAATCAGTTTGCTTGGAAAACAAACACACTGTTATAGATCCCTCAACCAGGAATAAAGATTTGTATATCCCTCAACCTTCACACTTATCCTAGTTATTCTTGGGTCATAAATGTGCCAGATCCATAGTCGGCAGTTTAATCAAACTATTTGACAAAGGTGATATTTTCAACTCAAACAGAACTGGTGTGACTTGGCACCCAGACTAGATCCATCAGGGGGACAGGATAGCCTGGTGGTTAGAGTGATGTATTTGTGATCTGCTGACCTGGGTTTATCTCATTCAAGAGGATTTTTCCTCTAGAGTTAACATCAGTGCTGACTCCACTCTCCCTAAAAGTCTTTCAAAGGAGACTATAAACCGAGATCCCATGTGCGAACGCACGCGTAACATCTTATGCACATGTTAAAACCTGTTCTGCTTTTCGGAAGAGTAGGCCAATGTGTGGCGGTGGGAACGGATGACAAAATTGACAAACCTGCATACACACGGGGACTGGATGAAAACAAGCACATGAGTGCTTATTCCATTATCTTCAAAATGAATTTAAAAAAAAAAAAGGATACAGCTTGTACACCAAACTTGATAGTAGTGCTCTAGTTTGGTCTGTGAATTCCTAAAAATCTGCTGACATTTTTCTTCTTTACAAATGTATGGGACTATGAACTTGCAATGTAAAGATATTAGTATACAATGAGCATTAAAGCGTTTTTGTTTTTTGTTGTTCTTACAAAATATAAACATTTGGGTCTGTGAGACCTACAAAACCTGAATTCCGGATTCCATAAAAGAAAACAAACAGGTATTCTATTAATTGAAAAGAAATAAAGTAATACCACTGTGCAGAAATGATTGTAAAGTTGAGTAGGAAAATTAAGATTTTTATCTATTCCATCCTCGACTTTTTTGATTGTTTGTTCTGTTTTGATCATTTGTTAAATGCTGGGATTTAGAAGCTAGCTTAAAGCTATGTGACTGGACTAAATGGCAACAATATCCCTGTTGATAAATAAACAATCATATTCCATAGACTTCATAGGCTCAGCTTTAATGTTAGTTTCATTATTTAGCTTCCCCAAAATTGGGATGGCTACCTTTATGGTGGGCAAAAACAGCCGTATACACAAAATTACACAATTGGTGAACCTAGGAGATCTAGCCAGGGACCCCCCCCCCCCCCCCCAAAAAAAAAAAAAAAAAAATCTGACTAATACTGCAGACATATGTACCTTTGGGGCCAGCTTAGCAGATAATGGAAGACATAAAGAAAAAATGATGTAGCCCATCATGTAAATCAAAAGCAGATTTCCATAGCGGATTTATCACCTTTATCCTATGTGTGCGTGTCAGTGTTTGGTTAGGCTCAAGATAAAACCCTTGTCAACCAAAGTATTTTTATGTGTGTAGGCCTACCATATGCATGGCTGCCGAGTCCCTCCTTGCCCCTTTCTCTTTAGATGCAGAAGTGATGACCTTTACTTTTCCCTCCTTTGCTGCCCCTCCTCATACCCCATTCCCTTTAGAGGCTGGTTGACCAGTGTTAGGTAATAGTGCCAGAGCCTGATATACTTGAATTTAATAGCAGATTTCAAAGTTTATAATATTTTTATTTTATAGATATAAGATGGACACCTCATTTCTAAGATCTGTGTTTGCAGTTAAATCTATTAACACACAACAGTTTCTAAATATCTCTATGGGAAAACTGGGGAAAAATATTGTAAAGCACTTAAAACTTTTGGACTGGCACTAAATGAATTGTTACTTTTGTTATAACTACTTGTATCCCTGCACATACTCCTCTTTTACACCTTCAATGAAAACATTAGAAGCAAGGTTCGAGTCCTTACACAAATCACCTTACAGTTCTTTCCGATTTCTAACATTTTGATCCAACTCGTTCTGCAAGCACAACAAAGAAAACTCATATTTCAAACAGAGGGTAATTTTCCCAAATCTTCAACAGTAGTGTCATAAGAGAACTTTTATCAGCGAATAGAATGTATCAGATCCAGTAGAAGGAGAGGGGTGTCTAGTGGTTAGTTAAAACTTTCAATTAACTTACAACTCGCATTCGACAATGTGGGTTGTAGCCACCACTGAGACACTCATACAACTAGGTTTTTTTCCCAAGAGTTAACATCAGTACCGACTCCACTCACCCAAAATTCCTTCAGATTAGAGTATAAGCTGAAGTTTTGTGCATAAACGCACGCATAACAGCTTGCATAGATTATCAGCCAGCAACGCCATTTATACTGCCATCTTAAGACCATGATTTTTGTTTTCAATGGACAACTGAACAGATTTTATGATTTTGATTATCATCTAAGGCCTTGAAAAGAAAAGTAGTTATGTTGACTTGCACACATAAACAGAGCCAGATAACTGCTTTTTTTGTGGGGCCTCCAAACTCCTATTTGTTTCCCCACATTATTTATTTATTTATACCACTTTAAGTCATGGCAGATTTCTCTGCGTGAAATTCGGGCTGCTCTCCCAGGGGAGATCGTGTTGCCACAAGATTAGCGCCAACCATTTTTGGGGTCTTTTTTCTGTCTGCAGCTGTATTTGTTTCCCTATCCATATTTTTTTTCCTTTTCTCTTTTGTGTGGGGTCTCCAACCACCTTTTCTTTCCCCCATTTTTTTTGTAGACCCTCCATTATCCTCTTTCCCCAACTTTTCCTTCTATTTCCATTTTCTGACACATAAAAATTCATGTCACTGACTTAAACACTAATTAAATCATCAAAAGGAAAACCCAGCAAACAAAGTGATGTAGCACGCAGGATTTTTAAAAATATGAAAAAACCCCCACACAAACTAAGTACTATCATTAAGACAGGAGCATTCTGTCTTGAAGAGGCATGTACATCAGTAACGCAACTAGTGCTGCTTCAAATACATCATGGCAACATATCCATAATAACACCCGAACACAGATTTGGTTCCTCACTCACACACACACACACACACAGAGGTACATACGAATACAAACAGAAAATACCCACCCCTAACCCCTCTACCCATTGCATACATGCATAGTCATTCTTCTGGCTGTCTCCCCATGTTTGATTAAAATAAATATTTATCCACATTTTCTGAAAATAAACACACTGTTTTTTAAATTCCCTCTGTCCATCTTCTTTAAACAAAAAAAACTCATGCCTCCTCCTCCCCCCACCCCCCCAAAAAAAACTACAACAAAACCAACCCAAACCCTGCATCCTTCAGATGACTAACCCAAGGTCCCATGTGTTACTGCACACAGAGCATCTTGTACACATGTTTACCCTGTTCTGTCTATCAAAAGAGTAGGCAATTGTCTGCCAGCGGGAATGGATGACAAAATTGCAGGCACACGAGGACTAGGTGTATAAAAAAAAAAAGCACTTGATTGCTTATTAATAATCCCTGAAATCCATTAAAAAAAACAACACTTGATTGCTTATTAATAATCCCTGAAATCAAAGAACTGTTTCTGTATAAAAGTCTCTTTGCCATGGACCTGAATAAATATTGCATTCCTTTCTCCTAAATATCCAATTTTCTCAAATTTGACCCCTCCCCAAATCTCTATTGGTTTCAAGACAGAAAAGTGACCATTGTGTCCATGTACCATTGCATCCATCTGCCAGTGTGTTCACATGCAGGGTAAGGGTCAGGGTAAGTGTAAAGAGTTAGTATCAGGTTAGGGTTAGGATTAGTAGTTGGGGCTGTCAGCCTGTATGCATGCATAAATGAATGATGTGAACACAATGGCATGTAGACACTATGGTTTTTAGACTTATTTCCCATTAAAAAAAATGACTATTCCCATCAAAAGCAGATGGTAGTATTTCTACAACTTTTGGAAGTTCTACTCTGCTTGAGCCCCAATAGCAAAAAAGGATTCAGGGCTTGAATGTTTCCATAAGGAAGGTGGCTGGATGGTTTAGATGATCACCTACTTAACAAGTAAACCGTGAGATTCTGGTTCAATTCCAAACCTTGCCCTTTCTTCTCAGTTTTACAGAAAAATCAAAATAAATGTAAAATCTTTCAGAGGAGACTACAATAAGTCAGACCTGTTTGCTTATCGGCCTGTGCCTGTCAAAAGAGCCCACGACAGACAAAAATAGGAAAGAACAGGAGGTATCTCCTGACTGTCCTGGCAAAATTGGAAGGTTCCATTCTCAATTGTACCCTTGAAGTTGGAATGCAGCTACCTTAATGATGGGGGCAAAAATGGTCCCACATGCAAAATCTCACCAGTGGTAAACCCCAGAGCTCTAGCTAAGAGATGAAACTGCAAAAACTTTTTCTAGAAATAATCTATTTTTAAAAAAAAGGATTATGTATGAAATAAATCACTTTCCATAACCTTACTGCAATTTTCCCATAATGATGTGAACATGCATCTTACCCCCTCCTCCCATATATCCCTTTACCTTACATCACTGTTCAATAAAATCATAACATGCTCTCCCACCCCTTCAAGAAGCACACATACACACGTCCCCACTCCCACATCCTTAACACCATCTAAATAGCAATCATGCTGTACTCAGGGGGCAGGATAGCCTAGCAGTCATAGCCTTGTGTTCGAGACCTGATGGCTGGGTTCAGGCCACCACAAAGAACTTTTAGGGGACTGTCCCTCGGAGTTAAATGTCTCCACACCCCCTTCAGATGAGACTGTACATCAGGACCCTGCATGTGGATGCATGTAGAGCACCTTGCACACAAGTTTAAAAAAAGTGTTCCACCTTTCAAAAGAGTAGGTCATTTCATGCCAATAACAGAATTATGGCAAAATTTTTTTAAATGCATACAAACATTTTATGCAAACACACATACTTTTCCTACACATCACAACTACATTATTCTCAGAAAAAATAACAGCATATACATACACCAATCATTCTGTCAGGATGGCCTTGGTGACCACCTTATAAAAAAAAAAAGATCAAAGGTACATTACATACATACAGTCGAACATTCAGATTTTTTTTCTTTCTCTGAGGGCTCCAACTTTGTTTCAAGGGTAGCAGGGGAGGGGAGGATATTATTTTGGTTGGGGGAAGGAGGAATAATTTTTTTGTAAGGAGGGCGGGACTATTTTTTTTAAGGCCTCCCACATATTTCTGTCTTGATTTTATTTGATTGTCTTAGGGGGTGGGTGGGGGAGAGGATTTTTCTTCCTGGCAAAGAATTTAAGAAGACAAAGTCCTGGTGCTGGAGAAGTCCTCATGATGATGAATTTCAGATATCATGGAGATGAAGATTAGTCTAAAGATGATGTAAATCTTGTGGAGGTATTTTGGTGATGATCAAGTCCCAATGTTGACGAGTCTTGGTGTTCATGAACACTTAACGATGATGAAATCTTTGCATTGATGAAGTCCCAGTGATGATAAAGTCTTTGTGTTGATGAAGCCTATGTGTTGAAGACGTCTTGGCATTGAAGAAGTCTTAGTGTTGATCAAGTCTTGGCATTAAAGAAGTATTATGTCTATAAAGTTTTGATGTTAATAAAGTCTGGTTGATGATGAAGTCTTGGTGTTGAAGAAGTCTTGGTGATATCTCAGCGATGATGAAGTCTTCACATTGATGAAGTCTTGGTGACAATGCAGGTACTGAATACTTGGCAAAGATGAATGGTAAAGTTTAGAAGTCTTGATGGCAAGTCCTGAGGATAATAGAAATAATGAATGTTAGAACAGGGAAAAAAAAGTGCATTATACTTGAAAAAGATAAGAATAAAATCACTACAGAAAATGGTGCATTACAGCATTAATGTATCACTACTACTAAGCACAAAACACCCACCTTTTTTCTTTTTTAAATAAGATATATATTTACATATAAAAATGTATGTATGTATGTATGTATGTATGTATGTAGATCTATCTATATATATATATATATATATATATATATATATATATTATATTATATATATATAATATATATAAATATGTTACAGAGGGGCAGGACAGCCTAGCAGTTAGAGCTTTGTGCTAATGATCTGTGGTCTGGGTTTGAGCCACCATGGAAACTTCTGTTTCAGGTGATTTTACCCTGGAGTTAACATCAGTACCTTTCCCTGCAGAGTCCTTTGGACGAGACTATATATCAAGGCCTCATGTGCAAACGCATGCAGAACGTCTTGCCTTTCAGAAGAGTAGTCGATTTTGAGCAGGCCGGAACAGATGACAAATTTGTTTGAAATGTATGCACACAGGTGTCATGTTTAGACACAATCCCCAGAGTCAGAATGCGGCAACATTAATGGTGCATATGCAAAAATCTCACCATTGGTGAACCTTGGAGCTCTAGCCAAGGAACGGAAAAGGACTATACACAGAAACATACACATATATATATAATTACAAAGATGGCCGTACAGGCAAGCTCATGTTTAAATAAAATTTTGATACATTTCACAGCAGCATAAAACTACCATCAAACAAATACAAACTTCACCTCTGAATAAAATTTTCCTCTCATCTATATTCCATGCAATTCCCCACCTTTATCTACCCCCTCCATTTCCCAGTCTTCCTTTGCTGCTGCAGCCGCACATGCAAAATCTCACCCCTGGTGATACTTAAAGCTCTAGTCAAAGTACAAAAAATATTCTGCACAATATTGATAATTTGTATAAAAAAAACAACCAAAAGGTAGGTGACAGAACTGTACCTTGTAGGGAACCAGTAAATGACTTTCATGACTTCGTGCAGCTTACTTACCTGCCACACATTTTAACAATTTTATTAAGTGCATTTCTGATTATTAAAAAAACCAACTTCTTTAGAATATACAGAATGATAATGTCACCGATCTTCAAGAGCTGTGTCATAAGGTTCTTTATTAACAGTGCAGTATCAGATCTAGGACAATTATGCACATTTACGCAAATAATGAAGAGGATAGGTGAAAGAACCATACCTTGAAAAGGACCAGTAAAACTGGACTTTTTGAAGTCCTGGCAATGAAGGTGTTCTTGGGATGTAGAAGTCCTCGTGGTGATGAAGAAGAAGACCTTGTGTGATGTGGAAGATCTTGCGGCAATGGAGAAGTCCTTGCAGTGATGAAGCAGTCTTTGTAGTGAAGAAGTAGTTTTTGTGGTGTTGTGGAAGTCCTTGAGGCAATGAAGAGTCCCTGTCATCAACATATTCTGGTGGAGAAGAAGACCTGGGAAACATGCAAATAAGAATACATGATTATCTCAAAACATATAGCTTTGTGTAGGAGAGGAGCAAGCCATTAAAAATTAAACAAAAACATTAAAGAAAAAAAAAAGAAAAAATGGAAGTCCCTCCAACTTGTTTAATGAAATATACATGAAACAAATCTCAAACAGCAGTGTCTTCAGAGAACTTTATCAACAAAATGGTATCAGATCTATGATGGATGCTATAGCCACGTTGTTAGAATCATCTGACCAGCCTGTGGACTCATGAAGGCCTGGGTTTGAATCTCATAGATGTCTGGTGAATTAAGGCTGGGTTGGGTGGGGTTTTTTAATGATCTTCCAGGTCAACTTCAAGCGCACACCTGCAAGTGCCTTTATTCCCTTCATGTATATATGTGGATTGAGTTTGTACTTAAAGATCCCATAATTCATATCAATGTTCAGTAGGTTATTGAAATAGGAACATACCTAGCATGCATCCTGTAAAAAACCCAAAAAAAGCTGCTCTGAAGTTGGAAATGTGTTGGCTGCAGCCAACAGGCAGACCTCCTGCAAAATCACATGCACAGAGGAAGCCCAGGGACTACACACCCCACCCTGTATGGGAACACAAAGAGAGAGAGAAAACAATGAACAAATTTTATTGAGAGAGAGAGACAAAGACAGAGAGAGACAGACAGACAGAGACGGAACTTGGAGGATTTAATGTACCAGGTCATATGCCCATGACATGAGGTTTAGAACATCTTGAAAGCAAAAAAAAAAGAAAGCAAAACACTTATTAATTTGGCAACAATTTCAAGGTTGTTTGTATAGATCAGTCTAATGTGCACTCTCTCTTTCCCCCTCTCATACACACGTTCACACACATGTAGACCCACCCACAAGCACGCACACACACACAAGCGAGACAGAGACTTAGAATTTGAGGGTTGAGAATGGGCAATCCTGTACTTTAATGCATTCAATCCTCATGCGAGTGTGGTTTGTGATTTGCTGTCCATTCCATAATATTCAATAGTAGGGGATGGGAAGAGATGATTATGTTGATGATAAGTACAATGAAGAAGGGTTTTATGAATGTGTGGTGTTCTTATCTACATGAAATCGCTGTTTCTAGGATGAAATTACTCTAGATTTTGATGTTATGTTTTTATCACATCTGCTCATAAACAAAAAATTAGAAATTTTTCAACCCTGTTTGAGTGTGTGCTTGCGTGAATATGCATGTGAATGTGAAACTTGTAAGGCATGTGTGTGTTGTTTATACAGAGGACAAAGTGCACAGACTTTGTATGGTGCTGTAAGCTCTGTGATGACACGTTTGCTATTTGTTCTTTTTATTCCTTAATGTCTACTCCTTTGCTCGTAATGTGTGAATTTCTCTGTTTTGAGATGACAAAGTATTTGAATTTGAATACCTTGCAGAGATCATGTAAAAGATGACTTCTTAAGTCCTGGTGATGAAGACTGCAGTTCTGGAAATGAAGTTGTCCTGGTGATGATGAAGATTGGGTGATGAAGACTGCAGTTCTGGTGATGATGAATACTGAAGTCCTGGTGATGATGAAGACTGAAGTCCTGGTGATGATGAATACTGAAGTCCTGGTGATGATGAAGACCGATGTAATGACAATGATGAAATCCAGGTGATTACGAAGTTCTTGCGATGATGAGATTCTGTCAACAACAACAAAAATACACATTGAAGAAAACGTTATTTCAAAAGAGAAAAGTGTAACAGCTTATGAACAAGGTAATTTTTTAATAATTAATAAAATGACATTAAGAAGAAACAAATCATCTCAGAACCTTGTAGAGTATGACATTAATGCATTCTAACCTCATGCCGTCTTACTTTCTTGCTACACATTTTTACCATTTTCTTCCCTACATGTCTAAAAAAAGTATGTTCTTTCGAGCCAGAAGGCCCATAGAGCCGGAGCTTATCCCGGTTTCTGTAGCGTTAAGCGAACTGATGGTTTTTCACCACCCCTGTGACAGGACGCTAGTCTGTCGCCAGATACTTCCCCAGCAGAGCTGGTACCCACTTGTACACCTGGGTGGAGTGAGGAAAATAGGAGTAAAGTGTCTTTCCCAAGGACACAACACCAAGCCGAGCGAGGATCGAACCCACGACCTCTGGATCACGAGTTGACCACCTAAACCACTCGACCACGGTGCCTCCTCCTACATGTCTACTTATAGACTTATCTCTTCAACTTGTTAAGAATATTCAGAGCATAAATTAAAACATCTTGATGAGCAGTGTCATTATGGTACGTAACCAAAAGATGGTATCAGATCCAGTACAATTGAAGGTCTTTAAATAAAGAATAAACAGGAAGGGCGTTAGAACCATACCTTGAAGAGAAGCAAAAGCAGTTGGCTTTTCAAGTCATGGTGATGAAGGCATTGTTGGAATGAGGAAGTCCCTGTGGCAGTGAAAAAGTCCTTGTGACAATGAAGAAGTCCTCATGGAAATAAACTGGCAGAGACAAAGGCTTTGTGGTGATCAAGATGTCCTTGTGATCAAAAATTGTGAAGAGTCTGGCAATCATACAAATAGGAATACATTATTATCTCAAAAAGACAAATCTGTTTAGGTGATGAGCAAGCTATTTAAAGATAAATGAATAAATTGAAAAAATTCAATTAGCACGGATCGTAGTACAGTACTATACAAATGGATCATGACCTTCCCTCAACCCACTATCATGTGACATTTAAAAAAAAAATTTGCAATTTTAATCTGTACATTTTTATTTCCATCTACCCCAACTTTAGAATATACAGAATGTAACTCTAAAAAAATATCGATGACAATATCATCAGAGAACTTATCACACGGTGCTATCAGATCAACTACAAGTCTTGACTGTATAAAAAATTAATACAATGGGTGACAGAACCATGCCTTGCATGGAACAAGTAAAGTTGACTTCTGGTGTTGATGAAGTCCTGGTGTTGATGAAGTCCTCAGTTGATGATGATGACCGAGTTAGGATAGATGATAAACATTCTTGCAAAGGAGGGATTCTGTCAAAACAACAATTATTACACAAGTACCTCAAAAGAGAAAATTGGAGTAGCTTACAAGCAAGGCAATTAAAAATAAATAAGAAACAAATCCTCGTGGACCTTCGGTTAGTAAAACATTAATGAATCCTGACTTCAAACAATCTGCTTTCTTGCTGCTCATTTTTACAATTCTATTCAGTACATTTCTTTCTATAGAAAACAGCATCAATTTCATAAACCTACAAGAGCCATGCTATCAAGGTCTTTTATGAACAATGTGGTATTAGATCCAGTACAAATAAACTTGTATAAAGAACCATACCTTGAAGGGAGCCAGTAGAAGATGATTTTTTGAAGTCCTGGCAATGAAGGCATCCTTGCAGTGATGAAGTCCTTGTGATGAAGATGTCCTGATGAAGTTGAAACCCTTGCAATGTAGGCATCTTTGCAGTGATGAAAAAGTCCATGCAGCTATGAAAAACCTTGCACACAAAATTTATTCATAGAGAACTCCTGAACTTCATTATGAACAGCACTGATTTAACAAATCTTCAACAGTAGTGTTATCAGGGGGGGGGGAGGAGGAGGGAGGAGGAGTCGCATATGCAAAAATCTCACCATTGGTAAATCTTGGAGCATTAGCCAATAATCCCCCCCCCCCCCCCCCCCCACCCCACCAAAACCAATCCCCCCTTTACACACAAAATCTTCATTATGAACAGCACTGATTTAACAAATCTTCAACAGTAGTGTTATCAGGGCACTTAATCAACAGGGTGGTATCATCATTTACATAAAGAATGAAGAGCACAGCTGACAGAACCATACCTTGAAGGAAACCCATGAATGCTGAATTTCGAAGTCCTGGCAATGAAGAACAGTGAGGAAGTAGTCCTTGCAGTGGTGAAGTAGAACTTGCGGTGATAAGTAGTCCTTGCAGTGTCGAGATTCTTGCCACAATGAACACCTCTTTACAATGAAGAAGCCTGGCCAATGAAGATATTCTTGGAATGAAGAAGTCCTTGCAGTGATAACGACATATTTGTGGTGATGAAAGAGTCCTTGCAGCAATGAACGAGTCCTTGTGGTGACAGAGAAGTCCTTACCAGTGATGAAGTCCTTGCAGAGATGAAGTCCTTGCAGTGATAAAGATGTCTTTGTGGTGATGAAGAAATCCTTGCAGTGATAAAGATGTCTGTGGTGATGAAGAAGTCCTTGCAGTGATAAAGAAGTCTTTGTGGTGATGAAAACCTTGTGACAGTGAAGAAGTCTTTCCAGTGATGAAAAAGTCCTTGTGGCAACAGAAAAGTCCTTACCAGTGATGAAGTCCTCGCAGAGATAAAGTCCTGGCAGTGATGACGAAATATTTGTGGTGATGAAGAAGTCCTTGCAGCAATGAACAAGTCCTTGCAGGAATGAACAAGTCCTTGCATCGATGGAAGTCATTGCCATGACAAAAACATCCTTGTAGCAATGAAAACGTCCTTGCACAGATGAAATCTTTGCAGTGACAAAGAAGTCTTAACAGCAATTAATAAGTCTGCGGTGACAAAGTCCTTACAACACGGAAGTCCTTGCAACAATGAAGAAACCCTTGCAGCAACAAAGAAGTTCCTGCATCAATAATGACCTACATTTCCCAGCAGATGTAAAATCTACCAGTAACAGATTAATACACAAGATTATCAGCCAAAACACTATACTACCAAATTAAGACCATGATTTTTTTTCAATGGACAATTTGAACAGATTCTATGATTTCAAATATAAATTTCAAGTTTAATACAAAATATATAATGGCAACAGATACACACTTTTTGTGGGGATACACTTTTTGTGGGGCCTCCCACCACCTTTTCTTTTCCCCATTTATTTCTTTTTTCTTTTTTTTAATGTGTGGGGCCTCCAACCACCTTTTCTTTTCCCCATTTATTTCTTTTTTCTTTTTTTTAATGTGTGGGGCCTCCAACCACCTTTTCTTTTCCCCATTTATTTCTTTTTTCTTTTTTTTAATGTGTGGGGCCTCCAACCACCTTTTCTTTTCCCCATTTATTTCTTTTTTCTTTTTTTTAATGTGTGGGGCCTCCAACCACCTTTTCTTTTCCCCATTTATTTCTTTTCTTTTTTTTAATGTGTGGGGCCTCCAACCACCTTTTCTTTTCCCCTTTTTTCTCTCTTTTCTTTTTTTTTTTTTAATGTGTGGGGCCTCCAACCACTTTCTTTCTAGTTTCAGACAAACGAAATTTATCTCTTAAAAACACTCATTCAAAAACCAAAAAGAAAAAGATTACCAAATAAAGTGAGGTATCAATAACAGGACTCACACACACAAAAAACAACTGATACAAACTTAAGTAGCAGCATTAAGACAGGAACATTCTGTCTTGAAGAAGCATGTACATCAGTAATGCAACAAAGATGCTGGATTTACAACAGAACCAGGAGTGTTGCTTCAAATATATCATGGCTACATGTCCTTGATAATCTGCTCTTGTGGTGACACACTCTCCCTGGGTAGAGCAGCCTGAATTTAACACAGAGAAATTGCCTTGACTTAAAGTGGTATGAAAATGAAATACTAGTGCACAGATTTGCTGTGTCTGTGATCTCTCTCTATCTCCCTGTCACTCACTCAAACACACACTCACAAACCATATAGTACCTACTGGTTAGTTAACTACCAATTTCATACACAAAATCATACCAAAAATTTCATGCTGCTATGACATCTGTGTTGCAGTCAAGTCTGTGAAGGCATTATCAGTCACAGGGCCACAGCATGGATTTGCCCACAACACTACTCACAAACCATATAGTACCTACTGGTTAGTTAACTACCAATTTCATACACAAAATCATACCAAAAATTTCATGCTGCTATGACATCTGTGTTGCAGTCAAGTCTGTGAAGGCATTATCAGTCACAGGGCCACAGCATGGATTTGCCCACAACACTATTCATTCTGTTCCTGCTGACATCAACAGTTACTTCAGGGCCAGAAACGTTTATCCACAGATCACAGCAAACACCCTATCTGGAGTGTAATATTAAAAAACAGAAATTCAGTCTGATCAAAACAACAAAAAAGCACTAGCTACTTAGATAATTGCCTTTCCACTTAAAACATCACACACAAGCAATGGTAATTGTAAGGCTACAGGATTTAAAAAATAAAGGATCTATCGAAACTTTTCTTTCACCATTAAGACAGGGGCATGCTGTCTTGAAGAAGCACATGGATAATAATGGAACTGTGAGGCTGATTTTGCAGAAGAACCAAGAGTGTTGCTTCAAATACGTCCTGGCAACATATCAATGATAATCTGAGATAACACCAGTGTACAGATTTGCTCTCTCACACACACACATATAAAAATACAAACTGAAAATCTTACAGATTCTACTAGTTAGCTAACTGCCAATTCCACACACAAAATCATACCCAAACATTTATGTTGGTTTGACTTCTGTGTTGCAATGGACAACTGAACAGTTTTTACGATTTAGAATATTCTAGAACTTGCTGTAAAACGTATAAATGGTGACTAATACAAATCTATATACATAGTCATGACTCTCTTTTTTTATGGGGCCTCCAACCTACTAATTTTTTCCACAGTATCTTTTTTCTGCTTTTTTTCTCTTTTCTCTTTTTTTTTTTTGGGGGGGGGGTTGTTGGGGCTTCCAACCTCCTTTTCCTTTTTGTGTGGGTCCTCCCTCTTTTTTTCCACCTCTATTTTCCTTTTCCGACATCCATACTTCATGTCACCTACATAAACATCAATTCAAACAACAACAAAACAATTCTTAGTGATGTACCAAAGAAAGGGATGAAAAAGAATACAAAAAAGACCCCTACAAACTGAAGCATGAACATCTGTCAATGCAACTGTGGTGCTGGTTTTACAAGATTGTTGCTTCAAAGATGTAATGGCAATATATCTGTAATAGTCTATGAGAACACCAGTGCACAGATTTGCTTGAGGGACAAACTATTCCCATGTACACACATACACACAAACGCATACATACACACACACCCTTGTTTACAACTGACTTGTATATACATGACCTACATCTTCCTGAACACTTCTTTTCCTAAACCTTCCCCACACCTCACCCCTCTATCAATTGCATACATGCAGTCATCCATCTGGCTGTCTCCCCATGTTTAATTGATATAAATATATATCCACATTTCTTTGTATCTGAACATATTTTTTTCCTCAAAAAATTCCCTCTGTTCCTCTTCTTTAAAAAAACAAACAAAAAAGCTTGCTCCTCCTCCCAAAATCCCACATCCTTCGGGTAAGACTAAACCAAGGTCCCATGTGTGACTGCACACAGAACATCTTGCTCACATGTTAAAACCTGTTCCATCTTTTGGAAGAGTAGGCTATTGTGTGCCAATAATAATGGATGAAACAAAATTGCTTATTCATTATCCTCAAAATAAAAGATTTTGTTTTCCTTTCTTTCTTCTTGCTTCCTCTTTGCCATGAACCTGAATAAATACCCTATTCCTTTCTCTTAAATATCCAGTTTTCTCAAAATTTCACCCCTCCCCAAACCTCTTTACTGGTTTCAGGGCAGAAAAGTTACCAGTAAGTCTATATTCCATCACATCCATCTGCCAGTGTGTTCACATGCAAGGTAAGGGTCAGGGTAAGTGTAAAGAGTTAGTAACAGGTTATGGTTAAGATTAGTAGTTGGGGTTGTCAGCCTGCATGCATGCATGAATGAGCATGTGGACACAACGGCATGTGAACGCCATGGTTTATAGACTTGTTTCTTTTTACACACAAATTACTATTCCCACCAAAATCAGATATTTCTATGACTTTAAAACATTTACTTTAAGTTTGAGCCCCGACAGCAAAAAAGGCTTCAGGGATTAAATGTTTCCATATGGAAGGTGGCTGGGTGGTTTACACCTACCTAACAAGTAAACTGCTCAAAAATCAAAATGAATGTCAAATCTTTCAGAGGGGACTCCACCAAGTGAGACCCGTGTGCTTACGTGTATGTCAAAAGAACCCACAACAGTCGAAAAAAGGAAAGAGCGGGGAGATACCTCCTGACTGTTCTGACAAAATTGGAAAAGGTTCAACTCTCAACTGTACCCTGAAGTCAGAATGCGGCTACCTTAATTACCTTAATGATGGGGGGGGGGGGAGTGTTTGAGGGAGGTGGGGGGGATGGTCACATGCACAAAATCTCATCACTGGTAAATCCCAGAGCTCTTGGCAAGGAATGGAAACACAAAAAATGTTTTCATAGAAATAATCTATTTGAAAAAAGAAAAGAAGTGTGAAATGTATCATTATCCCCAATCTTACAATTTTCCTTTGATTACTGATGTGAAAGTGCATCCTACTCCACACAGAGAACCCACCTTGACTTAAAGTGGTATGCAATACCCCTTCCTCTCAAATACCCCTTTACCTTAAATCGCTGTCAAATAAAATCAAATTATGCTCACCCACCCCTCAACAAGCTCACATACACACGCCCACACACATCCCTAATACAATCTGATAATCATGCTGTACTATGGGACAGGAAAGCCTAGCGGTTAGAGCCTTGCATTCGTGATCTGATGGCCTGGGTTTGAGCCACTGAGGGCACCCATTTCAGGGAATTTTCCTCTGCAGTTAACTTAGTGTCCCTACACCCCCTTCAGATGAGACAATAAACCAAGAACCTGCGTGCGAATGCATGAAAAACATCTTGCACAAAGGTTAAAAAACCCTTCCGCCTTTCTGAAGAGTAGGCTATTTCATGCCAGTAGGAACGGATGGCAAAATCTATTTTTTAAAATGCACACATACACACACATTTTATGCACACACACTTTATGCACACACACTTTTCCTACACATTACTATAACTACATTATCCACAGGAAAAATAACAGCATGTACACACCAATTCCTCTGTTATACTGGCCTTGGAGGCTGACCATTGCATGGATTTGGCAACAACACTTTGTGCTACTGTGAAATAAGCAATGACATACCAACACTAAAATCTATCTATCCTAATAATTTCCAAACCTGACCACATCAAAATCTGATGATATGAATTTCATTTTAAAAGGATGATAAACCACAAAAACAATTTTGATGCATTTCTTACACATACACTAAAACTTGTGTAACTCATCTTTTGGATCATTTTTTCCTAATTCATCCTGTATAGAGACCCGATTATTTTTCCAATGGCCCTATGATTCATTTTAGGTGTAGATCGCTTTGATTTGTTGCTTTACAAGATTCAGCGCTATATAAATTCCATACATTATTATTATTATTACTAGATGAAGTCTTGGCGATGAAGAAGTTTTGGCAATGATGAAGTCTTGGCAATGAAGAAGTCTTGTGTTGGCGATGAAGAAGTCTTGTGTTGGCAATGAAGAAGTCTTGTGTTGGCGATGAAGAAGTCTTGTGTTGGCGATGAAGAAGTCTTGGTGATGATGAAGTCTTGACAATGAAGAAGTCTTGTCTTGGCAATGAAGAAGTCTTGTCTTGGCGATGAAGAAGTCTTGGTGATGATGAAGTCTTGGTGTTGAAGGAGACTCGGCGTTGACAGTGTCTCAGTGATGATGAAGTCCTGGTACTGATGAAGTCCTGGTGACAATGCAGGTATTGAAGACTTGGCAAAGACATCTTGGCAATGGTAAAGTTTTGAAGGCCTGGTCCTTAGTCCTGAGGATGATAAAAATAACGAATATGTTGACACAAAACAGAAAAAGAAAAGTGCATTAATCATAAAGCAAAAAAAAAAAATATATCTTTATACATGTGAAAAATTCGCAACACAATATGGTGCAATACAGTATTGATGTATCACTATTTCTATGCAGAAAACACCCACTTTTCTTTTTTGTTTACAAATGATATTTACATACAAAAATATATATACATATCATCGAGGGTAGGGATAGTCTAGAGGTTAGAGCGTTGCACTCGTGATCTGTTGGACTAGGATTGAGCCACCACTGATGACAAAACTGGTTAAAATGCATCCACACAGGTGTCGTGTTTAGACACCATCCCCTAGGCAGAAAAGCAGCAATCTTAATGATGGATATAACAGTTGCATACACAAAAATCTCACCATTTATTTATTTATACCACTTTAAGTCACGAGATTTCTCTGCGTGAAATTTGGGCTGCTCTCCCTGGGGAGAGCGCATTGCCACAAAAGCAGCGCCACCCCTTTTTTTGTGTGTCTGCAACTGTATTTGTTACCTATCAGGGTGGCTTTTTTCTAAGAATTTTGCCAGGGACAACTCTCTTGTTGCCGTGGGTTCTTTTAGGCGAGCTGAATAATTATGTATAACACACGGGACTTTGGTTTATCGTCTCATCCGAAAGACTAGTGCCCAGACCACCACTCATGGTCTAATGGATGGGGGAAAAGTTTCAGGCCCAAATGGGATTTGAATCACCGCACACTTCCGACCTGGACTTTTCGCTTTCTAGACAGGCGTGTTACCTCTAGACCACCGATCCACCTTGGTGAACCTTGGAGATCTAGCCGAGGAATGGAAACAAAATTATACATACACACACACACACACATATCTATCTAATATATCTAAATGTACATACAGAATTACAAATACAGCTGCACAGGCAGCCCATGTTATTAAATTTTGATACATTACATGGCAGCATAAAACTACCATCACACAAATAAAAACTTCACCTCTGAATAAAATCTTCCTCTCATTCAGATTCCATGCAATTTTCTCATATATCTTCTCTCTCCATCTCTCTGTTTCCCTGTCTTCCCTTGCTGCTGCAGTTGCATACACAAAATCTTAACACTGGTGATACTTAGAGCTCTAGACTAACGAATAGTAGCAAAAAACTACTGTACAATAATTATTTGTATTGAAAAATTCAAGAGGGTAAGTGACAGAACTGTACCTTGCAGGGAACCAGTAAATGACTCTTTTGAAGTTCTGGCAATGATGATGACACCCCCCCCCCCCCCCCCCCCCCCCCCCCCCCCCCCAGTGATGAAGTCCTTGTGGCATTAAAGAAGCCTTTGCTGTGATGAAGAAGTCCTTGCGGTTATTAAAAAGTCCTTGTGGCAATGAAGAAGTCATGGTGATGTGGAAGTTCTTTTGGTGATGAAGTTCTTGTGGTAATGTTGAAGTTCTTGTAGCAACAAAGAAATATTAGCAGTAATGAAAAAGTCCTTACAATGATAAGAGGTCCTTGCAGTTAAGTTCTTGTGGTGTTGAAGTCCTTGAGGCAATGCAGAAGTCCTTGCCATCAACAAATTCTGGTGGAGATGAAGACCTGGCAAAGATATAAATAGGACTGCATGGTTACTTCAAAACATTTAGCTCTGTGTAAGTGATGAGCAAGCCATTTGAAATTAAACAAACAAAAATCAAGAAAGAAGAAAAATCAAAAATGAAAGCCCTCCAACTTGTTTAAAATATACAATATGAATGTCACAAATCCCCAAGAGCAGTGTCCACAGGGAATTTTATCTACAGTGTGCTATCAGATCCATGATGGATGCTGCAGCCAAGTGGCTAAGACCATTTGACTTCAGCCTGTTGGCCCAGGTCCTGGGTTCAAATCTTGGAGATGGTGTCTGGTGAATTAAGGGTGGGTTTTTAAACGATCTCCCAGGTCAACTTCAAGTGCACACCTGCCAGTGCCTTTATTCCCTTCATGTGTATGTCTATGAGCGCTTTGATTTGTTGCTTTACAAAATTCAGCGCTATATAAATTCCATACATTATTATTATTATTATATATATATATATATGCATGCAAAAGATTACATTTGTACTTCAAGATCCCACAATTCATGCCAGCATTTGGTGGGCTAAGGAAACATGAACATACGTAGCTTGCAACCTGTACAAACAAAGATAAGCTTTGATTTTGAGGGTTGTGAATGGGCACTCCTGTGCTTTTGTGCATTCAGTCCTCATTTGAGTGTGGTTGTGTGATGTGTGACGCTCCACCTCATAATAAGTCGCTTTGCACCAGAGGTCAATTTTCAGTTATTGACATAGTAATCTGCAAATAAAAAGGCTATTCAATATTTTAAAAAAATGATTGAAAATCAAACAATTCTGTGAAAAGTTTTCACTAATTGAAATGGTACACTGCAGGACATGACAAAATGAGAAAATGACAAGTTTAGCATCATAATAAATGGTCAGAATGAGGGCTAGGGTGTTTTAAAACAACGATTAAAAGCAAAAGGAAACACAATTATGCCTTGGTATTTCATTACAAGGTAGAATAATGCCTATAGTTTTATAATCAATCAAAATCTTAAAATCGACAACCTGACCCCCACCTGCCTAAAATGGCTCCTAGCGGAAAAGTGGGTCAGGTGGTGACTCATTTCATGGTGTAGCATCACATTTGAGGTATGTTCCAAAATATTCAATGATGGGGGAGGGGAAGAGATGATTATTTTGATGATAAGTATGATGAAGATGGTTTTTGTGAAAGTGTGCTGTTCTTTTCTATATGAAATTGCTGCTTCTAGGATGAAATGATTATAGAGTTTTACAGTTATGTTTTTATCATTTCAGAATTGTATCAGCCTTGTTTGTGCATGTGCATATGTATGCTTGCAAATGTGAAACTTGTCAGGCATGTATGTGCTCTTTGTACAGAGGACAAAGTGCACAGACTTTGCATGGTTCTGTAAGCTCTGTGATGACACATTTGCTATCTATTCTTTTTATCCTTTAATGTTTAACCCTTTGCTCATAACCCATGCAAATTTTTCGGTTTTGAGATAAAGTGTATGAATTTGAATACCTTGGAGGGAACAAGTGACGGTTGACTTTTAAAGTCCTGGTGATGATGAAGACTGCAGTTCTGGAGATAAAGTTGTCCTGGTGATGGTGAAGTTTGTGTGAGGATGAAAACTGCAGTTCTGGTGTTGGTGAAGTCCTGGTGATGATGCAGACTTAAGTCCCGGTGATGATGAAGACTGAAGTCCTGGTGATGATGAAGACGGAAACCCTGGTGATGAAGAAGACTGAAGTCCTGGTGATGATGAAGACTGAAGTCCTGGTGATGATGAAGACTGAAGTCCTGGTGATGGTAAAATCCAGGTGATGAAAGTTCTTATGATGATGAGATTCTGTAAAAAATAAATAAATTTTTAAACCCTGATAAAAATCCATTATCATCTCAAAAGGGAAAATTAGGGCAGCTTACGAGGCAGACAATTAAAAAGAAAAGAATTAAGAAAAAAAAATCACCATAGAACCTTGTAGAGCATAATATAGATGCCATCTTACTTTCTTGCTACACATTTTTACCATTTTCTTCCCTACATGTCTACTTATAGAAATCTCTTCAACTTGTTTAAAATTTATATCATTAATTTTTTTTTTTAATCTTCAAGAACAGTGTAAATAGGCGCTTACAGAACAGGTGGTATCAGTACAATTAAAGTTCTTTGTATAAAGAATGAACAGGAAAGGTGTCAGAACCATACCTTGGACAACAGCTTCTTTTCAAGTCCAGGTGATGAAAGTGTCACTGGCATGACGAAGTCCCTGTGGCAGTGAAGTAGTCTTGTAGAGTTACACTGGCAACGACAAATTCCTTGTGATCAAGAAATTCTGGTGAAGAGTCTGGCAATCATACAAATAGGATTACATTATTATCTATAAAATTAAATTAAAAAGACCAATCTGTGCAGGTGATGAGCAAGATATTTAAAAATAAATGAATAAAATAAATCTAAAAGAAATGAAATTATTACAGATCGTAGTACAGTACTATACAAATGTTTCATGGACTTCGTCTGCCCAATGTCTTGCTTTTTTTTCAATTTTTATATCTACATTTTTATTTACAACCCCCCCCCCCCCCCAAAAAAAAACCAACAAACCCCAACAACTTTAGAATATTCACAATGTAAATCTTAAAAAATCTCCAAGAGCAATATCACCTGAGAACTTTTACCACACAGTGCTATCAGATCCACTAACTGTATAAAAAATGAATACAATGGATGACAGAACCATACCTTGCAGGGAACAAGTAAAAGTTGACTTCTGAAGTCCCGTGATAAAGTTCTGGTTGACAAAGTCCTGGTGTTGATGACTAAGTCCTAGTGTTGATGATGAAGTTCTGGTGTTGATGAAGTCCTGGTGCTGATGACGAAGTCCTGGTGTTGATGATGAAGTCCTGGTGTTGATGATGAAGCCCTGGTGCTGACGACGAAGCCCTGGTGCTGATGATGAAGTCCTGGTGTTGATGATGAAGCCCTGGTGCTGACGACGAAGCCCTGGTGCTGATGATGAGGTCCTGGTGCTGATGATGGAGCCCTGGTCCTGAGGACAAAGCCCTGGTGCTGATGATGAGGTCCTGGTGCTGATGATGGAGCCCTGGTCCTGAGGACGAAGCCCTGGTGCTGATGATGAGGTCCTGGTGCTGATGATGGAGCCCTGGTCCTGAGGACGAAGCCCTGGTCCTGATGATGAGATCCTGGTGTTGATGAAGTCCTGGTGCTGATGATGAAGCCCTGGTGCTGATGATGAAGCCCTGGTGCTGATGATGAAGTCCTGGTGCTGATGATGAGGTGCTGATGATGAGGTCCTGGTGTTGACGCCCTGGTGCTGAGGACGAAGCCCTGGTTCTGATGATGAGGTCCTGGTGCTGATGATGGAGCCCTGGTCCTGAGGACGAAGCCCTGGTCCTGATGATGAGATCCTGGTGTTGATGAAGTCCTGGTGCTGATGATGAAGCCCTGGTGCTGATGATGAAGTCCTGGTGCTGATGATGAGGTGCTGATGATGAGGTCCTGGTGTTGAAGCCCTGGTGCTGATGATGAAGCCCTGGTGCTGACGACGAAGCCTGGTGCTGATGATGAAGCCCTGGTGCTGATGATGAAGCCCTGGTGCTGATGATGAAGTCCTGGTGCTGATGATGAAGTCCTGGTGCTGATGAAGTCCTGGTGCTGATGAAGTCCTGTGGGTGATAAAGTACAAGCAATAATGAAAGTTGTTGCGATGATAAGATTATGTCAAAACAGCAAATAAGAATTCATTATTATCTCAAAAGTGAACCATTTGAGCAGCTTTTAAGCAAAGCAATCAACAACAACAAAAAGAAACAAATTTTCATAGACCATAATGCAGTGTAACATTCATGCATCCTAACATCCTGTAGTCTATTTTCTTACTACACATTTTTACAAAATTTTCAGTACATTTCTATCTACAGAAAACTCATTACCTTGATTAGAATATTCACAACATTGATTTCATTAACCTCCTAGAACTGTGTCACCAAGGTACTTTATCAGATCCTGTAGAATTAGAATTGTATAAAGAATGAAGAGGACAGGCCACAGAACCATACCTTGATGGCAACCAGTAAAAGATGATTTTTGAAGTGCTAGCAATGAAGGCGTCCTTGCAGTGATGAAGAAGCTTTTGCAATGATGATGATGTCATTGTGGCGATGATGAAGTCCTTGCAATGATGAAGAGGTTCCGCTGAAGTTGAATTCCTTGCAATCAAGATGTCTTTGCAGTGATGTACAAGTCCATGCTGCGATGAAAAGACCTTGCGATCCAGAAATTCTGGCAAAGAAGACCTGGTAATCATACAAACAGGAATACATTATCTCAAAACAATACATGCAGGTGATGGGAAAGCCATTTCAAATAAAGTCACATCAACAAAGAACAAATAAATCATCCCACAATATAAGGTAACATTAATGCATCATGACTTCATGCTGACTACTATCTTCCCATAGATTGTTACCATTTTTATGAGTAGAGAAAACTCTTTAACTTCCTTACAATACACACAATGTCAATGTCACACACCACAAACAGTAGTATCTCCAGAGAACTTTATCAATATGGTGCTTTCAGATCCAGTACTGTTTAAACTGTATAAAGAATCAAACCTTACAGGGAGCAAGTTAAAGTTACCTTTTAAAGTCCTGGTGATGATGAAGACTGCAGTTTTGGCGATGCTGAAGTCCTGGTGATGATGAAGACTGAAGTCCTGGTGATGATGAAGACTGAAGTCCCGGTGATGATGAAGATTGAAGTCCTGGTGATGAAGAAGACTGAAGTCCTGGTGATGATGAAGAAGACTGAAGTCCTGATGATGATGAAGATTGAAGTCCTGGTGATGAAGAAGACTGAAGTCCTGGTGATGATCAAGACTGAAGTCCTGGTGATGATGAAGACTGAAGTCCTGGCAATAATGAGATTTAGGTGATGGTGAAGTTCTTGTGATGATGAATTTCTGTTGAAGACACAAAAAGAAATACTGTGTTATCTCAAAAGAGAAACTGAGTAGCTCATGAGTGAGGCAAAGTTCTGAAAAGAAATACATTTTTAAAAATTAAAAAAAGGAATTAAATAATCACACAACATAGCACAGTATAACATTAATGCTTCATGATTTAATGCAGCCTACGGTCTTGCTACAAATGTGCAAAATTTTAGTCAGAACAGGATGCTTCAGATGTTTACTTGCTTTAACAAGTAAACAGTGAGGTTCTGGGTTTAATTCCCAGCCTTCTTCATCTTGCCCAGTTTGAGCGCAACATTGAAATAAATGTCAAGTCTTTCCCAGGAGAATCAAAATGCAGCTACCTTAATGATTTGGGAGGGGGGGGGGGGAGAAGTTGCATATGCAAAAATCTCACCACTGTTAAGCCTTAAAGTGCTAGCTGATGACTTCCCCATTATAAAAAAAAAAATTTTAACCCATAAATTTCTTTTCATAGAGAACTCCTAAACTTTTTCCCAATATGCACAGTATCAATTTCACAAAATTTTGAACAGTAACAGAGTTATCAGGGCACATAATCAACAGGGTGGTATCATCATTTACATAAAGAATAAAGAGCATAGGTGACATACCTTGAAGGGAACCTGTGAATGCTGACTTTTGAAATCCTGGCAATGAAGAAGTCTTTGCAGTGATGAAGTAGTCCTTGCAGTGGTGAAGTAGAAAAGTCCTTGCGGTGATAAGTAGTCCTTGCAGTGATGAGATTCTTGTGGCAAAGATCACATCTTTACAGTCTTTGTACACATAAGTAGTCCTTGCAGTGATGAGATTCTTGTGGTAAAGATCACATCTTTACATGAAGAAACCAGTGCAATGAAGACATCTTTGGAATTTAAAAAAGTCCTCGCAGTGATGAAGACATCTTTGTGGTGATGAAAACCTTGCGGTGGTGAAGTAGTACTTGCAGTGTTGAAAGAGTCCTTCCAGCAATGAAACAAGACATTGTGGTGACTGCAAAAGTTCTTACCAGTAATTGATGAGTGTCCTGCAGTCCATGAAGACATCTTTGTGGTGAACAAGTCCTTGCGCAATGAACACGTCCTTTGCAGCAACAAAATAGTCATTGCCATCACAAAAGACGTCCTTGTGGCAATGAAAAAGGCCTTGCACAAATCAAATCCTTGCACAGACAAAGAAGTCTTAGCATCATTAACAAGTCTGTGGTGGTGAAAAAGTCCTTGCAACAACAAGAAGAAAGTCCTCAAAGAAGTTCTTGCAGCAACAAAGAAGTCCCTGCATTAATAAAGACCTACATTTCCCAGCAGATGTACAATCTATCAGTATCAGATCAATACACAAGATTATCAACCCTTACTGCCAAATGTAAGACCATGGTTTTCTTTCAAAGGACAATTTGAACAGATTCTATGATTTAAAATTTCAAGTTTAGTACAAAGTGCTTAATGGCAACAGAAACACACTTTTTTGTGGGGCCTCCAACCTCTTAGTTTTTCCTGCATTTTCTGTTCCTCTTTTTTTTCTCTTCATTTTTATTTTCTTTTTATGTGTGGGGCCCCCAACCACCTTTTCTTTTCCCCCCTTTTTTTCTCTCTTTTTGTTGTTTTTGTTTTTTTATGTTTGTTGGTTCTCAACCACCTTTTTTTTCCCTTTTTTTAATTTCTTTTTTTTTCTTTTTGAATGGGGCCCCCAACCACCTTTTCTTTTCCCTTTTTCTCTCTCGTTTTTTGTTTTTTTGGTTTTTGAATGGGGCACTCCAACCACCTTTTCTTTTCCCTTTTTTTTTTTTTTTTTTGACTGGGCCTCCAAACCCCCTTTTTCTTTTCCCCTTTTTTCTCTTTTTTTTCGTATCTTTTTTTGAATGGGGCCCCCAAAACCACTTTCTTTTCCCTTTTTTTCTTTTCTTTTTTTTTCTTTTTTTTGATGGGGCCTCCAACACCTTTTCTTTTTCCTTTTTTTCTTTTCTTTTTTTTCTTTTCTTTTTTGCATGAGGCATCAACACCTTTTCTTTTTCATTTTTTCTTTTTAATTTTGGGGGCTCTCCACCTTTGGGGCTTTTTTTATTTTTTCTCTTTTATGGAGCCCCCAAATCCCTTCCCCTTTTTTTTTTGTAAAAAAATTTGAATGGGCAAAATTTCCTTTTTGGGGTAGTGGCCTCCAAATTTTTTTTAAACTTTTTTTTTTTTTAATGTGGGCCCCCCGAACCAAAAAAAAACCCATTAGTTGGGTTGCTATAAATCCGGGGATATCCCCAAATGTAGAAGTTCTTTTTAATTGGGGTGTTCGTGTTGAATTAATCTTGTGGGTTTGTTGATGGGTTATAACCCTTCATAAAGCCCAAATCCTGTGCTGTGAAGATGTGCAAAGTTGGCGGGAAGCCTGTGGGTTTCCGTGATTTGGTTTTGGGGTCCGGTTGAATTTCTTTGGGAATTCTAACAAAAACTATTACCTTTTTAGAAATACACTTAAAACAATTAAAAAAGAATAAAAAATTTTTTATCATTGCATTAAATTTGTAGGTAAAATTAAGAAACTAAACCTTTCCCTTGTCAAATAAAATTTTTTTAACTCAAGAACCTTCCTTAGTGTAAAACTTTTGAATATATACCCCAGTGGTGATAAGTCCTTAATTAGGGTTCCTAATTGAATTTTAATAAGATGTGGCAGTAGAAAATCCATGCTGCGATGAAAGACTGATCCAGAATTCTGAAAAGCCTGCGGTAATAAAAAACTTGGAATAATTACTGGACAATAATGCTGAAATGAAAGTTCCTAAAGTAATTTCCAAAAAAAAATTCTCAGATTAAGTAACATTGCATCAAAATTATACGACCTTTTTCCAACCCTTGGTAATTAAAAAAAAACTTTCACTCCTAAACAATAACCGGTGTAAAGCATTTCAAAAAGCAATCCAAAGACAAATTTTTAAATCACTAACTTAAGCATCATACTTTCGCCCTAATTTTATTTTGGTAGAAAACTCTTATGTTAAAACCCGTGAGTAAAATAAAGCGTTAGAAAACTAAGTTGGTTTTTAAGACATACTGCTTAATAAAAAATCCTTTAGAGAATTTTATTAAAATCCTGTGATGATGAAGACTCAGTTTTGATGTTGTGTGTGAAGTTGAAGTCTGTATGATAAAGGGAAAGTCCTGGGATGATGAGACTGAAGTGCCGGGTGTTTGGAAGAGATCTGTGTGAGAATGACGTGGAAGCTGGAAAGGTTGGGTGACCGTGAATTTCTTGTGATATGAATTTCTGTTAAAGAACAAAAAAAACTGTGTTATTCAAAAGAGAAATGGGTAGCTATGAGTGAGGCAAAGTTTCTAAAAGAAATTTTTTTTAAATTTTAAAAAAGGAATTAAATAATACACAAATAGCACATTAACATTAATTATCATGATTTCCTGCAGCCTACTGTCTTGCTACAAATGTGCAAATTTTAGTCAGAACAGGAGCTTCAGATGTTTACTTGCTTTAACAAGTAAACAATGAGGTTCTGGTTTCATCTCCTTCCTTTTTGCCCTTTTTAAGGCAACATTGAAATAAATGTCAAGTCTTTCCCAGGAGACTCAAAATGCAGCACCTTAATGATAAAGGGGGGGGGGGGGGGGGGGGGAAATTTTCATATGCAAAGAATTATTTGTGCTTGGATCCATACTGTTAAACTGTATACAGAATCATACCTTA
This sequence comes from Rapana venosa, assembly GCA_028751875.1. Classification (NCBI taxonomy): domain Eukaryota; kingdom Metazoa; phylum Mollusca; class Gastropoda; order Neogastropoda; family Muricidae; genus Rapana; species Rapana venosa. The sequence goes on from CM054139.1 coordinate 36,670,283, forward strand.
CAGGAGCAAGTTAAAGTTACCTTTTAAAATTCTGGTGATGATGAAGATGCAGTTTTGGCGATGTTGAAGTCCTGGTGATGAAGAAATGAAGTCCTGGTGATGATGAAGATTGAAGTCCTGGTGAATAAGATGAAGCCCTGGTAAAGATGAATTTGAAGTCCGGTGAGATGAAGATTGAAGTCCCTTAATGAAGAAGATTGAAGCCCGGGAATGAAAAGACTGAACCGGGCAATAAAGAAGAATGTTTCCCGGGAATGAAGAAGACTAAAGTTTGTGATGATAAGATGAAGTCCTGGATAAATGAAGACTGAAGTCCTGGTGATGATGAAGACTGAAGCCCTGGCATAAAGAAAAATAAATTCCTGGATAAAGAATGCTGAAGCCTGGCAATGAAAAATAAAGTCCTGATAATGAAAAGACGGCCTGGATAATAAAATGGGTCCGGGATGGGGAGATAAATTTCCTGAAAAAGGGACGTGTTTCTTAAAAAAAACTGTATTTTGGGTGAGCAAACAAAAAAATTTAAAAATTAAAAAAGGGAATTTAAAATACAAACAAAAAGAAATAAAAAATTAAGATTTAATAACCACACTTGCACATTAACAATTAGTCAAAATGCCTTTCCTCTAAAAACTTTTTAAACAAAACGGGGTTAAATTTTTACCCCCCCTTCAATCCAATGAGGGCTTAATTTTTCCCCCTTCGAGCCTAGGGGGCCCCTTTAAAAAAAAAAGTTTTCCAGAAACTCAAAACCCGACCTTTATAGTTGGTTTAAAATTTGAGGGAAAGATTTTCAAGGCAAAAATCAACAGGGGTAACCTAAATTAGAATAAAGACACATAAAAAATTAAAACCCCCCGTAAATTCTTTTGAAATCCTAAAAATTCTTCAATGATCCCCCATTAATTAAAAAATTTTGATAGATCTCAGGGATAATATCGTGCAAAAAAATTCTAAGTTGGCAATAATACCTTGAAGGCTGAGATTCTTTTGAAAGATAAATCTTTAAAGATGAAGAGTAATGTGAATGAAAATCCTTGTTAATAAAAATTCTCATTTTAGATTCCAAGTCTTTTCCGCTTTTTCCCTTTTTTCTTTTTTCTTTGTTAATTCTTTATTGAGGAACCTTCTTTTTCCCATCTTTTTTTTTTAATGGGCCTTAAGCACCTTCGTTAAATTTTTTTAAATGCCCCCCAAAACCCATTTTCTTTTTTTTCGTCATTTTTTTTTAAGCCCTTCCACCACCTTTGTTTTCCCTTTTTTTGAAAGGCCTTCAACCCCTTCCCTTTTTCCTTTTTATTTTAAATTTTAAAATGGGGCTAAACCCCCTTTTCACCCAAGTCTCGAAGCCTCCAACACCATTTCTTTCCCCTATTTTTTTTCGAATGCCCAAACCACCTATTCCCCCTTTCTTTTAAAAAGGGCAATAACCATTTTCTTTAAATTTTCTTTTTTTAAAAATTGGGAAAAATTCAACAACAAAGTAATCATTTAAAAAAATTTTGTGGGAAACCTTTAATTCCGGGTTTGTTGATCCTTTTCCTTTTTCCTCTATTTTCCTTTTTGGGTTTTGGGGAAATTTCCTTTCTTTTTTTTTCTTTAATGCATAACCCTTTTCTTTCCTTTTTTTTTTTTCTTGTCCTTTTTTGAATGAAGTCCTTATATCCTTTTTTTTTCTGATAAAGGGCCTCCTATTTTCCTTTTTTTTATCTTTTAATAGGGGTTCAACCATTTTTGGGTTTTTTTTTTTTCTTTTAAACCCCAACCATCTTTCCCCCCAGTTTTGCAACTTTTTTCATAAAAAATCCATAGCCTAATCATTATTTTTTCTCTTTTTTTCATTTTCTTTTCCTCCAACTTTTTTTTTTTTTTTCTCAAATTCATTTTTTTTAAAATCCCTTTTCCAAACTCTAAACTTTTTCCCCCCTTTTTTTTTTTACTTTTTTTTGAATGGGAAAACCCCTCCCTTTTTCCTATTTTTTTTTTTTTGAAAATGCCTCCCCATTTTTTCTTTTTGTTTTTTCATTTTTTTTTAAAAAGGGCCTTCCAATTTCCCCTTTTTTTTTCTTTTTTTTTGGGGCTAAAACCCCATCTCTTTTTTACCCCTTTTTTTGAAAAGCCTGAACCTACAACAATCTTTTTAAACTTACCCTTTTTTAAAAGCCCCAACAAAACCTTTTTTCCCTTTTTATTCTTTTGTTTTTTTTTAAATTTTATCCATACCATTTTTTTCTTTTTTGGTGAAATTTAATTTTTCAATACACACAAACTTTAAAATCCAAACATTTAAAAATTTTCCGGTATACCACACACTTAAAAACTGTTTAAAATAATCCTTTTAGGACCCGTAAATTTCCTTTTTAAAATTCCGTGTTGATGAAGCTGGTTTGATGAAGTCGGGTGTGATGAAGCCTAAAATCCGGGTGAGATAAAGCCCTGGGATAAAGCCCTTAAGTCCGGGTGATAAGTTTGAAGTCCTGTGTGAGAAGCCGCTGAATGGATGAAGTCTTTGGTAAAGGGAAAGCAGATTGGGTAGTGATGAGCCCTGGGTGATGAAGAGAAGTCCTGGGATGAAAATAAAAACCTGTGAGGGAAAATGTCCGGTGTTGATAAAGCGTAATTGATTTGAAAAACCGAATTTAAATTAATTTACTTTTTCCTAAGAAAAACTTTAACCACAAACAAAAAAGGGTTTTGTCAAAAAAAGAAACTTATTTTGAAAAGTATTCCAGAAAAAAATTTAATAAAATATTTCCCAAACTTAGCACTTTAAAACATTAAGACCAGTTCTGATAGTTCCTACAAGTGCACTTTTTTGTCGGAATAATTTTAACCCCCACAGGTGGTTTTGAAATTACCTTCCCTTCTTGTGACCATTTTGAAATTGCTTTCATTCTTTCAGAACTACAAATGCGCAACCTAATGAAAGGGGAGGGGGGGGATTTCATGAAAATTCCAATTTTAATTGTAGGGAGTGTGCCTCATTTTAAAAATTTTTTTTTTTTTTGGGGTCGGGGTTATAAGAACTCCGACTTCACAATGTCACTTAACTTGTTTTTTGGGATATTTTGGACACAAAGAAAATGCGGTTCTTCTTGTATTTTGCTTTTATTGATTAATCTTAACCTTGTAGTTTTGGTTTTAAATTTCACAAAAAAAAAAGGGGTCATTGCCAGCCCTTGGATTTTTGGTTGGCAAGAAGTCAACATTTCGGCCCAAAAATTAACTTAATTTAATTTGCTAAATTTTTTATTTTTTTTCCAGTCTTTCATCAAAATATTAACCTTTTAGAATTAAACATTGATTTCATTAACTTTGAACTATGCATCAAGGACTTTAATAGTTCCTACAATTAATTGGAAAGAATAGAGACACCCCCTTTTATTGAGGAACCAGTAAAGTTATTTTGAAGACGGATGAAGGATCCTGGTGATGAAGAATTTGGATGAATGTCTGTGGTGAAAAGCCTTGAAATGATAAAGAGTCCTGAATTATAGAATAAAAGTCCTTGAAAAATGTACATGTCCTTCATAAAAGAATTCAACCGGTTATTTTTCCATTTTGTTCGCTTTACTTCTTTATTCTATGTGTGCCTAATTTCCTTCCCCTATTTTTTTCCTGTTTTGTGGCCTAACATTTCTTTCCCTTTTTTTTCTTCTTTTTAAATTTGGGGAAAAACTTTTTAAATTTTTTTAGTTTTTTTTTTTTTTTAAGCCTCAACACAATTTCCCTTTTTTTTCAATGGTACAATTTTTCTTTTTTTATTTTTTTTTTTAAAAAGGGGGAAAACAAATTTTTCCCCTCCCCCTTTTTTTTCTTTTTTTTAGGGCCTCCAACCACCTTCTTTTCAAATTTTAATTCGTTTTTTAAAGGGGCCCCCAATTTTTTTTCCCTTTTTTTTCTTTTTTTTTAATTTCCCCCAAACCTCCTTTTCTTTACCTTTTTTAAAATTCTTTTTTTAAGTTTCCCAACCAACTTTTTTCCCCTTTTTTTTTTTGGGGGGAAGGCCCAAATTTTTTTTCCCAACTCTTTCTTTCCTTTAAAGGCCGCGCCCCCCAATTTAAAAAAAAATTTTTTAAAAAAAATTCCTTTTCTGAAATCCTTTGAAACCCATCATAACCGATTAGAACCTGTGTGATAAAATTTCTAAAAAACCCCATAATTGGTTTATATTCTTTTGCTGTTTTTTCCTTAAAATCCCTTTAACCTGTGAGGATTGTGCAATAAAAACCCCCGGAGAACCTCCTTTTGTTGCCCGCAAGAAGTTCCTTGATTCCTGTCCCCAGAAAGTTAATTCCTGGTTAAACCCTTGTCGAGTTTTCCTTTTCCCAAGTCTTTTATAAGCAACTATAATCCTTTTTAATAAAAATTTGGTTGTTTAATCCGCTATGAAGCCTTTTTTATTCCTGTGTTGAGAATGTATAGATGAAGTTTGGGAGAAGCCCTGAAATCCTGATGGAAAACCAGTAAAATGTAAGTGCGGGAAAGCATTTGGGTAACCCAAAACAAAAAAAAATTCATTTTCAAGAGAGCTTTTGCAAGATAAAAAAGGCCCTAAAAAAATTAAATAGAAAATGCATTGCATTGACAACCCAACTAAAGAAACTTGCAACCAAAATTTTGGGAAAAAGATTTTATCAAAAACCCATTCCCTTTCTAAAAAATATACCATGAATAACCAAAACATTCAAAGTACTATCAACGAAGAAATCAATTACAATATAAGGTAACATTAATGCCATACTTTGAACTAAATATTTCCTAAATGCTACCAATTTTAGTAGAGAAAACTCTTCAACTTCCTTACAATACACACAATGTCAATGTCACACATCACAAACAGCAGTATCCCCAGAGAAATTTATCAATATGGTGCTTTCAGATCCAGTACTGTTTAAACTGTATAAAGAATCATACCTTACAGGGAGCAAGTTAAAGTTACCTTTTAAAATTCTGGTGATGATGAAGACTGCAATTTAGGCGATGTTGAAGTCCTGGTGATGAAGGAAACTGAAGTCCTGGTGATGATGAAGATTGAAGTCCCGGTGATGATGAAGATTGAAGTCCTGGTGATGATGAAGATTGAAGTCCTGGCAATGAAGAAGACTGAAGTCTTGGCAATGAAGAAGACTGAAGTCCTGGCAATGAAGAAGACTGAAGTCCTGGCAATGAAGAAGACTGAAGTCCTGATGATGATCAAGAGTGAAGTCCTGGTGATGATGAAGACTGAAGTCCTGGTGATGATGAAGACTGAAGTCCTGGCGATGATGAAGACTTAAGTCCTGGCGATGATGAAGACTGAAGTCTTGCAATGAAGAAGACTGAAGTCCTGGCAATGAAGAAGACTGAAGTCCTGGCAATGAAGAAGACTGAAGTCCTGGCAATGAAGAAGACTGAAGTCCTGATGATGATCAAGAGTGAAGTCCTGGTGATGATGAAGACTGAAGTCCTGGTGATGATGAAGACTGAAGTCCTGGCGATGATGAAGACTGAAGTCCTGGTGATGATGAAGACTGACGTCCTGGCAATAATGAGGTTTGGGTGACGGTGAAGTTCTTGTGATGATGAATTTCTGTTGAAGTCACAAAAAGGAATACTGTGTTATCTCAAAAGAGAAACTGGGTAGCTTATGAGTGAGGCAAAGTTCTGAAAAGAAATCTAAAAAAATTAAAAAAGGGAATTAAATAATCACACAACATAGCACAGTATAACATTAATGTATCATGATTTCATGCAGCCTACTGTCTTGCTACAAATGTGCACAATTGTAGTCAGAACAGAATGCTTCAGATGTTTACCTGCTTTAACAAGTAAACAGTGACGTTCTGGGTTTAATTCCCAGCCTTCCCCTTCTTGCCTAATTTGAGGGCAACATTGAAATAAATGTCAAGTCTTTCCCAGGAGACTCAAAATGCAGCTACCTTAATGATGGGGGGGGGGGGGGAGGATTTGCATTTGCAAAGATCTCACCACTTTTAAGCCTTCGAGCGCTAGCTGATGACCTCCCCATTATATAAAAAAAAAGTTAAACCAGTAAATTTCTGTTCATAGAGAACTCCTGAACTTCTTTATAATATGCACAGCATCAATTTCACAAATTTTGAACAGCAACAGTGTTATCAGGGCACATAATCAACAGGGTGGTATCATCATTTACATAAAGAATGAAGAGCATAGGTGACATACCTTGAAGGGAACCTGTGAATGCTGACTTAAGTCCTGGCAATGAAGAAGTCTTTGCAGTGATGAAGTAGTCCTTGCAGTGGTGAAGTAGAAAAAGTCCTTGCCATGATAAGTAGTCCTTGCCGTGATAAGTAGTCCTTGCAGTGATGAGATTCTGGTGGCAAATATCAGATCTTTACAGTCTTTGTGCACATAACTACTCCTTGCAGTGACAAGATTCTTGTGGTAAAGATCACATCTTTACAATGAAGAAACCTGTGCAATGAAGACATCCTTGGAATTTAAAAAAGTCCTTCCAGTGACGAAGACATCTTTGTGGTGATGAAAACCTTGCGGTAGTGAAGTAGTACTTGCAGTGTTGAAAGAGTCCTTCCAGCAATGAACAAATCCTTGTGGTGACTGAAAAGTTCTTACCAGTAATGATGATGTCCTTGCAGTCTTGAAGACATCTTTGTGGTGATGAACAAGTCCTTGCAGCAATGAACAAGTCCTTGCAGCAACAAAATAATCATTGCCATGACAAAGACGTCCTTGTGGCAATGAAAAAGTCCTTGCACAAATGAAATCCTTGCACAGACAAAGAAGTCTTAGCAGCATTAACAAGGCTGTGGTGGTGAAAAAGTCCTTGCAACAAGAACAACAAGTTCTTAAAGAAGTCTTTGCAGCAACAAAGAAGTCCCTAAATTAATAAAGACCTACATTTCCCAGCAGATGTAAAATCTATCAGTATCAGATCAATACATAAATTATCAAACACTATACTGTCAAATTAAGGCCATGGTTTTCTTTCAATGGACAATTGGAACAGATCTTATGATTTAAAATTTCAAGCTTAATACAAAGTGAATAATGGCAACAGAAACACTTTTTAGTGGGGCCTCCAACCTCTTAGTTTCTCCTGCATTTTCTGTTCCTCTTTTTTTTTCTCTTTTTATTTTACTTTTTTTGTTATGTGTGGGGCCTCCAACCACCTTTTCTTTTCCCCTTTTTTCTTTGTATTTTTCTTTTTTTTTTTGAATGGGGCCTCCAACCACCTTTTCTTTTCCCCTTTTTTTCTTTGCATTTTTCCTTTTCTTTTTTGAATGGGGCCTCCACCTTGTCTTTTCCCCCTTTTTTTCTCTCTTTTTCTTTTCTTTTTTTTTTTGTTTTTGAATGGGGCCTCCAACCACCTTTCTTTTCCCCTTTTCTTTTTTCTTTTTTTTTTTTTTGAAGGGGCCTCCAACCACCTTTTCTTTTCCCCTTTTTTCTTTCTTCTTTTTTTCCTTTCCTTTTTCTTTTTTTTTTGAATGGGGCCTCCAACCTTTTCCCCTTTTTTTCTTTTTTTTTTGTTGTTGAATGGGGCCTCCAACCACCTTTTCTTTTCCCCTTTTTTTTCTTTCTTTTTTGAATGGGGCTCCAACCACATTTTCTTTTAATGTGTGTGGCCCCCAAGCACCTTTTCTTTAACCCCTTTTTTTTCTTGACTTTTTTTTTTAATGTGTGGGGCCTCCAACCAGTTTCTTTCCCCCTTTTCTTCCTTTTTTTTTTTTTTTTAAAAGTAGGGCCTCCAACCACATTTTCCCCCTTTTCTTCTTGCTTTTTTTTAAATGTGGGGCCTCCAACCACATTTTCTTTTCCTTTTTCTTCTTTTAAAATGTGGGGCCTCTAACCACATTTTCTTTTCCCTTTTTTTCCTCCATCCTCTCCCCCCCCCCCCCACTTCTACTCTCTAACACCCAAAATTTATCTCGCTTACATAAACATTCAAAAACCCAAACAGAAACAACGACCAAACAAAGTGATGCACCAAATAACAGGATTCAAAAGAGAAGAAGAAACACAAAACAAAAACTACTGATTCAAACTTAAGTAGCAGCATTAAGACAGGAACATTCTGTCTTGAAGGAGCATGTACATCAGTAATGCAACAAAGATGCTGGATTTACAACAGAACCAAGAGTGTTGCTTCAAATATATCATGGCTACATGTCCATGAGAATCTGTGATAACACTTAGTGCACAGATTTGCTCTCTCTCTCTCTCTCTCTCTCCCTCTCTCTCTCTCTCCTCCCTCTCTCTCCTCCTCTCTCATCTCACACACACGGAAATTCATACAGTACCTACTGGTTAGATAATTGCCAATTTCATAAACAAAATCATACCCAAAATTCATGCTGCTTTTTAACATCTGTGTTGCACCAAATCTGCCATGGCATTATCAGTCATAAGGTCACAGCAAGATTTTCTCACCACACAATTCATTCTGTTCCACATAATTTCAAGAGAATATTCAAAACAACACTTCAGCCTTATTCAAATAACACAAAAAGCTCTAAAACAGAAAGTCAGTTGATCCACAAAAAAGTGCTAGGTACTTAGGTAACTGCTTTTCCACTGTACACACAAGTAATGGTAATTGTAAGGATACTGTTTAAAATCATTCAAAAAAAGTACACATTTGGTGCTGCTTTCACAAATTACAACATCCAGTATAGCCTGTCAGCAATAAAGGTTCGATGGACAATTTTTACTGAACAGTTTTTACAATTAGAATATGATTTTAGAAGTCAATGTAAAATGTACAAATGGCGACACGAATCCAAACACATACACAGAGATGGAAGCATTTTTTGTTTTTGTTTTTTAGGGGGGCATCATTCTCCTTTTCTTTTCCTCCTCTTTTTCCCCATTTACATTCTCTGATATCCAAATTTCATGTCACATATATAAACATCGATTAAAAACCCCCCACCTAAACAAAGAAATCGCATCAAAGTGATGTACCAAAGCAAGGGATTAAAAAGGATACCTTCCTCTACAAACTGATGTAGGAGCACTCTGTCTTGAAGAAGCACGTACACATGTCAATACAACTGTGGTGCTGGTTTTACAACAAAACTAAGAATGTTGCTTCATGGCAACATATACATGACAATTCATGAGACCAGTGCACAGGTTTGCTTGAAGAACAAACTATTCCTGATGTACACACACACCCTTGTTTTCCACATTCCCACTGACCTGAATATTCATAACCTACATCTTCCTGAACACCCCTTTCCCTAAACTTTTCCCAGCCCTCACCCCTCTACCAACTGCATACATGCAGTCATCCCTCTGGCCGTCTCCCCATGTTAAATTGTTATAAATATCTATCCATATTTTTTGTATCTGAATATCCTTTTTTCTGAATTTCCTCCATCAATCTTAAAAAAATATTTTTTTTTAAAGCTTCCTCCTACCCCCAAAACAAATCTTTTGGATGAAACTAAACCAGGGTCCCATGTGTGACCGCACACAGAACATCTTGCACACAGTTAAAACCTGTTCTGCCTTTTGGAAGAGTAGGCCATTGTGTGCTGGTGGGAATGGATGACAAAACTGCAGGCACACGGGGATTATGTGGGTTTTCTTATAAAAAGGACACTTTTGCTTATTCACTATTCTCTAACTAAATATTTTTCTTCTTTTTTTTTTTTATAACATCCTCTTTGCCATGGACTAGATTAAATACCCCAATCCTTCCTCTAAATATCCAGTATTCTCCAATTTCACCCCTCCCTAAACCTCTTTATTGGTTTCAGGACAGAATTGTGACCATTAAGTCCATGTACCATCACATCCATTGCCAGTGTGTTCACATACAAGGTAAGGGTCAGGTTTAGTGTATAAGAGTAGTAAAGGTTATGGTTAAGATTAGTAGTTGGGGCTGTCAGCCTGTATGCATGCATGAATGAATGCATGTGGACACAATGGCATGTGAACGCCATGGTTTACAGACTTGTTTCCTTTTGACACACAAATTACTATTCCCACCAAAAGCGATATTTTCTATGACTTTTTAAAAACGTTTACTCTGAGCCCCGACAGCAAAAAAGGCTTCAGGGATTAAATGTTTTCATAAGGAAGGTGGCTGGGTGGTTTAGACATTCACCTGCCTAACACGTAAACCGCAAGATTCTGGGTTTAATGTCCAGCCTTGCCCTTTCTTCCCAGTTTTACAGGAAAATCAAACTGAATGTCAGAGACTCCAACAAGTCTGACCCGTGAGCTTTCCAACCTGTTCAAGTAAAAAAAAAAAAACCATGACAGTTGAAAATTGAAAAGAAAGGGAGATACCTCCTAACTGTTCTGACAAAAATAGAAGGCTCAAATCTCAACTGTACCCCCTGAAGTCAGAATTCAGCTACCTTAATGAGAAGGGGGGGGGGGGGGTCACATAAGCAAAATCTCCCCATTGGTAAAAACCTGGAGCTCTAGCCAAGGAATGAAACTGCCAAAAATGTTTTCATAGAATTATCAAAAACAAAAACAAAAACCCTAAAAGAAAAATAAAGTATGAAATAAAGCATTTTCTCCAATCTTACTTTAATTTTCTCTTCAATACTGATGCTACGTGCATCCCTCCCCCTCCTCTCAATGTCCCCATTATCTTAAATCGTTGTCCAACAAAATCATATTATGCTCACCCACCCCTTCAACAAGCTCACATACAAGCACCCCCCCCCCCCCCACACACACACACACAAATCCCTAATACAATCTGATAATCATGCTGTAGTAGGGGACAGGAAAGCCTATCGGTTAGAGCCTTGAGCTTGTGATCTGACAGCCCAGGTTTGAGCCACCACGAAGGTACCCATTTTAGGGGATTTTCCTCTGGATTTAACTTACAGTCTATACGCTCCTTTCGAGAAGACTATCAACCAAGAACCTGCATGCAAATGCATGCAGAATATCTTGCACACAAGTTAAAAAACTGTTCCAGTTTGGAAGAGTAGGCCATTTCAAGCCAGTAGAAACAGAGGGCAAAATTTAAAAAAAAACATATGCACCATGCTCAACACATACACATCTTATGCACACACACACACATACTTTTCCTATACAATACCATAACTACATTATCCACAGGAAAAATAACAGCATGCACACACCAGTCCCTCTGTTACACTAACCTTGGTGGCTGACCAATGCATAGCTTTACAAACACCTAGTACTACTGTAAAATAGGCAATGGCATACCAACACTAAAATTTATCTGCCCTCATCATTTTCAGCCCCAACAACAACAAAATCTGATCTGAATTTCATTCAAAAAGGATGATAAACCAAGCTAACAACAACAAACTTAATGCACTTCTTACACATACTATACTAAAAATTTTGGAACTCACATTTTGGGACATTTTTCCCAATTTATCTCATTTGGACCACATTATGTTTTCAAAAGCCCTTTAATCTATGATCTTAAAAACGAAATCAAAGGTACATTACATGTATACAGTCAAACATTCAGATTTTTCTTTCTTTCTTTGAGGGCTCTAACTTTGTTTCAAGGGTGGCAGGGGAGGGGGAGAATAGTGTTTTTGGCAAAGATGGGGGGGGGGAGAGGGGTGGGGGGGTCTTTTTTTTAAGGGCCTCCCACCTATTTCCTTATTGATATTACTAGATTGATCATTTCTTTGGGTGGGGGTGAGGATTTTTCTTCCTGGAAAAGAATTGGTGAAGACAAAAATCCGGTGCTGAAGAAGCCCTCATGATGATGAATCCCAGATGATATGGAGATGAAGATCATTCTAAAGATGATGAAAGTCCTGTGGAGATATTTTGGTGATGATTTAAGTCCCAACGATGATGAAGTCTTGGTGTTGAAGTCTTCATTGATAAAATCTTTGCATTGGAAAAAGTCCCTGTGATAATGAAGTCTTGTTGATGAGAAGTCCTGGCGTTGATGAAGTCTTGGTGTTGATGAAATCTTGGTGTTGATGTCTTGGTATTAATGAAGTCTTGGGGCTAATGAAGTCTTGGCGTTCAAGTTTTGACATTGAAGAAGTCATGATGGTGATGAAATCTTGGTGTTGAAGAAACCTCAGTGATGATGTCTTGGTGAAGGAGTCTCGATGATGATGTCTCAGTGATTATGAAGTCCTGGCACTGATGAAGTCTTGGTGATGATGCAGATATTGAAGACATGGCAGAGATGAATGGTAAAGTTTTGGAGTCCTGGTGGGAAGTCCTGAGGATGATAAAAATAATGATTATGTTATTTCAAAAGAGAAAAAAAAAGTACATTAATCATAAAGCAAAGAAGTACCAATATCTTTCTTTAAAAATATGAAAAAATCACCACAGAAAAAGATGCAGTATGGCATTAATTGATGTATCATAAAATATAGCACAGAATAAAATTAATACATCATGACTACAAGCAGCCTACTTACCCACCACACATTTTAAAAATAATTTTATTAAGTATATCCCTGTTTATTTAAAAAAAACACCAACCTTTAGAATATACAGAATGTGAATGTATCACTTCTTTCTTTTCCTAAATACCTATAGGGGACAATAAATGGGAAAACATTAAGGGTTTGATTGGCACTAAATAAATTGTTACTTCTGTTATCATCACTTGTATCCCTGCACACACTCCTCTTTTACTCCATCAATGAAAACATCTGAAATAGGGTCTGGGACCTTACACAAATCACCCGACAGTTCTGTCAGATTTCTAACATTTTGATCCAACTAGTTCTGCGAGTACAACAGAGAAAACTCAACATATTTCAAATACAAAGTGGGTAATTTCCCCAAATCTTCAACAGCAGTGTCATCAGAGAACTTTATACCAACCGATAGAATGTATTAGATCCAGTAGAGGGTGGGGGGATGGGGGTGGGGGAGTCTAGTGATTAGACCATTGAGCTTACAATTTGACAGCATGGGTTGGAGCCATCACCAAGAATACAAGATGCCCATTTGATGAAATTTTTGGCTAAAGTCAACACAAGTACAGACACCACTCCCCCAAAATTCCCCCAGATTAGATTATAAGCGTAAGTCCCATTTATGAACTCATGTACAGCATCTTGCATGCATATTAAAGCCTGTTCCACCTTCTGAAAGAGCAGGCCACTGCATGCCGGTAGGAATGAACAAACATTTTTTTTTAAAATGCATTCACACTGGTATGCTCATACACCAGCTTAGAGGTCTGAATGTGACTGCCTTAGAAATGAGCAAATGGCTGCATACACAAAACCTCACCACTAATGTCCTTGGAGCTCGAGTCAAGGTACAAAATAAAAATCCTGCACAATGATGATTACTTGTATAAAAACTCAAAAGAGGGTAGGTGATAGAACTGTACCTTGCAGGGAACCAGTAAATGACATTTTTGAAGTTCTGGCAATGATGGTGGCTCTGGTGATGAAGTCCTTGTGGCAATGAAGTCTTTGATGAAGAAGTCTTTGCAGTGATGGAGAAGTCCTTGCTGTGAAGAAGTCCTTTTGAAGCCCTTATGGTGATAAACTCCTTCCTGGTGATGAGAAATCCAGGAGCCTTGGTGATAAAAAAAAAAAAAGTCCAGGTGATGAAGAACCAAGAAGTCCCTGTGATGGTGAAGACCTGGAGATGATGAAGAGAAATTACTATCAGGAATGTGCTATTAGACAGTAGAGTGGGTTTTGAGCAAGGCATTCAAAACGAAATAATAAAATAACGAAATAATAAAATAACATCAAGAAAGAAGAAACAAATACTCATGGAGCATAGCACAGGATAGAATTAATGCATCATGACTCAGTGTGCACAGCCAGCTTACCTACCAGAAACATTTTTACAATTTTATTCAGTACATTTCTGTTTATAAAAAACAACAACTTCAGAATATACAGAATGGGAATGTCACTAATCTTCAAGAGCTGTGTCATGAGGTACTATAAATAAAATTATAATCATTTAAAGTCCTTCGGATGAGACTATAAACCGAGGCCCCGTGTGCGAACGCATGCAGAAAATCTTGCACACACGTTAAATCCTGTTCCGCTTTTCGAAAGAGTAGGCCATTGTGTGCCGGTGGGAACAGATGACAAAATTTACAAAACCGCATACACACGGGGACAGGATGTAAAAAAGAAAAGAAAAAGCACATGAGTGCTTATTTCATTATCCTAGATATAAAAAAGAAAAAGAAAATCTGAGCGCTTTGATTTGTTGCTTTACAAGATTCAGCGCTATATAAATTCCATTCATTATTATTATTTATACAAAGAATAAAGAAAACAGGTGACAGAACCTAGGTATTTCATTAACAGGACCATTTTAGATCTAGTACAATTATAATACTCATAGTCAGACTCTTTGGTATCTCATACAGAGATCACATCACTAATGAGGAAGTGAACACCAGAATCCAAAACGCAAAAAGGACCATATGAAGAGCTCCTGACCAGTGAAAAGACACAAACTAAAGTGGTACAGGATTGTCACACGAACATCTGGACTGGCCAAGACTGTCCTATAGGGAACAGTGCAAGGCAGGAGATAAAGACTTGTGAATGGCATTGAAAAAAGTGATAAAATCAGAAAACAATAGGATGACCTTCAAGGAATGGACCCTCAACATAAATGCAGGATGAGTACAAAATAAATATTCTTTCATTAAACACAGCCCTGTTGTCTTGTTACACACATACAGGCCATTTATTAGGACCAGCCAGTCCAATGATCCTGCTGCTGTAGCAGAGGAAGCCTTCCTCTTGGAAAAAGAAATCTTTTTGTGAGAGAAATTTGCGTGTCCAATTCTGGAATGATAAACTTTAAAAACCTAAACTGGCCAAAGTATTGAGGCCACGCATTGAAAGGATCCTAAAAAGACTTCAAAATAATCAATGTGAACTCCCCCGAGGGGATGCCAGGGGCCTATCAGTATCAGTATAAATAGCATCCCCACATTCTGAAAATTCTGTGCTAGACATTTCCTCTTTTCTATCACTCTCTTTGTTTCTGCCTTGTTCCTTTTCTTCCTGTCACCTCCTTCTTGTCTATTTTCTGCCTTCTTGGTCCATTCTCCTGCCTTTTTTCCAGAAAGAACTTAAAAGGTAACTATTCTTTCTTGCGCCTGCGCCGAAGTCGGATGCGCTGGGCCTGACTTGTCAGGCGCTTAACGGCTGCGTTGACGCATTTTCGCTCATATAACAGACAACAATAGTTTCTGTCTGAGCGTTCGACGAAGAAGAAAAAATCAATGTGAACAACCATACTTCAAAGCTGTGAACACGACAAATGGTGAATTACCTCACAGAAGCTAAATGTGGTTGTGATGCAAAACTATGACACGTTCTGCAGTATGCAGATTTATATACAAAAATCATAATAAATATGTCAAGACATCCCTATGTTGAGGAAGAGGGAATCTTACATCTGTGTAACCTCTGGTTGACTGGAGAGATTGCATGAGCTTGCTGCGAATGTTATTTTGCAGCATGACAATTTCTATTTGTAAAAAAAAAAGCTCCTCAACTTGTTTAGAATACACATAATTATGAACTTCACACATCTCCAAAAGCTGCACCATTAGAGATTTTTATCAACAGAGTGGTATTAGATCCAGGACAATTTTTTTTAATTGTATAAAAAATAAAGTGGACAGGAAACAGAACCATACCTTGAAGCAGTACAACTAGAAGTTGTCCTTTGAAGTCGTGGCAATAAAGTAAGGCATCCTAGAAGTGATCTTCTACTCTTGTTTGCTTTACACCATAAGATGTGTCTGGGAAAAATAATGGCATGTCCTTTCCAGCTCCTCTTGTGGGCCGTACAGCCTGGTTTTCAGGGTAACCTCCATCGACCATACAATCTTCCTCAGGTTGCTGTATATCAAGGATATGTCCTTGCAAGTCTGGTTTTCTTTACAACACTCAACAGGCAAACAGTGGAGAAAGAACGAGTTTTAGCTTTGTAGACATGTGGTGATTTAGCCTGTTGTGCCCAGTGTCGAATCTTAGAATGATTATGTTTTCTTTTCAGATGGTAGTAGTCGACCTTCTCCACCTGGGTCAGGCCATTGATATACTTCCACCCATTGATATATACTTCCAGTTCCAGTGGTGAGGTCCTTGAAGACCTTGAGAAGATGAAGTCTTTGTCATCAAGACATTCCAGTGAAGATGACAGCCTGGCAATCAAATAGGAATACATGATTAACCTAAAAACAAGACATCAGAGAATATGATAAGCATAAAGGTCATCTGAAAATAACAAATTTTATATGACAAAAGAAGAAACAAATCATCACAGTTCATAGTATAGTACAGTATTAATCAGGGTTCCTACAGATTTCTCAACATGAGATTCAATGACTTTTTCAAAGTTTCAAAGAGCCTTTAAAGAAATTCACAGTTGCAGTAGGAATGCTGGCATTGGCAAATACAATCATGAGGCGAAGTCCTGATCCTATATCTTTGCAAGATTTGCTGGTTTCTTGCTATTTATTATGGAAATTGATTTTCTTTTAATTTTTCACATTTTTTCTTATGCAGCAGCATACGAACAGCTGGTTCCTGTGGTTTCAGGGATCTTAACGTGCTTGGCATGGAGTCAGAATACATCCAAATAACCTATTACATGTAGGCTTTTGTATGCCTGTTCTGCTTCACCTATCCAAAGAAACTTTTTTTTTAAAATAGCGTCACTGATCTAATCTTGTATAATGACGGCAAGAAAGTGAAACGCTTTGCTTCGAAGATCGAGATCCCCTTCAAAGCCTTAGCAACTTTCAGGAGAGATTAAATAGTGAAACAATGTGATAACTATGTTGGGTGGACTTAAAAAAACAAACAAACAACGAATGGATATGACATAGAATCTATTATCTTTCAAAACAACCACGGGTTTTCTGATGGGAGTATGCATCAATTTTTAACTTGCATTTCCTGGGTTCATTTTCGATAGGCTAAAGAACGTTCATTCAGGTGACGTTTTCCTTCATTTATCAACTTCTCAAGCAAACCGTACTGCCAAGGAAAATGGATCTCCAGTAATGGTGATATGTTAATTTATGTCAGGTAAGGTTCAAGTACCCCGACTTGGGAGCCGACTCTTCAAACAGGTGTCATTTTCAGAATGGCCGTCTCAGTGTTTGTGCAACTAGCTGGACAGGAAGTTCAACATAGAATGGGTGTAAAACACAAAACATTAAGAAACATACATACATTCTGTAACTTTGATGCAACACTTATCATTTTTAACTACGAACACTTACCAATGTTTAAACTATCACTGTTTCGCCCAGCACTATGGAATAGTGATTTTTCTCACTAGATCTCCCCAAGGCGAGTAACTCTATAGTATCACATTTGCAGTCTGGGCTCACAGTAAGTGACCAATCAGAAACGAGTTCTCAAAATTGCTGTGATTATCCACCAGGATACTTTCGAATTGGTGGAATAAATAAGCTCCATCTAATATCGTAAGTATCAATTTTGATTTACAGTAGAATTTACTTAATTATTTTTTTTAATTTTTGTACTCTTTTCCTTCTTTTTTCTTTTGTCACATACAGCAACCAAAAGTCTAGTATACACACTTTCCACACATATTCTCCTTTCATAGAAATTTAGTATAGATGACAGTTGTTACACTAACAGTAACGTTATTGGTACACTAATATGTAACAGTTTCTACACATATTCTCCATTCACAGAATATAGCTTAGTTGACAGTTGTTACAGTAACAGTTCTTGGTACACTGACTAGCAGTTGATTTGAAGAATGTCTGCTTATTCTAATTTTTATTTATCTGAAAAAGTATAGCTCTCTCTCTCTCTCTCTCTCGTTCTCTCGTGTTTGTGCTGGGTACATACTCAAGACTGTTTTTTAAAGAATAATTTATCTAGAACTGTAGAAGTATGTCTACGCATTCCTACAGAAAAGAAACCTGTACAAAATCTATCTAAAGTATTTTAAACCAGTCAAATGAGTGTGCTGTCATGAGAGTGTGTGTGTGTGTGGGGGGGGGGGGGGGGGGGGGGAGGAGAAAGAGCACTGAAGGATTTATTCAAAATGTTTTTGACTTGTTTTTTATTTTAGTGTAAAACTACTTATGCTGGTGACATGTATAAATTATCAGTGGTCTAGAGGTAATATGCCTGCCTAGAAAGCAAAAAGGCAGAGTCAGAAGTATGGGGTGGTTTGATCCCCGTTTGGGCCCAAACTTTTCCACCATCCATTAGGCCATGAGTGGTGGTCTGGGTGCTAGTCTTTTGGATGTGAAGACAAAATGAGGTCCCGTGTGTTACACATAATTATTTAGCGCACGTAACAGAACCCACAGCAACAACAAAAGTTGTCCCTGGCAAAATTCTACAGAAAAAAAGCCACTCTAATGGGGAACAAATGCAGCTGAAGACAGGAGAAGAAAAAAATAATGGGTGGCGCTGCTCTTGTGGCAACGCACTCTCCCCCGGGAGTAGCAGCCCGAATTTCACGCAGAGAAATCTGCCATGGCTTAATATTAATGTGGTATAAAAAACAGAATAAGATAAGATATGCTGATGAGATATTCTACGATATGTGTTTGAATGATTATTGTGTTATAATTTCACTTTGTTACTCTTAATTGTTACTGGTATGTGCACGCATGTGCATGCATCCATGTGCGCATGCGTGTGTGTGTGTGCGTGTGTGTGTGTGTGTTCTTTTTAATCTGTATTGTTTAATAGTGTATACTGTGTAATTTTAAAATGCCACTCATAATTTCTCAAGTGGAGACATTAGAAGAAGAGTATTGAATCTTGAGTTTTGAGTGTAACCAGAAGCACAAACACATACACTATGATGATACAGTGATACACACACATATGTGTGTGCATGCACTTTTGCAATATATAATACAGATAAACTAAGAGACACAGACATAAGGAGAGAATGATACATTGATAGACAAGGAGAGAGAGAGAGAGAGGGAGAGGCACCCATAAAACTATCTACATACAAGTGCATGTAAGTTGTAACATGTAAACATATACATGAAACCAATAGTTGAACTATGAGCATCAATATAATCTGAATATGTGTGTGCGTGCGAGCATGCACGCATGTGTGCATGTGTGTTTGTGTGAGTGTTTTCTGTATGTGCATTTGATGTATACTTATAGGTCACTTTAGGTGTAATTAAAAGAAAACAGTTTAAATTACAAACCGTAACAATGCATTACACTCAAGTTCACCATTGCCAATTCCAACAGGGGTGATCTTGCAAAAACACTTTCACTAGTAAACTTTAAAAAAAGCTTTTACCATACTCCATAGTCACCCCTAAATTTAAGTCTTTGCCAAATAATCATAATTATAGCAAACAAAAATGTATACAGCTATAATAAACAGTGAACACCCACACACTACATAAATAGAGCAAAGCAGACAAACTTTCAGAGTCAAAATGAGGAATATATTACAGTGGAAGAGTTCAAAGGAGAGGTGTGACCACATCCCTTCCCTCCACCCCCCACCCAAAAAAAAAAAAAAAAGCAGCCAGCAGGGGTTGTAGTCTCTGAAGCTGAAACTTTATAAAAATTTAAAAAATTAAATTCACACAAACTATCATCTGAGATGAAAACCAAATAAAAAAAATAGTGTTCAAATCGACTAAAAAATTATTACAAAAGCCATCTAGTCCTATCATCAATTCATTCTTGGACAGCCAAGTGTCACTAGACTTTGTTTAATTTGGCAATAACTAAAAGTCTAAAAACTCTTTAAAATCTCCAATTTTGTATGAATACAGATTAATATATATATATATATATATATATATATTTATATATATATATATATATTGTGTGTGTGTGTGTGTGTGTTGTGAGGAGAAATCGTTTAAGTTACCGTACTTTTAGGCATAACATCTAAGTACCAACCTTGTGCTGCATTGTAATTAATACCTGGAATTGGTTTGAATGTTTCAATTAAAAAAAAAATTTAAACCTTGTTTTCAAGTTCTAAAATCTTTAGTTAAAAATTTTTCGAAGCTCATAAGTATTTCTTGGTAACGTTGGATAACACAGTGACTGATTTAGTCAGCAAAAGAATGCCGCACTAAAGACAATTAATTATTAATGTCCACATTTGGAAAACGAAAGTAGAATGACAGTCATTGATCACTCGTCTTGTTCACGTTGATTTTCATAAACAAAAATCAGTACCTAATTTTGTTTAGCGTGAGGGTTGAGCATTAGATGCATCAAAATTTGTTACCTTGTAAATGCTTCACAGCAACTTGAAGCCAAAAAAGTAGCATATCTTGGTCGAATCAAGCCAACTCTTGGAAGTTGGTTTCAATTTCAAACTCTTGCAAACTTTTGCTTCCCGGCTAAAGCGTTTTATCTCATGCGCAGCGAAAACACTTTTGTTTGTTGCTACTTTGTAAATATAGCCCATGAGCTCTGCTTTCACCAGTTACATGGGATATGATGCTTACTTTTTGTCTCTGTTGTTGTTTTAAACTTTTGAACCCCCCAAAATCCATCTAGGGGCCTACTTGAGTGAACGAGAGTTCAAGTGACTTCAAGTGGCTTACCGCCCATGCGCACGACGTAGGAATAATTTCCCTTGGACATGTTAGAGTCTGCTACTCAGTTTATTTCGTCCTCGCACTCGCACGCATTTGGACCTTTAGGTATCCCCCCCCCCCCCCCCCCCCCCCCCCCCACACACACACACACAATGAATGTATCTCTAGTTTATTATCATCTTTAAAGAGAATACTTTCGATAGACAAGTCTTGATTTCCAAGGGGTTTCAAGTTTTTGTTAAGGTTGTTATTGCGGTCATTTTTAAGAGGATCCAAGACCTTCAATCTAATTTTCTTTTTATTAAAAGAATCTGAAAATCGTCAATACAGAGTTCCATTTAAAACGTAAGGAAAATCAGACAAACAGATGCAGAGAGAGAGAGAGAGAGAGAGAGAGAGAGAGAGAGAGAGAGTGAGTGTGTGTGTGTGTGTGTGTGTGTGCGTGTGCGTGTACACATGTGTAAACGTGCATGTGTGTGATGATAGAACTTAGTCAATAAAACAAATAAAAAATCCATGACGAAATAAATGTAGAAAAAACAAAACCAGACACAAGGAGACTACTGTTACTGTCTTTTTAATCAGATGAAAACACTCAAAAGGGGAGGGGAAATGAAACTGTACACTTTTCTTTATATTGGATTAAGGGAGAAAATGCTAAAACAGCCAGAATTTCGTTTTCTTACGAATTGTAATTCATTAAATAACAAGATCCCAAAATAATCATATCAAGGAAGGTGGCTGAGTGTGGATATGGAAGATGGTGAAACAACGTGAAAAAAGAGAATGAGAGGTACTTCAAATTGTATATTGCGCAATTCTACTTCAACAACAAACAAGCACCTCCATCATATACCTCATCAATATCTTTTCATAATACTTTAATAGTCCAAGACTCTTTTCCAGTGGTGATGCCTGCGACCTTGACCTGAGAAAAGGATTTCGATTGATTGGTTAAAAATGGCGAATTAAAGCATCTGGCTTTAGGCATAGGTAGGTAGGTAGGCAGCTTGTAGGCTACGTCATTCCATGCAGGGGTGGTAATTATAGACCTACATGCACGAACACATAGCAGACGAACAATGCAAACAAAAGTATGCAAAGTCACATCTGTACTTTCACATTAGGACAGTTTTCCCAATTGTTCTGAATGATGGAGAGACACGTACGTATAAGTCACATGCTTTGTTAGCCTATGTTTATGTTTCATTTTCCGACCTTCCATAAAACTAAAAGGTGAAAAATCGTGGTTCTCTTGACATTATTTTTTTTATTGAAAAGGTGACCGTAAGACTAAGAGTGAGACTGAGACACACTGACACAGTGATAGATCGATGTACTCCTTATGTCGATTAACAGGGAGAGAGAGAGCTGATAGAGCAAATAGGGGTGGGAATTGGCAGAGGCAAAAAAAACCCCTCTGAAATCCAGGGGGGTAGCCTAACCCCCACTGGAAAATTTTTGGTCATACCACTTCAAATTAACTGACAATGCTGTTGAACTTTTGTTCCCTCATGTGCCCAGGTGCAGGACATGATGCAAAAGAGAAAAAAAGGACCTTTTTAAAAGACTCAAAGGTTCCAAGTCAGTTTAAAATCATTAAAACTAAAGGATCTTTGTCATCATGACTTTTACAGAAAACATTGAGGATCATAACATGCAGGTCTGAAGAGTGTTCCACTCTGCTCAGACAAATCTGTAGCTGTTGTGGCATTTTTGTTGGGTTTTTTTTGTTTGTTTGTTGTTGTTTTTACTCAGATTTTCACATTACACAAGGAAAGAGTGGGATGTGGTAAATGAAAGAACTGGCAAGTCAAAGTCAAAAACACTTTAATCATCCCATGAAGGGCAATTACAGTACTGACAGGCAGATTGATACACATCAAAAATCTCAAAGACACAAAAAGCTATATTTCATATTTGTTAAAACATTCCAAAATCACTTCAAATAAAATGTCACAAAACACACACACACCAACACACACATGCGCACACACACACACACACACACGCATGCACGCACACACATTAATTGTGAACACAATTTTAAACCCATTGACTAGAAGACATAAAAACTTATTTTTTATGCACGCATATATGCAGCACGTACACACGCACGTACACACACGTGTTGGCCTACACTCATGTACATCACACTCATTACTGTATGCACATGTATGTCATACACAAACATGTGAATGTACACTGATATAGTTTCATTTTGTTGTAAAGGCATGGTGAAAGAAGTGCTTGTGTGATGAAACATTTGTAGCTTAGAATATGATATTCCATTGGTACTCTTATTATTAATTGACACTTATGTAAAGTTCACTCCGCCTCTCTGTCTCTCACCCCCCCCCCCCCCCACACACACACACACCACATACCCCCCCCCCCCACACACACACCCACATACACACAAATACACCACACACACACACCACACACACACACCCACACACACACACCAAACACACACACACACACACAGAGTCAAGTTATGTTTGTATGATTATCTTTTTCATGCAATTTTTTATTTGTTATAGAGTGTACATGTATGTATACACATATAAAACCAAAGCAATAAGAAACCAAAATGATAGTCTTAGTCTTTTTTCTCTCTGTTGTGTGTGTTCAAATTCATGTAATTGAGAAAAAACATTTTTTCTCCATACTTTTAGGTATTTGCACTTCTTTATTATTTTTCTTCTAAATTTCAGGTATCAGGGTCTTCAGTCATCTCAGTAGGACAGCTCTTTCCAGTTGAGACAATGAATATTGTCAGAGTTCCAGCTCAACACATGTCTACAGATGAAAACAACTTCAAATTTCTGCAGAATTAAACACTTGAATAATTTGTTAATATTAACACTTAGTTGGTGAAAACATCAAGGACTAATTCATATCTATAAATTCATAACGCAAGAGCAGCTTTATAATTAACACCAGGCAATCGAGAGCCTGTATTGTTTGTTCTATTTCAATTTCATTCAAGAATATTTTTGTTCTGAATTTTACATAAAGAAAAAGCCTATGATAATGACAGGGTTATAAAAGAAAAAAAAGGACCCTCCCAAAAAGTTACAAAAAAAGCAATTAATTCAAGTTATACAAGGGACAAAGTGACAAATCCACCGTGAAGAAACCCGTGCTCCTGCATACAAATTTAGACAAGAAGAAGACATAAAAGAGCACAACCATGACCAACAAAATCACAGACATCCCTGCCGAGCCCGAGGCTGAGGGATCACCACTGAGTGCTCCGCTTCTCCCATTCACCCATAACCAGTTTGCATCAACCAGCACCGGCAGCATGGAGCTTGTCGGCCTCCGAGAACGGAAACCGACCAAAGTGTCGGAGTTTGAAGCCCAGTATAGGCAGCCAGAGGACAAGATGACTGTGGTGGAAGCGGTGAGGGAAGTGGGAGTGAAGCAGTGTTCGAAGTTTTCGTGCAAGAGAGTGCTGCTGTCCAACTTGCCCATCCTGCTGGTGCTGAAGCGGTACAAGATACGACAGGACCTGCCCAGTGATGTGGTGGCTGGCCTCACTGCAGGCATCATGATGATTCCTCAAGGTGGGAGATTCAGGTTGTGATGTCGATAAATCAGTAGTAGTTTATATGTGTGTGTGTTCACAGGTGTTAGTATTCTCTCAAGTCATTTTAAAGATAAAATGTGGGCGTTCACAGACAAGCCTCTGAAACACACTTTCACATGCAATTGCATGTGTGTATGTGCATATAAGCACAAGCAAGTGATGTGAAAGTGTGTATTAGTACATACTTAGAGTATATACTTGCACGTAAGCACACACTTTCATATGCATAGACACACATGCAGTAGATGTGTGTATGCATGTGTGCGCGCATGCACACACACACACACACACACATGCCTGATGTAAATTGTAATGTGATAGTATACACACAGGAATGGTAAGATTTAGCAGTATCCCTTCTTTTATCTTTTCCGTGGGAAGAGAAAGTGATGGATAAATAAAGGAATGCAAAGTATTAATCATCAATACAGTATAAACAGAAATCCAGCACAACAGTGTGGTCAATTTTACAGTCATAGCCCCATCTTGGAACCTGTACTTTAAGCCACTTTGATCTTGAACAAGGACAGGAAACCAAAAAAATGTTGATGTGACAAGCCCTTGTACAGTTGAAGTTCAGTAACAAGTACTAAACTTGTATTACTTCCCTCTGAGATCTTAGATCATGTATCAGTCAGTGAGATATAATACGTGTGTGTGTGTGTGTGTGTGTGTGTTCATTTTAATGTCTATCCACTAAAAAGTAATTTTAGACAGGACATGGGGAGGAGAAGGAGATAAAAGTGAATATGAGTGTGCTTGTGTGTAAAGTTGAATGAATGATAAAAGGAAAAAGTAGATTTAACCATGAGAAAGTCTTTGGTGTATATGTGTGTATTATATATATATATATATATATATATAAATATAAAAAATTATGTATAAAATATGTATATAATATATATAAATATATTATATAATAAAATATATATATTATATAATTTTTTAAAAAAATATTATATATCTTATATACACATACACACACATTGGGGATGGGATAGCCTAGTGGTTAGAACATTGCGCTCGCAATCTGACAACCCGGGTTCAATTCCTGTTCAAGGGGATATTTTCCCCCTGGAGTGCAGATTCCACTCTCCCCAAAATTCCTTTGGAGGCCCCATGTGCGAATGCACGCAGAACATCTTGCGCACTCATTAAATCCTGTTCCGCTTTTTGGAAGAGTAGGCCATTGTGTACCGGTGGAAACAGATGACAGAATTTACAAAACACACGGGGACTGGATATAGAAAAAGCACACAAGTGCTTATTCCACTGTCCTCGATATAAAAGAATAAATAAAAATAAAAACATGTGTCTTTGTGTGTGAGCATGTGTGTGTGTGTGCTTATGTTTGTGTCTGTGTGAGCATGTGTGATTGTGAGCATGTGTGTGTGTTTATTTTATTTTTACTTTTATTTTATTCTTTTATTTCAAGGGTAATGGAGTAAGCACTTGTGTGCATTTTTACATCTAGTCTCCGTGTGGATGCAATTTTGTCAATTTTGTCATCCGTTCCCACCAGCACACAATGGCCTACTCTTCCAAAAGCGGAGCGGGTTTTAATGTGTGCACAAGATGTTCTGTGTACATTTGCACCAGGACCTTAGTTTATAGTCTCATCCGAAGAACATTTTAGGGAGTGGAGTCGGCAATGATGTAACTCCAGAGGAAAAATCCTCTTGAATGAGATTCGAACCCGGGTCAGCAGATCATGAGTGCAATACATATTACTTTAACCACCAGGCTGTGAGTGTGTGTGTGTGTGGTGTGTGTGTGTGTGTGTGTGTGTGTGTGTGTGTGTGTGTGCTATTCCAGACTTTAATTATCATAAGTAAAAACAAAGTGACATTAGGACAAGAAAAATGCTAGCTTCTAACCTAAAATAAATGGGCAACTGGACTTTGAAGCAAAACATTCACTAATTTTGAACATTAATAAGTCACTGAAAATATTTTCTAAAGAACAATCAGAAATATTGGGCAAAAATGATTTTAAGGTGTGTGTGTGTGTATCTATCTTTCTATCAATCTATTTATCTATCTATATATGTGTGTGTGTATCTATCTTTCTATCTATCTATCTGTGTGTGTGTGTGTGTGTGTGCATGTGTGTGTGTGTGCATGTGTGTGTGCATGTGTGCGTCCATAGGAGCATACATGGGTGACATAAAAATCATACATTTTTAGAATGAATAGGAATGCATGCAACAAAGAAGAAGGGAGAGAAAAGTCATGCAGTGTTGCTGACTTAAGTTAGACACCCTTTCTTAAACCTTTAAAAAAAAATGTAATAACAATAAGAAATTCAAGTAAAGAGTTATTTGACTCCTATGAAATCAGTAATGGATTTATTATTTTTTTTAAAAGGCAACAACATTTCAGCAGAATTTCTGTGTCATTTTCATTTATCAACACCATCCTTAGTTTCTCAATTCAGTCAGAATAAGGGCTTAGTGAACCAAAAACAAAAAATACGAAGTCCCAACTGGTTCACCGTTAAATATTGTCAATGTTTTCCTTCTTGACCCCAGACTTTGACAGAGCTTATAAGTAACAAAAATAGCCCCAGATTCTGCTGGAAAAATAGTTTCTGCTGGGAAAATAGTTTGCTCATTAGAAAATTTTACAAAAATTAAAATTTCTTATTCTAACAAAAGTAACAATGTTTGTATCAGCCAAAACATGCTGATTCTAGCAAAAGTAACAATGTTTGTTTCAGCCAAAAAATGCTTCTGATTGTAACAAAAGTAACATTTATGTGTTTTGTTTCAGCCATGGCGTTTGCCTCTCTGTCAACCCTGAAGCCGATCATTGGCCTGTACATCTCTCTCTTCTCCTCCCTGACCTACTTTGTACTGGGCACGGGGCAGCAGACCTCCTTTGGCTGCATCGCCATCCTCTCCATCATGATGGGCTCTATCCTCGACAGGTACGAGACCCGCCTCAGGCAGGCATCTGGTGACGTTCCATGCGCTGTCACAGCAACCACAGCATCCCTCCTCATCAACGAGACAACATCGCCGTTTACCTCCACGCTAGGTTATTCTGGAACAAGTTTCAACACAACGGGGACCACACCGATCGCAGATTTAGATTCTGAATCTTTGGATCTAGAAGCGAAGAAGTTGGGGGTGGCTGGGGGTGTGACTTTGTTATGTGGTATTATCTTTGTTATTCTGGGTAAAGTTGGGTTGGGGAAAGTGACAATCATCATGTCGGATTCTTTGGTGACTGGGGTGACAGTTGGTGCTGCTTTTCATGTAGGCAGCAGTCAGCTGAAAACTATATTTGGTCTGACTTTTCTACCCCGTCAGAGTGGAATTTTTAAACTGTTGAAACTATGGTATTCTATACTTGCCAACATTCACCGTTCAAACATAGCAGCTATCATTGCCGCCTTGGTGTGCATTCTCATTATCTATTTGGTGAAACGTTTTGTAAATGAAAAGTACAAAAAGAAACTGAGAGTTCCCATTCCGATAGAACTGTTTGTCATGATCTTGGGTACAGTCGTGACTTACTACGCTGACCTGAATGCAAAGTTTGGTATAGCCATTATCAAAACAGTACCTACAGGTGTGCCTAGCCCAAGTATACCTGACATCCAGAATGGATTTGATTATCTTACTGATGGTCTTATCATCATCATTGTTGCCTTTGTCCAGACAGTGTCTGTGGCTAAACTGATGGGACTGAAGCACAACTACAAAGTGGATTCCAACCAGGAGATGTTTGCGATAGGAATGGTCAACATCGTGTGTGGTGTGTTTTCTGGCTACATATCAGGGGCTTCCATATCTCGCACAGTCGTTCAAGACAGTGCTGGTGGAAAATCACAGATCGCCTCTCTCTTTGCTGCATTTCTGGTCCTGATGGTGATGCTGTTCATTGGACCGTACTTCTTCTACGTCCCTAAGTGTGCCTTGTCAGCCATTGTCATTGTCAGTTTGAGGTCTCTGATGCTGAAACTGCTCACCATTCCAGACATGTGGCGTAAATCAAAAGTGGACTGTGTCATCTTCGTCTCTACTGTGGCTGCTGTTGTTGTTCTGGATGCAGATATTGGTCTTCTGGTAGGAGTGATGGTGTCCATCTTCCTTGTGCTTTTTTTAACTGTGAGATCTCCGGTGGATGTGACAGCGCCCATTCCTGTAGGTCCGACAAGCATCTGGAGGTCAAAGGATAATTACTATGGAGGTGAAGATATGGCTGACCTCAAAGTCATCAGAATCAACAGCCCATTGTACTTCGTTAATGCAGAAATTGTCACTGATACCATCTTCAAGAAAACAGGACTGAATCCTGTGAAAGAGAACAAGAACAAAGCAATAGAGGTTCACGCACAAGATGCTGCCAAACCAAACGACACAACTAATGGAGACCAGGTTGCAGAAGCAACAACCAAAGCCAGTAGTGGTATTTCAGATCCTGCCACAGTTTCTAAACAGAATGGGAATTTGACAGAGGATGTGGAGAAAGGAGGAAAGCAAAGAGAAACACCTAGTCAAAATGGCACACATAATAATACTTCTTCTTCCACCGATTCTCACACTATTCCTTTTTCCACTCTGATTCTGGATTTGTCCGGTGCTTCTTTTATGGATTTGATGGGTGTAAAAGCTTTGGAGTTTTTGATACAAAAATATGGTAATGTAGGAGTGAATGTGTATGTGACTAATGTGGCGGAGAATTGTTTGGGTGTTATGAAAACTTCCGGTTTCATGGCCAAATATGGAGAGATGGTTCTTCTGTCAGTGGAGATGGTTCTCGCCCAGCTTAGTCAGGGAAAGAATGGTGAAGGGGAAATCACAAGGCTTTAAGGGCCACAGTGTTGCGTCGTTTTTGTTTCTTCAGAACACAAACTGTAACATTTAACTGGAACAGTCATTTATTTGTGATTTATAACATTGAAAGGGGTGGCAGATGTCTATAGGATGCATAAAACTTGGAGTGTTTTCCCCCGGGGGAAGATCAAGCTGCCAGAATGTAGTGCCGTCTACTTTAAACCATTTTTTTTCTCATGAGGTGTATACTTGTCTCCCTATGGGAGTAGCATTTTCTACAGAATTTGCAAGGGATAACTCTCCCACTGCCTTAGGGTTGTTTAACATGCACTAAATCAAATGCATGTTGCACACAGGACCTCAGTTTATTATCCCAACAACAACGCATGGTCTAGTGGATGGGGAAGAAAGTACTGAGCACTTTGAATGAGCTAAACTTAGGACTGTATTTTGTAAACGGGTGCTTTGTAGCTAGAACACCAGTCCACATACCTGTTTCTTTGTAACTCTCTTTATCTGCTATCTCCTGACCTACCTACCTTCTCCCATTACAGATCTGTCTGCTAAAGAAAGTTGCTATACTTTTGCAGCAGCTTCTTGATGGTAGCATAATCAATTAAAAAAGAAATGACCCCACTGCATCTATGGTGAACTGCTTCCTTGGCTTTTGTTATCCGTGTTTGTAGTGCAGAAATGGGGAATTTGGTTTGTTTGTATCTATGTATGATAGGAAAAAGCAAGGATTATAATATAATAATATTTTTATCGACTCCTTAACTCATACAGCACTAATGCCCACGATCATGGCTTTCTGGTAAACTGCGATGGGCCACGATCATGGTTTTGCATACGTCAGGTTCGACATCAAATTATCAATCGACTATCATCAGTAGCCTTTTGAAAACTGCCTCATTTTCATTCGGTAACGTCTGTCAAATGTCGAACTTCCATTCCTTTGTGTGATTAGCGTTACTAAAAGTGATAATGATCTCAAGAAGAATGTTGTTGACACCACCCAGGAGTCAATTGTTGGAAGTGTTGCTTTGTCTTGTTGTTCATTCTGTTTTGTGTCTCCGCCGTGAAAGGGGGTGTAGTGGGTGGAGGGTGGGGTGGCTTACCTGTCTGGGAGTTTGTTCAATACAATTTGTGGGATATCTCCTGCTACATACTAGGTAATGTCTTTTTGTTTTTTTGTATCACATTCTACATTGTCTCTACTTTCCCAAAAATATATACTTATAGGTTTACCTATCGAGTGTTATTCATAAGCATGTATAAACCGTAAAACAGAGCAAAGGTAGCGTGGCTAAAAATTCTTTGTTCTAAGTGCAATTCCTGTGAGCAACAAGAATTATATCCAGCAGTGCAAGGGTTAAATGATGACCGCCATTTGTGCCTTTTGGCTGATCTCAGGAAGATTATTCTTTATGAAATTGACTTGTAAATAGGTAAAAAAAAACAACCCAGTGATTAATAATAATAATAATGTATTTAATTTATATAGCGCTGAATCTTGTAAAGCAACAAATCAAAGCGCTGGGATGATTTTTTTATTTGATTTTTTTATAAATGGTTGGGGTTTTTTTTGGGGAGGGTATTTATTTTTTTATTTATGCGTGTGTATGTGGTTTTTAAAATTTTGTCATCTGTTCCCACCGGCACACAATGGCCTACTCTTTTGAACAGCGGAACAGGATTTAACATGTGCGCAAGATGTTCTGCATGCGTTCGCACACGGGGCCTCGGTTTATAGTCTCATCTGAAGGACTTTGATATTCAGTTCAATTTTTTTGTCAAACTGGGAAGAAAGGGTGAGGCTGGGAATTGAACCCAGAACCTCACGGTTTACTTGTTGGCAGGCAAACGTCTTAATCATCCTGCCACCTTCCTTCCTTAGGAAGGTTATTTTATTGAGAGATGAATATGTCATGTGCATGTGTGTGTGTGTGTGTGTGTCCCTCAGTAACTAGTGCCAGTTGTTGTGATTATGTTTACTTAATTTGTATACAATACATTTTAATGTTGACATAATTTGCATTGATGATGATACTTTTGTCAGCAACTGTTTTTTCTTCACTGTTCTTACACTTTTCAGCCAGTATTGGTTTTGATGTGATTTGTATGTTTAATCAAGCTTTTTGTTGACTGTGCATTTTACAGCCTTCCAGGCTAAGCCCCTTGCATTTCTTCTGTTGTTCTTGTCCCTTTTGAAGAAAAATAAGCCAAAAAAACTCCACCCCAGCTTACATAATTATCAGTATGATACCAGAGTGTGTGCATAGTTTATGATGAAAATGCATATATATACATTTCGCAAATATGACAACTGTTGTCTGTAGTAGCTCTGTTTATGGGTATGTAGTTGTTTTATTTTTATCACTGGAAATTTTTTCTGAGGGCTGGATGCAAAATGACTGTTAAGTAAGATCATTGATATCCTTAACTTTTTTCCCTTCAATGCAGGGATGTTGTTTGTTCTTCGTTATTTTTGTTTGCTTGCGTGCTTATTCAATTGTTTTCTTTCCTTCAATGTTTCCTTTTATCTTTCTTTCAGTTTTCCTTTCAAAGGGAGTTCTTCTATTCTGTCTAACCTGTGTATGACTTTTCTTATGATTATCAGTATTACCCTCATGGCATTAATTTCCTTGATGATCCATTGCTCATTTTCTCATCACGGTTTGTCTTCATGATGTTGCAGCTGCTTTTGATGTCAGTATTTGTTTCAGTTATATATATAACTGCTGGATAGAGGGTGTAGGGTTTTGTTGTTGTCATTTTTTTGTTACAGCTGTTTTCAGCTACATATGTAATCAAGGTAATAGTGTGTTTAGAACTTCTTTCTTCACACGGTGGTATAGTTAGCTTAGAAAATATTAGAGAGATGGTATGCTGTGTGCAGGACAAAAATTAATGTTACTTAGAATTCACCAGGGGAGGTGGGAGGGAGTGGAAGGATGGATAGCCTAGTGAGTGGTTGGAGCATTGCACTCATGATCTGATGGCCTGGGATCAAGCTACCACAGAGGCGCCTGTTTTAGGGAATTTTAGCCTGCAGTTGCCATTAATACTGATTCCACTCTCCCAAAAGTCTTTTGGATGAGACTATGTACTGAGGCCCTGTGTGTGAATGCATGCAGGACATCTTGCACAAGTGCTAAAAACCATATAGTGCTGACCATATAGTGCTGGTAGGAAATGATAGCAAAATTTTAAAAACACACGTGCACATAGATGTCGTGTTTAGACACCATCCCTGAAGTTGGAATGTGGCTACCTTTATGATGGGTAAGAACAGTAGCATACACAACATCTCACCATTGATGACCCTTGGAGCTCTAGCCAAGGAACAATGGGAAAAAAACCCCAAAAGAAATGGTTTGTCAAATTTCTTTTTGATTGTTGAATCCATGTTCTGCTTGTTTTCTAATTTGAATTGTTTTGTACCTTTAAAAAAATGTACAAAAGAAATGTTTTGTTAAATTTGTTTTTGATTGTTGAATCCATGTTCTGCTTGTTTTCTAATTAGAATTGTTTTGTACCTTTGAAAAAAATGTACAAAAGAAATGTTTTGTCAAATTTCTTTTTGATTGTTGAATCCATGTTCTGCTTGTTTTCTAATTTGAATTGTTTTGTACCTTAAAAAAATGTTTTGGATTTTTTCTTCTTTTCTATTGTTGTTTATTTGATATGTATCTTTTGTTATTTTTTTGTTTTTTGTTTTTTGCTGTGTTTTAATTTGATTGGGGGAAGGGGGTTTGTTAAATATATGTTTGCTACCAGGGTATCATTTTAGCAATTAAAGGAGGGTCTATAGTACTACAGCTTTTAAAAATAAAAAGTGATCATAAGACTTTATATATTGACAATGTTTAACATAAACCTGTTTGATTTTTTTTTAATGATCTGATTATTCACAATTTATCTTGTTGACATTTCTGCTCTTTGCTAAATCAAAAATGTGTATTTGCTGCTTTCGATGTCTCTGATTACCTCCAAATGAATCTAATCCTGTTGATTTAAAGCGCTTCGATTTGTTTGTTTTTTTACAAGATTCAGCGCTATATAAATTCCATATATTATTATTATTATTATTATTATTTAAATCAGAATGTGTATTTTTTGTGTGTTTTGATTTATCTGATTACCCACAATGAACCTTATTGTTTTTGTGCCATTCACTATTAAATCAAATGTACACAAATACAAGGAAAAGTATTTGTAAATTTGAAGGAAATCCCCTCAAAACTGAGGAAATAATGTTAAATTTTACTGTAAAATGTGTACACACTGTTATGCAATAATAATGAAGAATTTTTAAAAAACAAGAAAAAGAAGAGTTACAATGGGAAATAATGAAATTTCATTCTTTGTAAAACAATCACATTGCAGCAATATTGTCATGAACAGGGTTGAAATACGTATTTCATACCGCACATCATCTTTTATATTTCCATTTTTGAACACTAATCAAAATTAGTATGTATGTTTGGCTGCTGGTGTTCTCTCTGGTAGAGGTAGTGGTGATGGTGAGTATTTTGTCGTTTGTGGTTTGGGTTGGTTTTTTTCCTCTGTAATGGTTGGTTGCTGAGATGGATTCTTTTTCTTTCCCAGTGCTGTACAGCCTCAGTTTTTTTCTTCTCTCCTTGCTTTGATCAGGCTGGTAATGCATAAGAAAACCCATGATTTTTTTCTCTCTAAGTATTTGTGGGAATATATCAGATGTATGCTATGTTTTGTGAACTCTTTCTTTATGACACGAAAGAATTATCTGAGACAACTGTTGTTTGACATTTTGGTTTGCTTTTTTGCAAATATTGATATTGTACCAAATGTTTTGAATGGTTGTACGGGTAAATGTAGTTGTGTGTATGTGTGTGTGTGCAAGTTATATAGAGGGCTATTTTTGTGTACACTTTTTGTTTTTTACTTGTCTTGATGTTAGTTTTAGTCCAAATTAAATGTGGCACAGAGAGAGAGAGAGAGAGAGAGAGAGAGAGAGAGAGAGAGAGAGAGAGAGAGAGAGAGAGAGAGAGAGAGAAAACATGGAAATAGTGATGTATTTTGTTAATTCTTCATGGAGAATAAAAACAAAATGCAAAATAGAGAATTAAAAGAATATGAAGTATAAATGTCACAATGCTCAGGATCCAGAGATGTAAACATTTGAACTAGGTGGGGTTTTTTATGTGGAAATGAATTCCAAGTTAACAGTGTCATGATCTGTGATTTTAGCCATTTGTGTGTACAAGTTTTACATGTGAGGTCCCATGTTTATTTGCTATAATCATATACTTGTAAGCAGAACTTACCTAAACATGTGTCATGATTTTGTGTCATAAAATGGGAGTACATGACTTACCTAAACACATGTCACAATTTTGTGTCATAAAACAAGAATGTATGACTAATGCATGTCACAATTTTGTGTCATTAAACAACAGTATATAGTCATCTGCATGTTCAAAGTAATATTGTAACTGTCCTTTAGTAATGGCTATCCATTAAACTTACAGTGTGTTTTCATGTGAAAGAAGTTTAGCTAAATAGCATAAATTTAAACTTCTTTGGTCCCAGTGACGTCGCCTAAGTTCCACTATGGGATATCAATCTTTGTTTACTATTATGTTTGATTTTTTATGTCATGGTGATTGATTAGATGATGCCTTTTTGCTTTCCCAGAAAATTTGGAAACATTGCACAATATTATAATTATACAACTGTATATATGGGAATGGCTGTTTAAAAAAAAAAAAAGCACACCCAAAAATACAATCCACATAAAAGTGTACTTATAAAAACACATTTTCCAACTTTTCACAATTGGAGAAATGGCATAAGTGTGATGGTTATTTTTACAGTCTGTTCTTTATACTGTAGAAAAGCTAGGAAATATGAAAATGTTGTGGATTGTGATTATTTGTTTTGTTTTGTTTCTTACAGCTGTTCCCTTTGTGAACTGTCTGGTAAGAAGGACTACAAAAAACCCAACAACAACAAAATCCAGTATATATCATCATGGCATCCAATATTGCTTTTTGCATATGACTCCGTTCTTTTTTTATTTCTCTCAGTATGGACAAGACTTTAATTTCATTGTATTGTTCCATTTGGTCAGTAATATTTGATTTCAGTTTACTTTTTTGTATTGAATTAAAACTGTAGAAATCCTTGTTAACTTTTTCAGAGAGTGGGCTGTTTATGCTTACACCAAACTTGCACTGGTCATCATCTATGATCACAGTTCCTTTAGTTTAATAGTTTTTACACTAAGTGAAAGATCTGTTCAGATCCCATGCCATATTTGTTTTGCTCAGTCTGGCTCTTCCAAAAAATATAGATTTTTTTTTTCAAGTATGCAAAAGATACTGTTAGCTGTTGATATGGGAGACATCAGTTTACAGTCTTGTATGCTGGTCTTTCCAGCCAAGAATTCATATTGTGTTTGTATAGGGCCAGATTGTTACAATAACAGAAACTGTGTGCTAGATTTCTCTTTTATACTATGTTTGTATAGGGCCATATTTTTACATTCACAGAAAATGTGTGCTAGATTTCTCAATTATACTATGAAAGTAGCTGTATTTAGTTGTAATTTTGTTTTAGTGTATTTAAATGATTAAATATCCAGAAGTAAAGTACCTCAGGGAAAGGTATGAATCTTCTTTTTTTTTGGTTATTAAATGGTATTTTTTGTTTTGAAACATTTGCCATTTTTGTTGATGTCATATTGAGAGGTAAATTTTTGTTGTTTTGGTTATATGTCTGGCTTGGTTCATGTCTGACAAGAATTCTTCTCTTTTGGATATTTTTGGTATTAGCAAGTGTTATATTTTTGTATTTGCTTTTTCATGTGTCTGACATACTGTGTTTGATGATATCTATGTGCTTGAATGAAGAATGAAGGGCACATATATTTTTTAATGGTTATATATCTGCTGCTGTATGGCTGTGGGAAATAGATATCCAGAGAACATCATTTTGAGTGGTCATGTATTATGGTGTGAAACAACTGTTGGTATGCACATATTTTTACATGTTCAGAGGCTTACTCACAAAAAATCATGCATTGAGGAAACACACATACACATGCATGCGCATGCGTTCGCACACACATGCACACACACACATAAGCCCACACATATTAGCACACACACATTAACACACACACACTGAATGATACACACAC
>CM054139.1:36711364-36713864 GCA_028751875.1 Rapana venosa
CGATCGATCGATCGATAGATAGATAGATAGATAGATAGATAGATAGATAGATAGATAGATAGATAGATAGATAGATAGGTAGATAGACAGGTAGACAGGTAGTCAGACAGGCAGACAGACAGACAAACAGACAGATACACACACAAACTTACACGCTCAATGATACAACAGGACCTGGGCACCCCGCACCTCTGCGCGCTGGGGTTGTGAGGGGTGCAGTTGAAGTAAGGGTTCTCCTGCCAGTCCTGGTAGCCTTTCTCACTGTGCCGGGCCCCGCAACACTGGAACTGTCCACACGACGACGACGACGCGAGATGATGATGATGATGATGATATGATGGTGGTGGTGGTGGTGGTGGTGGTGGTGGTGGTGGTGGTGGTGGTGGTGATGGGTGGTGGTGGTGGTGTGTAGTGATGGGTGGTGGTGGTGGTGGTGGTAGTGATGGGTGGTGGTGGTGGTAGTGGTGATTGTGGTGATGATGATGGTGGTGAGTTGTGGGTGATTGTGGTGATGATGATGATGATGATGATGATGATGGTTGGTGGTGGTGGTGGTGATGATGATGGTGGTGGTGGTGGTGGTGGTGGTGGTGGTGGTGGTGGTGGTGGTGGTGGTGGTGGTGATTATGATGATGATGATGATGATGTGGTGGTGGTGGTGGTGTGGTGGTGGTGGTGGTGTGTGATGATGATGATGATGATGGTGATGATGATGATGATGGTGGTGGTGATGATGGGGTGATGATGATGATGATGGTGGTGGTGGTGGTGGTGGTGGGTGGTGGTGTGGTGGTGGTGGTGGTGGTGGTGGGGTGGTGTGTGGTGGTGGTGGTGGTAGTGATGGTGGTGTGATGTGTAGTGATGTGGTGGTGGTGGTGGTGGTGGTGGGATGGTGGTGGTGGGTGGTGGTGGTGGTGGTAGTGTGGTGGTGGTGGTGGTGGTGGTGTGGGTGGTAGTGATGGGTGGTTGGTGGTGGTGGTGGTGGTGAGTGATGGTGGTGGTGGTGGTGGATGTGGTGTGATGTGGTGATGTGATGGTGGTGATGTGGTGATGGGTGGTGGATGGATGATGATGTGAGTGTGGTGGTGGTGGTGGTGGTGGTGGTGGTGGTGGTGGTGGTGGTGGTGGTGGTGTGTGAGTGATGGTGGTGGTGGTTGGTGGTGGTGAGTGTGGTGGTGTGTGGTGTGGGATTGTGGTGGATGATGATGAGATGATGATTGGGTGGTGGGTGGTGGTGGTGGTGGTGGTGGGGGTGTGATGATGTGTGTGGTGGTGGGAGTGTGGTGGTGGTGGTGAGTGAGTGATGATGATGATGTGTGGTGGTGGTGGTGGTGGTGTGGTGGTGTGATGAGTGGTGGGTGGTGGTGGTGATGGGTGTGTGATGATGGTGGTGTGGTGGGGTGGTGGTGTGTGGTGATGGTGGTGGTGGTGGTGGTGGGTGTGTGTGGTGGTGGTGGTGGTGGTGGTGGTGATGGTGGTGGTGGGGTGATGAATGAGTGGTGGTGGTTGTGGTGGGTGATGTGGATGTTGGATGGTGGTGAGGTGATGGATGGTGGTGGTGATGATGATGGTGGTGGTGGTGGTGGTGGTGGGTGGTGGGTGGTGGTGGTGGGTGGTGGTGGTTATCATGGTGGTGGTGGTGGTTATCATGGTGGTGGTGATGACGACGATGATGATGGTGGTGGTGATGATGAATGTGATGATGGCGGTGGTGATGGTGATGATGATGATGGCAATGGCGATTACTACTACTACTACGACGACGACGATGATGACAACGACAAAAATGTCAAGGACGGTGATGGTGTTGATGATGATGATGACGACGAGGAGGAGGACAAGGACGAGGAAGAAAAGAAGAAGAAGAACAACAACAAAAACAACAGCAACAACAACAGCAACAATGAAAACTATAATAAAAACGATTTTAACACTAATATCAAACAAAATAATTAAGGTATCCAACTATTTCACACCGTGTGCAAGGAAAAAAGAAGAAAAGTGCTTTCTGCTCTGCCGCCACACGCCAAATTTCTATCAGCTTCCTAGCTGCAGCCTTCCCTTCTGTATGGGCAGTCTCACCGAATTCCCACTAAATCCAAGCCAAACAACCACATACTGATTTCACTGGCAAAGCAACAGAACAGCATACGCTGGCACATAATATCTGCAAAGGTCAAGACTGCCGAAGACCACTCTCAAAAGCCGCCCACTCGGTCACGCAAACAGTCATGTCAAGAATTATGAAGAATGGCCTGTCAGTTGACTCTGGTTTGTACTTTTGACTACAAACTCTCCATGGGTGCTCTGAAGGGTCGTTGAAAACATTCACATTTATCACAAGAACTGGTCAAATTCTGGGATTACCCTGCAAGCCAAGGAAGGAGGTGAAGGAGGAAGGAAAGGAGGGTGGAGATGAAAAAATAAAAGAGGAGGAGGAAGGAGGAGGTAGAGGAGGAGGAGGAGAGAGAGGAGGAGAAGAAGAAGGAGGAGGAGCAGG
>CM054139.1:36721364-36723864 GCA_028751875.1 Rapana venosa
AAAACAATGACAATAAGACAGACAGAGACATCCCAGAGATAAACACTTAGTTAAGGCAGAGACAGAGACAAAGACAAAAGCAGAAACACACACGAGCAGATAATATGAGGAGACACACCAAAGACAAACGTAGAAGCAGAGATAATGATAGGAACAGAGACGGGCAGATATACAGACATAAGAAAGACAGAGACGGGGACAAAGACAGGCAAAGTGATAGGAACATGCAGAGAAAATTACAGAAACAGACAAAGACAGAA
The DNA here is from genome assembly GCA_028751875.1 of Rapana venosa. Lineage (NCBI taxonomy): Eukaryota > Metazoa > Mollusca > Gastropoda > Neogastropoda > Muricidae > Rapana > Rapana venosa. The sequence goes on from CM054139.1 coordinate 36,721,625, forward strand.
AGATGACGACGCTGATACACTCACCCAGAAACAAAAGGTGAGCAGAAACAGTGTGTACTTGAGAAGAAAGGCCTTCAGTCTGGTTTTACTGAAGACTGTAGACTTTCTGCGGTTGGACAGACACAGTTCCAGTCTTGGTCTGAGAGGCCTCTTTTCTTCCTCTTCTTCTTCTCCACCATTCGGGGGACTTCTGGAATCAGCTTGTCCCTGGGTATGTCCATCTCCCTCTGCAGAAGATGGCTGAGTTCTCTGATGGTACATTCTGTCTTCCACGATGTCATCATCTCGCACAGCTACCAATGCCACATCTGCTTTATTTCCTGTTTTGTGAATATGACACTCAGCGTCTGCAAACGCCTCTGCTTTAACTTTGCCTATACCTGAGTCGGCAGACGTTTCTTTTCTTAACTTTTGCACATCTGTAGGTTCCACAGTTACTGCAGCAGCATCATATTTAGAAACTTCATTCAAATGTTCAGGTTTGTCATCATTATTCTGTGAATATCGTCCGGAAGGTATATTACAATTTGTGTCTTGAATGAGTGTTTGCTTGTCTTTACTCTGCCCACTGTCCTCCATCACAACGTGTTCTGGATGAGGCTGAAGGTGTCTGTGTCCTGCACTTTGGTCAGTGCCAGATGGACTTGAAAAATCAATACTGAACAAAAGAGGTCCGTCGTCCGACTCGGTTAAGTTTGCATGGAATTCTTGTTCCTGCTCAATGTCTTGGTGAAGCCCTTGATTCTCCTGTGCAGGAGCGTTTGTCTCAAACTCAAACGTTTGGGTCAAGGTCACATTGTCGTGACTGTGCTTTTGACGTTTATCTGTTTTTGTTTCCATTGCAGTTTCAAGAGACCCATCCCAAACTGATGATTGTTCTGCTTGTTGGAAATCCCTCCCTGAGTCATGGCATTCCTGTGGAGCATATCTTGAATGAGGATCCGAGGTCACAGGTGAGATAGGAGACAGGCACAGGACGGCAGCGGAAGTAGGTGGCACTTCGTCCAAGATGGCGTCTTCTTCCTCCATGAAGGCCAAAGGAGCGGCAGCTGTTAAAAAGGTCGATAACTTGTTTAATCGATATCAGTTTCATTCACACGACTGCATAAAATTCACGATGAACAGATACAGCTTAAAGTATGCAATCACACAATATTTCAACCTCAGTTAAAAGTATAAGAAGGATTTGTTAGTTGGTCGTTTCTGTCAAAGTAATTCATATAAAAATTAAAAGAAAGTCACTTGGAACAGCAGACTTAGAGGTGGTGTATCGTTAAATGATATTTACTGGGTCTACAAGCTAGGTAAAAATCATGAATAAAAGTATTAACCATCTACTTTATCTTACTATTATTGTGAAGAAACAACCAGCAAGAAAGATATGACGAGCTAAGTTTGTTTCCATCTGTTTATTTATTTATTGCTTTTGTTACCTTTCGTGTTTGTCGTCGAGGGCCCAAAAGATGTGCAGGTAGGCTATACATCTTTGAATTGATCACTTCCCAGTCGTTTTTTTGTGTGAGTTAAGCCATCAAGTTAATCATCGATGTGTACTAAAGTGGAACAAGCTGTTACAAAGATACGAACATTTTCAAGGGTTAGGATACTTTTCCTTGTGGGTATAGGGGTGCTGGTGTTGATTTTCTTGGATTGTTAAGGATGTGTTTTAATTAAAGAAGTATTTCACTCTTTACACTAAAAATCACCAATACAATTAGGTTGAGTATGCATATCGACAAAAGCACGTATTATATACTCACTGTATATCAGAACCCACACTAAGGTCAGACTCTACAAGGCACTCGTCACATCCATTGCCTTGTACAGCTGTGAAGCATGGACACTTACTGCCGATTTAGAACGTCGCATTCAAGCCTTTGAGATGAAGTGCCTCAGGTGGATCCTGAACATCACCTACAGAGACCGTAAAACCAATGACTACGTCTGGCAGCAGATCGAGGCACTGGCTGGCAAACAAGTACCATTGCTAGATACAGTCTAACGGAGGGAACTGAAATGGTTTGGCCACACAACAAGGCATAACAGCCTGTCAAATACAGTCCTGCAGGGAATGGTGGAAGGAGCAAGGAGGCAGGGACGACCACGCAAAAGCTGGATATCCAACATCAAGGAGTGGACCGGCCTCACTGTACCAAACCTCCTGAAAGCAGCCCAGGACAGAACCATTTGGCGGTCCACTTGCAGCGTCCGTGCGGGTACGCCAACGGTCGTCCCGACCA
>CM054139.1:36731364-36758864 GCA_028751875.1 Rapana venosa
TGTTCGTTGTCTTGTATTGTAGTATATTGAATTATATCGTGTATTATTGTATTGTACATAATTGTATTCTACAATATTGTATTGTATTACGTCGTATCGTATTGCATTGCATCGGAATACACTGTATTGTATTGCGCTTTCAGTCTCAGCAGATTCTTCTGCACTAGATTCGAGATGCTCTCCCCAGAGAGAAGACAGTCTCCACAAGAACAGCGCCTCCGATCTTTTCCTGTCTGCGTGTGCATTTTGTTTCCCTATGGAAGTAAATTTTTCTATAGAACTTTGCCTCAGACAACTGTCCTGTTGTCGTGGGTTCTTTAATATGCGCTAAATATGCTGCACACAGAACCTCGGTTCATCGTCTCGTCCGAAAAAATCCCAACCATCACTCAAAGTCTTGTATATATGGTAAAGTTCAGGCTCAAATGGGGATCGAACTCCTGACTTCTTGCTTTCTAGATGAGTTTTGTTACATCCAGACCTCCGATCCACGGATCGTATACACAAGCGTCTGCTGCGAAGTGAAATTTGAAGATGAAACAAAACCCACTGGAAAATAGGAAAGGTGTCATTGATAGACATGAAAACTAAAGGCAAACGTGAAAAATCTCTCCCCGCCCCCCTCCTCCCTCCCCAAGCGACTTCTGTCTCTGTGACTATATTGTGTGTGAATCCAATGCATTGGTCAAGTTTCAAGATCAGTCAGTCAGGTCTTTCAGTTAGCTGGATGGTCTGCCTATTAGAGGCGCGTGCGTGCATGCGTGATTGCGTTCTAATTTAAACGTGCGTTTTTACCAGAAAGTATGGATAGCTCAGTGGTCAGAGCACTCGCTTTCCCTAAGCGAAGGTTAAGCAGCATTGAGCGTGGTTACCAAGTGGATGGGTGGCCATTAAATTTTGTGCGTCTTTGCTTAAGTTCAGTCCCTCACTTCACCCAGCTGTAAGTGGGTACCTGCCTCTTTAGGGTCAGGGAAGGTAAAGCAGCGAGGGAGAGGAGATGGTCACCGCCCTCAATATGCTGGTCCCTGGAGAAGCCGAGGTCTCTGACATCTCGCTCCCCAACGACCACATAAAATATGGGAACACCTTTACTTTTACTCTTGACCTTTAGGTGTGCTAGTATTCTGTAACTGTGAAATACGTTGGTTTGCTTGAGAAGTGTAGCTCCTCTGATAACAACTATTTCACTGATATTAATTAATTTGCGGTGAATGGCCTTGCCTTATCAACTGAACATAATTATGAAGTAGGGCCAGTACTGTTATGTTTGACGATTCTGATGATGATGATGGCGTTGTTGTTGTTGATGATGATGATGATGATGATGACGATGACGATGAGGGGGCGGGGGCGGGATAACCTAGTGGTTAGAACATTGCGCTCGCAATCTGACGACCCGGGTTCGATTCCCGTTCAAGGGGGAAATTTTCCCCTGGAGTTAACATCAGTGCAGACTCCACTCTCCCCAAAAGTCCTTCAGATGAGACTATAAACCGAGGCTCCCGTGTGAAAACGCACATAGAACTTCTTGCGCACACGTTAAATCCTGTTCCGCTTTTCGTAAGAGTAGGCCATTGAGTGCCGATGGGAACAGATGACAGAATTGACAACACACGGGGACTGGGTGTAAATAAAGCACATAAGTGCTTATTCCATTATGCTCGATATAAAAGAATAAAAATAAAATAAATAAAAAACGGCGACAACGACGACAAAGTACATGGCCACAAGGATGATGGCTGTCGAGGTCGACAATAAAGTCGACGATTTTGTTGTTGTTGATATTGTGATCGAACAAAACTGAAAAGCTACGAAAGTAGAATAAATTACCAGATGGCTAGCTTTGCTGGCGCTAGAAACTGAGTAGACGAACATATAAGGTCGGACCTGAGGTTTGAATGGCATGGTTCTGAAAGTGACCTCCAAGTAATTGTTGCTGTTGGTTGTTTGTTTGTTTTTACCTCCAAAAGTGTTACTAATCAATTATTTGAATTCAGGTATAAGAAATGTGACACGATATTCATACATCAAAATGGCACTGGCTGCAGCATTATTAGGCCTAACTCACGTTGGCGTAGCTTATTTTTTGACTGGTGCGTGTCTGTATGAAGTGGGAGTATGGCTTGCTCTCGCTCATCACGTTTGTATCCGGCAGCCCAATGAGATAGAACGTTTCCTTACGAAAGAGCTATAGTCCCTAAATCGGAAATTTCCCCTGGGAGTTTAATATAACCTCCACAGCAACTCTCAGAGAGAGAGAGAGAGAGAGTAGAGAGAGGAGGGGAGAATAAGAGTGAGAGATGAGGTGAGAGGAGAGAGGGGAGAGAAGGAGAGAGAGATCAGCAACTGAATTTGGCCACATTGCATTTTTAACTTAAAGGGCCAGGTAGTTACTTATTTTCATAAATTTCAAGAAACTCTGTCCTCTGTTTCAAAGCATCCGAAGGGAAGATGTAGGGTGGTTGTTACAGATAGTGCTATTCAGAATACCCCTTCCTGCATTTGACAATATTGTAAGGTATAACAAAATATTGTATGTGATAGTTTTAGAGGCTAAAGGCGTATACCTGTGCCAGATATCAAGAGGACGCAAACGATCACTGTCTATAGATAGCTAGTAGTCGTATGCTCTGATGACCATGCACATGTTTATTAGGGTTAATTTTATTTATTTATTTATACCACTTTAAGTCACGAGTATTTCTCTGCGTGAAATTGGGTGCTTTCACGGGGAAGGCACTCGCCAACAAGAGGAGCGCCACCCTTTTTTTTTCTTTTTTTTTTTTTTTGGCTGCAACTGTATTTCTTTCCCTATAAAACGCCAGCAGCAACACCAAAGTCAGGGTATACAGTGTTTTGCTGAGAAATTTCAATTTTGCAGAAAAAACCCTCTACTTGAGTCATGCATCAGAAGTTTTTTTTCAATTAAAAAAATATTTTGGTTGTTATGATAAACTCTTCATCGTTGTAGGATGGCTCGCAGTCAGTAGGTAAAAATCTAGTCCTGTAGCTGTTGCTGTGATTATATCTATGTCCCAAGAGAACGCTGGCCATTAAGGAGAAGCGTGAGCGAAGGAAGCAGGGCTCAACTTCTGGAGACGTTTTCCCTTGCAACACCTGTGGGAAGTGCTGTGCATCTAGAATCGGCCTCTTCTCCCATATGAGGATACATTCTGACAGATAAGCCTGCCTGCCTACTCATCCGTCGATCCGACGGGAGACTCCATCATCATCATTATCATCATCATCTATGTCCCAGCAGAATCTAAAGCTTGCTTTGACTTTATGAAGAGTCCTAGCGGAGTTATCCGATTTTGGGACTGTGCCATCAACCAACCACCTTACCGGCAGCATTGGGAGTTTATAGGGAAATAGGCAGCATCTTATAAGTTGGTGTGCGGCCATTCAAAACCAAAAAAAAAAAAAGCAGAAAAGGGCGACAATTGCAGCAGGAGCAAGTAACATATACAATGGGAGAGGACTATGATCCTAGTTACCGGCATGAAATGACTATCAGTTTTCTCTTTGCCATAAAGCAACAATGGCTGACACGTCCTATCGTCGATAATAGCTGTGGAATAATGTCATTAGGGATATAAAGAATTAGTGTGTGTGTGTGTGTGTGTGTGTGTGTGTGTGTGTGTGTGTGTTTATAACCATATGTGTGTGTGAGATGTAGGGGGAGGGGGAGGGGGATATTCTTCTATCTGCGCGTGCGCGCGAGCGTGTGTGTGTGAATATTCCTTTGTCTATCTGCATGTTTGTTTGTGTGTGTGTGTGATGTGTGTGTGTGATGTGTGTGCGCGCGCATGTGCGTGTCATTGTGTGTGTGTGTGTGTGTGTGTGTGTGTATGCGCGTGCATGAGAAACTGAGAAGTGTGTAGAGATATGGTAAAAGGACTATAGTCACCGCGATTATGGAATGGGGCGGGGATGGGGTGGGTGGGGGGGGGGAGGGATGGGGTGTGGTGGAGGTAGGGGAGGGGGGGGGGTAAGGGGTAGGAAACGGACTGCCATTGATTGATATCTTATGCTGCCTGCTAGCTGTGCTAATAACCCGTGTTTGGAAGCAGCTCTTTGCATGCATAGTCTGAATGCTATGTATGAGAGAGACAATCAGACAGATAGAGACAGAGACAGACAGACTGATAGATAGACAGAGACAGAGATAGGGTCCATGCACGCACGCACGCACGCACCCATACACGTGCGCACGCACACTACTCTACAGCCCTTTCTGTTCATGTTCTCATGGCACCTTGAGACGATGAATGCTGAAGTCTGATCTGCATCACACACACACAAACACAAACACACACACACACACACACACACACACACACACACACACACACCACACACACACACACACACACACACACACACACAAGAGTGATATGACAACAACAAAACAACAATAGTAATAATAGTAAATATACTCATCACTATTACCGCCACCATAATCATGATCATAATAATCGTCTTCGTAATCAAAACAATCATAATCACATTTATGGAGAAGTTGTAGTGGTGATGCGATCGTGACATCATCATCATCATCATCATCATCATCATCATCATCATCGTCGTCGTCGTCGTCATCATCATCATCAGCAGCAGCAGCAGCAGAAGCAGCAGAAGCAGCAGCAGCAGCAGCAGCAGCAGCAGCAGCAGCAGCAGCAGCAGCAGAATCACTGTTAACTGGTTTCATCAGAAGAAAAGACGAAAACACTAAGCACACAAGAAGGAGAAGAAGAAAAAGAAGAAGAAGAAGAACAACAACAACAATAACAACAACAACAGCGGTAACAGCAACAACAAGAATTGCAAAACAAAAATACCACCCTTACCACCACTACAACACCACCTGCAACATATCAACAGCAATAGCAGCAATCAGAAAAGAAGAAGAGGAAAAATACATAACAAAATTGAACACATTAAAATTTCATTTCCAAAAACAATCTCCATTCTACTCACAAAACTGTATAAAAGCTGTAACATTCATTGAAAGAAAAAAACACCCATCCAATCAGAACACCAGACACGAGGCATTTTACTTTGTCCTTTAGTGTAAAAGGGGCAGCTTTTGTAGTGGTATACAGAGGAATAAAAAAAATAATGACAAAAATAATCACAAAACCCATGCACTTGTTTCCGCTTAAATCAAAGACAAAACACAAGCAAACCAACCAACGAACAAACAAGCAAACAATTCTACCAGTAAACAACTTGAAACAAACAAAAAAAGTCAAAAGTGGGAAAATTATACTATTTGCTCGAATGCTTCTATTCAAACTCATATAAAAACACTTGAGCACTTACATACAACTTCGCCCAATTTGAAAAAACCCAAGTAAATGAGTGATTGAATCAATCAATAAAGGTATCGATTATTTTCACACTGCACACACACACACACTCACGGACGCTCGCACGCACGCACACACACTAACACACACTAACACACACACATACGCACGCACGCACGTACACACACACACACATACACACACACACACACACACACACAGAATCCAAGATCTTTCTTCATATCACATCTTTTCAATTTACATTCATGTCAAAGCACAAACTTGTCATGAAAACACCGACTGTAGTAGAAAAACTGTTTGCAGCTAAACAAATGACCTGGAGACTGGAGTTCAAATAAAATCGAAAGCTTTCATTTGTGGCCAGCCCTTATTCCCCAATATCAAGTGGATATTTTGTGGGCCTGAAGAGAAGGCAAGGACATCATGCAAAGTTCAATATCATTCACTACACAGATGCCTGTCATCAAGTAGTGTTGAAATATGAGAGACTAGTGTTGCAGGTGTGTGTGTGTGTGTGTGTGTGTGTGTCTTGGGCGCAGCTGGTTTAGATAATTAAAATTTTATTTGTTCAGGACAGTGTTGCACCAGTACATGAAATGAGTACAGCAAGCAATGCTTATAATTATGAGTACTCCAGCATTTCCGTACAAACAATGAATGGGCTGCAGCAGGGGGAAAAATGCGTCACATAGATGAAAGATAGGATGGAAAATAAGATGAACAACAATGGGCTCAGTCCCCGCCTGGATATATTTCTCCTCAGACAGCTTAAAGTAATGAGGTGAATCCGACCATTTGGAACAGAACGTATGTGATCTATTTCAAACGGCTGGCTAGTATCCTAACTATCTCAGTGCTTAGTATGAACCCCACGTCCAATTGTGTGCACGAGAGAGTGTGCTGTGATTGAAACCTCGAGTTCTTGCAGCCACCTTCAGTGACATCACACATCTTTCAAGCGCTCCATGCAGCAGTTGTCCATTTCATACTGACAGGTTTGAACAGACAGGTTTGAACAGACAGGTTTGAACAGACAGGTGTGAACGGTCCTTCTGAGTCGTGAGGTGGAAAAGGATCGTGTGTCTCTGTCTTCACACAGATTACTTCTAGCATCTTCTAAAAAAGTCTTGAAGCAGCTGTATATGTAGATTGTTTGCAGGAAAGAGCAATGCGGGAGCAACAGAACAGGTACATGTCTTAGAAGATGAAGTCAAAAGGAATAGAGAAAACTTGCTATGAAAATAGTGCTTTCTATTAAAAAAAATGATTTGGAGGTGTGACCGTGTCACCATCAACATACCACATGAGTAGGTGTGCATTTGAAAACGTTTATCAAGACATTCAACAAGCAAGATGAACGTATACTGATGTGAATTGCACACGCGCGCGCGCGCGCGCACACGCACACACACACACACACATTAAGAAAATTTTTTTTAAAAACCTCAAGATCAATAAGTTTCAACAGAGACCATCATTCCATAGGGATCCACGTTGGCGGGAAAAAGTCAGCAGCGTTGAACACTTGGGCATACCTGCTCCCTGGCTGTGCTGGGTGCTTGTAATACACCACCGTGCCCTGGGTCAGCCAGCCGGCCCACCAGCCGAACGTGCCCACGGACATAATGAGGTGGTCACACTTGCCCAGCACTGCCATGTCCAAGGCGGGGTTTAAGGACCCCACGTACAGACAACTCACCACCCCAGGGTCTTCCTTCTCTGGGGACTCTGTCTTGACCGAGGTCATGCTGTGGTTCTTCCAGGGGGGTCTTCTCCTCATCCAGGACAAGTCTGACCTGAGCGCTGATGAAGTCTTCTGGAAGTTAGATTCTCTGTTCAAGTCTTTGACGATGTTACTCTCGTTCAGTCTATTTTCCAGATTTGTTGCCAGAAGCTGCGGGAATGATAGAGGTTGCTTGGAAACGTTTCGAAGATTGTTGTTTTGCTTTACTTTTGTTAAATGTTTCCTTGCAACATTTTGGGCATCTTTGTGTCACTTTCTGTTGATAGGTTGGTATTTTTGTATTCTTCTATGTTTGAATGTGTACGAAGAAGATGAGTTCTTTGTTTTAAGTCAATACACAAAGGTAGTATATGTTTATCAACGTAATCCCTATCGTCAGAAGAAACAACAAACACAACACGGGAGAATTTCCTTACGTACCATTCCATAGCACGTCGGTAATATCCTACAGGGGGTAACGCATACCCAAACACCTGAAAACGCCTGGTAACCAGATCTCCATATCGAACATGCAGCCCTACAAGGGTCACAGTCTGATGGTTGGACTCGAAACTATGACGAATGTTTCGAATAGCGTCATCAGAATAGTCGGCTGTGGGACCATAAACAGTGAACTGTTGACGGAGCTCTTGTTCTACGTGGTGAAAATACCGCCATGACTGCAGGTACGGTCCTGCCTTGAGATACACGGATTTTGTGTCAGGTTCCAGTATGGCTGAGCTGAATGTGCAACAACCATGGTCTAGCTGTACTCTGGGTCTCCTACATAGACGATTGTCGTTGATGCCACTGTTTCTGTGACTAGCACTGCTATTGCTGCTGCTACTCTACTGCTGCTATTGCTGTAGCGTCAGTGTTGCAGGGGACCAAAGCTCGCAGCTTGAAGTGGGAGAGGAGAGGGTTGCTAGACGCTACCACCATTGTTCGGTTACTGAGCGCAGCGATCCCTAGCGAGGAGGCGTAAGCAAACATGGCGTTGCCCAGACGGCCCGGTACTCCTCACACTGGTACCGCCGCCCGGCTGTTTTCGGTAGACTGCTCTCTTTCTTGATGTCTGTCTTCTGGAGAAAAGGGGGAAAAAAGAGAGAGAGACAGTGAGAGAAGATGAACTGGAGAAAAAGAAGTTATGTATAAACTAATGCAAAAGATATGACATGAAGACAGTTCCTGGACTTCTCTCTCTCTCTCTCTCTCTCTCTCTCTCTCTCTCTCTCTCTCTCTCGCTCTCTGTCTGTCTGTCTGTCTGTCTGTCTCTGTTTCTCTGTGAGTGAGCAGCTATTAGGCTACTAGTTACAGTTTAGTGTGAAATGGTTCTGAAAAGTCTGTATCTGGGTGGTTGTTAAATAAAGAGTAGATATCAAGTTGGACATTAGTTTTGTCTATATACTATTTGGCATTGACAACGTGAGAGAGAGAGAGAGAGAGAGAGAGAGAGAGAGAGAGAGAGAGAGAGAGAGAGAGAGAGAGAGAGAGAGAGAGAGAGAGAGACGCTTTGACGCTTTGACCAATTTATTGTCATTGCCCAAAGTGGCCTATTGACAAGGGGGGTTATACACGACTTTCTTTTGTAAATACAAATAAATACAAGAAAAATCACATGATGCATTTAACGTAACGAAAACCAAAAAACCAAAAATGAGCTCTTATGAACGGATACGACTTTAAGCTGTGACGTAAACTCAGTTTCAAAATGAACACAAAGTAATAACAAGGATGAACAATAAGAACCAATAAGCAATAACTAAAATAATGAAAAGAACATTCTAGAATGCTATATTAGACCATCCATTGACATTGTATGTGAAATTTTCAAAAAATATTCTTGCTGGAGACTACAGCGATATTATAAATGTTTCTTTATGTGTTTCACAAAATGCTGGAGTTTACATAATATAAATGTTACTTTAGTTTAGTCACAAATGTTAAGCTAATTGGAACTTAGCTGTAATTGTCTTAATTTCAGTGCTTCAGCAATAAACTTTGCAACCGATTTGATCACAATATCATCATCGGACGATAAGATAGAACAAATATCTTGCCTTCGGAAAGCTTCTAGATTGAGAACACCACAGTTTTCACGTATGGAAACATATGATTGACAATGAAACAGGAAATGCACTTCATCATCAAGAATATGACCACACATAGGGCATGGGAACTGTGTGGACGTCTCAGGTTGAAACCATCTTTTGTTTGCATTGAAGCCGAGTGTTCTTAGTCGAAATCTTGCATAAATTAGTCGATGCCATTTGTCAGTGACTATTCGAAGATACTTTTCAGCTTGAAAAGCACACTTAAACGAAAAAAACCAGCAGTATTTATCTTTACTTTCCATGTCCGAGTGCCAATTTTGTTTAAATGAACAAATGAGTCTGTCTTTCAATTCAGAAATAAACCCATGCTCGCTACCTACTTCCTGAGACAACCACACGATTCCAAAACCATGTTCTGATAAAAACTTTTTAACTTGATATGCCCAATTCTTCTTACCCAGCTCCATTTGTATAACCATCATGTCATAAGACTGCCTAGAGAGAGAGAGAGAGAGAGAGAGAGAGAGGAGAGAGAGAGAGAGAGAGAGACAGACAGACAGACAGACAGACAGACAGAGACATTTAGAAACAGTAACACAAAGAGAAAGACAACAACAACAACAACAAAGACAGAGAGAGACACAGGCAGAAAGAAAGAGACAGAAAACGAAAATAAAGCAAGAAGATAAATTCAATGATAACACATTCGAGTTTAACACGGCTCTCACCTCATAAAAGACAGTCATACAACCTTGTTCCGTTCTTCTGACGTAAGGAAGACGGGGTTTCGTCATAGTTGACGATGACGTTCTTTTCCTATCATTGACCGCTTTCCAAAACAGATCCACAATACGTTGAATTTCTCTATGGCTAGTATCCGGCTCAGTAAACGTGGTTCTGTCAGTTGAAAGATGAAATGGTTCATACCTGGGCAGAACGAATGTGTGGTACCATGAAATAATGACAATTGACACGCAGCACAAGAGAGCTAGATGTACATGAACTCTCTTTGATCTACAACTGAAGGTTGAAGCGTAAGTCGAAGATCGAAGTGGCTTGGTCAGCTCTTGTACTCTCTCCTTCGTAGTTGCATAATGTTTTGAAGTATCCACGTCTTTGAAACATTTGTTCGACATGATGAATTCTCCACTACATCAGTCTGATAGTAGTATGATTAGGCAATACCTTCGTCGGCATGAATTTCAGACTGATTAAAAAAAAGTGTATTGAGAATGAAAGATATGCAGCCGACTAAAAAGCTGTTTCAAAGCAAATACAAGAGAAAAACAACTCAGAAATATACGGCAAAATCCAGAGGATTCTTTTATGATTTGGGGGGGGGGGGGGGGGGGGGGGGGGGGGGGGGGGGCAACAAGTGAAATACTACACAGGGTGCTGTGTAAAGCGGTAAACGTCTCATTGTGTCCTTAACATGCAGAGATCCTTAGTAAACTATTCGGCTGCACGTTATAGGTGATGATGTCCTTAGCCAAGTTGAAACTAATTGTGTCCTGAAATATCAACAGCTTTGATCGATACCCCGCTCTGAAATTATTTTCATACCACTTTGATCTTTCTTCTTCTGTTCCTCCTCCTCCCCCTCCCTCTCTCTCTCTCTCTCTCTCTCTCTCTCTCTCTCTCTTCTCTCTCTCTCTCTCTCTCTCTCTCTCTCCCTATCTCTGTGCTGTATTGTATTGTCAGCGTGAAATTTTGGCTGCTCTCGTGGGAAGAGCTCGTCGCCACAAGAGCAGCGCCATCTGTTAATTTTATCTTTTCATTTATGATGTAAAACAGTACAAATCATATTATAGCAAAAACAATACTAATTTTATCTGTCCATTTATAACGTAAAACAGTACAAATCATATTATAACAAAACAATACAGTACAATATAATGCAATACAGTAGAGTATTATACGATACGATATAATGCAATGCAATATGACAGTACGATGGAATGGAATACAATGCAATAAGCCTACAGTACAACACAATAGCACACACTATCACAATACAATACAATATATTATAGTACAATACAACATGATACAGCAGAGCACAACACATAATACAACCACAACAGAACACAACTCAACACAACACAGAGCAATACGACACAGTACAACTCAATACAATATACAATACAGCACAGATCAATACAATACACTACATTACGCTGATATGCAGTACCATACAATAAACACACACGTTATCTAGCATAAGGACAAGGGGAAAGTTAAAGACATGCAACAGTCCTTTTTCTCTCAAGTCGGTGACCTGGCCATTCGACAAACATTTTTTCGTCTTCTTGTACAGTCAAGGCTCAATAGCTTTTTGTGTGTGTGGTACATATCTCAAACGTGATATTTTTATGCATACCCCCCCCCCCCCCCCACCCCCATAAAATTGACATTTGAATGGCATTTACGCAACCTCCCGGCTCGATTTGGGACGGGGTAGCTCAGTGGTCGGAGCACTCGCTTTCCCCCAGCCAAGGTCAGCAGCGTCGAGCGTGGTCACCATTTGGATGGGTGACCGTTTGCGCGCCTTGGCTTCAGTACAGTTCCCCCCAGTTCACCCAGCTGTAAATGGGTACCTGCCCTCTTTAGGGTCAGGGAAGGTAAAGTAGCGAGGGAGAGGAGATGGGCACCGCTCTCGATTTGCTGGCTCCTAGAGAAGTGAGGTCTCTGACGCCTCGCTCCCCTACGATCTCATAGGTTATGGGACACCTTTACCTTTTTATTTTTTTTTTTTTTTTAACTCTGCTCGCACCCTTTTGAACAGGCAAAGGTATTCTGAGAAACTTTTTGAGAAAGCAGAAATAGGTTGTATTGAGAGAGAGAGAGAGAGAGAGGAGAGAGAGAGAGAGAGAGAGAGAGAGAGAGAGAGAGAGAGAGGAGAGAGAGAGAGAGAGAGAGAGAGAGCGCTTTAATTTTGAAGATAATGAAATAAACACGTGTTGTTGTTGTTGTTGTTTTACATCCAGTATCCGTGTGAATGCGGTTTTGTAAAATTTTGTCATCCGTTCCCACCTTCACACCATGCCCTAGTCTTCCGAAAGGAGAGAGAGTGACAGACAGAGACAGACAGACAGAGAGACAGAGACAGAGAGTAGTTTTATCATGTACTCACATAAAGAATCCTTAAAAGCCTTCTCTTTATCAATATATTCGTTTGTTTGTCAAAACGTATGTAGGTCTGTTAGGTTTTTGTGTGTGTGTTTTTATGGTGTGACATTTTTGTACTTGGTACCCTTTGCACATATTACTTTCATTGATTTTTCGCGTACTGAAGTATGAACTACCTCAAGCCTGTCAGTTTTTACATGAACTACTGGCATTTTGAGTACCAGTAGCCTACCTATGCTGTGGTTCTTTCCCCTGTCTGTCTGTCGATCTCAGTGTCTATCTGTCTCTGTTTCTCTCTCTCTCTCTCTCTGTATTGTGTGTGTGTGTGTGTGTGTGTGTGTGTGTGTTGTGTGTGTGTGTGTGTGTGTGTGTGTGTGTATCAGTATGTCTGTCTCCCCCCCCCCCCCCTCTCTCTCTTTCTTTCTTTGTTTTTCTCTCTCTTTTTTGTCCTTTTTTTTTTTTTGGGGGGGGGGGGGGGGGGTTGGTCAAAGTCAAAGTCAAAGTCAAACTTTTATTTTCAGATGGTACATTGGTGGGTCTTTTTGTTGGTTTTTTTCCCTTTTGTTTGGGTGTTGTTGTTGTGTGTGTGTGGTTGTTGTTTGTTTGGGGTTGGGGGTTTTTTTGGGGGGAGGGGTGTTTTGGGGTTTTTCTTTTATTTGTTTTTTTTTTTGGTGGGGAAGGGTTATTTCCCTTTATTTCTACTGTGTGAGAGTATGAGTATTGGGTTATTATTAAGATGTATCCCTACGGGCGGGGACTGGATGTAAAAAAAGCACATGAGTGCTTATTCATTATCCTCGAAATAAAAGAATTTGACATTATCATTGTCTCTCACTCTCTCTCTTTCTTTCTCTCTCTCTCTCTCTGTCTCTGTCTCTCTGTCTCAAGGACCAGGTGAGAAAAAAAGTGTGTTCTTCCTTACCGATCGCCTTTGGAATCTCTCTCTCTCTCTCTCTCTCTCTCTCTCTCTCTCTCTCTCTCTCTCTCTCTCTCTCTCTCTCTCTCCCTCTCTCTCTCTCTCTCTCTCTCTCTCCCTTCTTCTTCTTCTTCCTCGTCGTCGTCGTCGTCGTCGTCCTTCCTTCCTTCCTTCCTTCCTACTTTCCTTCACAGATCCTCTGTCCCCACTCTAGAAAAAATATATCCACCCCTTTTTCTCATGTTCACACTGGTGGCACACACTAGCCGCGTGCGTGTCCTCAGTATCCCTTCAACAATCTGTGAACCAACATCTCGTCAGCATCCCCCCAACAACCCTCTCTCCACCAAAGTCTCACATGGATATACAAGTTAAGGGAGCTCATCTACAAGGGATATACGGAAGAAAGAGCTGTTTTAAGTTTTGTCCCTTGGATTAGGATTTGTCGATCGTTTCGAGAGAAAGGTTGGTATTTAGCTATATGGTACGGAAACATCACTCATACATGAACAATTTAACGGTTTGCAAGTGTATGTCTGATTGTAGGAAGGAAGGACGGGATTTCATAATGCAGACTTATGTTTTAAAACCGAAAAAAAGTATAGGGTCTTTTTGTGTGTTTTTGTTACTTTCCTCCTCCTCCTCCTCCTCCTCCTCCTCTTCTTCTTCTTCTTCTTCTTCTTCTCAAATTTGAGCCACCCCCGAGGCACCTATTCAAGGGGATTTCACCATGGAATTAACATCAGTGCTGACTCCACTCCCCCCCTTAAGTCCCGATAATAATTATTGCAAACCGAGGTCCCGCGTGCAAACGCAGGTAGGACATCTTACCCATATGGTAAACCGCGTTTAGGAAGAGTAGGCCATTGTATGCCTATAGGAAAGAATGACAGAATTAAAAAAAAAATGCATGCACACTAATGTGTTTAGACCTTATCTACGAGGTCGGAATGAAGCTACCTTTATATAAGGTGGGCGAAAGTGGTGGCATACTAAAAAACCGCCGTCAGCGCCAGGGCTTTATCACAGTTCTTGATTAAACCATTGACGCTGGGGGCAACAGCGAAGTGAGAGGCTGTAGTATTACCAGTGGCTTTCCAACTCATGGAATTCCACTTTACAGCTTAGTCTTTAGTGATCAACTATGACTCTTTGACTAGGAGGCTTGACTCGCACAGTCCTTATGTGCTGCAGCCCTGGGGGACTGGTTGGCCTTTGGAGAACATCTCCAACGCTGACTGTCCTTATGCCCACTTGGCCGAGAGAGTGGGGATGTACTGTGGGCAAGGCATTTCCACTATCATCAAATTTCTGCACAATTTCCAAAACAGCAGCTGCCTCCTCTGCTGTTTTGGAGGTCATCGTCGGACACGACGGACAAACATACACATACACTAAAAATCTCACCATTGGTGAACCTTAGAGCTCTGGCCAGTGAACTAGTAAAAAGAAGAGATTGATACAAAAATGACAAGAGGCCAGTTTTTCGAGGTACTTGATGAACAAATTCCAGACAACTGGAGAGTTCCGAAGTAGCTTCCAGACTACACTTTGGGAATGTCAAGCAGTTTTACTTAGGAGGACCTGGCGGTCCTGTGAGAAACCTGACATTTGTTGTACCAGGAAATGAGAGCCCCCCCCCCCCCCCCCCACAAGGAACACAATCAAAGAAGGAGTATACCAGAATAGCCATTCATCCTGGCAGCAACAGAAAAAGGACGACCTACTCTGTATTAATTATATGAGCTCAGGCTCGTGCAACATTCTCGTGCTTGCGGTGGTGGAAAAGGGGGGGGGGGGGGAGGGGCTGGCACAGTTGCTTCAGAATTGTACAGAATTTTAGGGGTGACCCTAAGTGGGATGACTTGCGACCACAGTCCCTAAATCGGAGATATTCCGCTGGGACTATAGTACAGTCTCAATCAGTCAATCAATCCTTTATTCTGAGGGCCAGTTTGATGAGAGGCAATCACAGTTGTCCAACTGCCATTGGCCAAGCTGATTACCGTTGTCTGACGAAATCGAGTTCGAAGAAACTATTGGACTACAGTTCAACCACCTTACGGTTATGCGATCGTAGTCGTGCCTTACCCCCAACACTGTACTTTCAGATGACAACAGCAGTAGGCAAAATAGCGAGAAATGATGAAGGAGTTTGCATTAACGAGCTTTGTTGCCGTTTGTAAGAGTGGTCCATTGAAGCTGATTCCTTTCAAAAACATTTTTTTTTAAGTTCAAAATGTGGAGAACTTTCATTGGAACAGCCTCACGATTTGTAGACGAGTAACTGTACAATGATGGGGACGGGATAGCTCAGTGGTCGGAGCACTCGCTTTCCCCCAGCCAAGTTAAGCAGCGTCGAGCGTGGTTACCAGTTGGATGGGTGACCGTTTGCGCGCCTTGGCTTCAGTACAGTTCTCCCAGTTCACCCAGCTGTAAATGGGTACCTGCCCTCTTTAGGGTCAGGGAAGGTAAAGCAGCGAGGGAGAGGAGATGGGCGCCGCCCTCAATATGCTGGCCCCTAGAGAAGCTGAGGTCTCTGACGCCTCGCTCCCCTACGACCTTATAGGTTATGGGACACCTTTACCTTTTTACCTTTAACTGTACAAAGAGACAGCTCTCTGTTGCAAAATAGTTAAGATTACCTTCCCTTTTTCTTTTCTTTCTTTCTTTCTTATTTTTTCCGTGTGGCTTGGTTGGTTGTGTGTGTGTGTGTGTGTGTGTGTGTGTGTGTGTGTGTGTGTGTGTGTGTGTGTTGTGTGTGTATGTGTGCGTGTATGTGGGGTGTATATGTGTGTGTATGTGTGTGTATGTGTGTGTGTATATATGTGTGTGTATGTGTGTGTATGTGTGTGTATATGTATGTGTGTGTGTATGTGTGTGTGTGTATATATATGTGTGTGTGTGTATGTGTGTGTATATGTGTGTGTATGTGTGTGTATGTGTGTGTGTATATATATGTGTGTGTATGTGCGCGTGTGTGTATGTGTGTGTATATGTGTGTGTGTATGTGTGTGTGTGTATATATATGTGTGTGTGTGTGTGTGTGTGTGGTGTGTGTTTTCTTTTTCGTTGTTGCGCTGTGGGAAATGCAAGGTTGCGTGTTTGTCTTGCCTTTCGTCTCAAACCATGGCAGACATGTCAAGCCATTGCATCCTCCCATGGAGATGCTGGGGGACTCTTTCAGTACATGTGGCATTCACACCCTCTGGAAATTCAGTTCTGGGAATTGCCTCTCTCTCTCTCTCTCTCTCTCGCTCTTTCTTTCTTGTTTATTTTCCTTCTTTCCAGTCCATTTTTCCAGAAATTGTGACATTTTTCTCCTAAACATATTTATTGACCTGTAATGTTGTGATCTGGTGACCAGGTAGTGGAATTATAAACACTGGGGTAGGCACAGGATGTCTTTCTTACTTTAGAATTTTTATTCTTTTAAGCTTGTTAGCAATCTGGGGACCAACGTCAAGTCAGTCCTACTAGTAGTATGGAGCGGAGACATGGAGGACAACAAAGACCACCATCAAGAAAGTGCAGACCTTCATCAACAGCTGCCTGAGACGAATCCTCCAGATCCACTGGCCCGACACCATCAGCAACGCAGACCTGTGGCAACGTACCAACCAGCTGCCAGCCGAGAATGAAATCCGGTGCAGGAGATGGGGATGGATCGGGCACACCCTGAGAAAGCCAGCCAGCAACATCACAAGGCAGGCACTATCATGGAACCTCCAGGGAAAACGAAAAAGAGGAAGGCCAAGAAACACCTGGCGACGCGACCTTGAGGCAGAAACCAAGAAGATGGGATATACCTGGAGACAGCTGGAGACAGCCTAGGACAGAGGACTCTGGCGGACTGTTGTCGGCGGCCTATACTCCAGGGGGAGTGATGGGCCTAAGTAAGTAAGCAATCTGGGGAAACTATAAATTTTTAATTAAGTGGAATGACTACTGTCCTCAGGACGGCATGGTTTTACTTGCCTAAAGGGATGAAACAATCAAGGTACTTTGTCATTTGATGGGATTTCCTTTTCTTTTTATCAGATTGAGTGTGTTGAATATTTGAAGGAATTGGGAGGTGTCGATTTTTAAAAATTAAATTGATTGTAAACGCTAGAGCTGAATGAGGTCACAGCCATGAAATAGCCTCAGTGGTCGGTGGGGCTATAAACAAGATGAAGTGAAATAAAACTACCGTCGGATAAGGCTGGTATTTGTAACCACGAGATTACAAGACTGTATAGGCCAATGATGTTGGGGACGGGATAGCTCAGTAGTCGGAGCACTCGCTTTCCCCCAGCCAAGTTAAGCAGCGTCGAGCGTGGTTACCAGTTGGATGGGTGACCGTTTGCGCGCCTTGGCTTCAGTACAGTCCCCCAGTTCACCCAGCTGTAAATGGGTACCTGCCCTCTTTAGGGTCAGGGAAGGTAAAGCAGCGAGGGAGAGGAGATGGGCGCCGCCCTCAATATGCTGGCCCTAGAGAAGTGAGGTCTCTGACGCCTCGCTCCCCTACGACCTTATAGGTTATGGGACTCGTTTACCTTTACCTTTTTATAGGCCAAATGAAGAGCTTCTGACTTCAGTGAAAAAACGCAAACTAAAGCGGTACAGGCATGTCACACAAACATCTGGACTGGCCAAGACTGTCCTACAGGGAGCAGTACAAGAGGGAGACGAAGAGGCACACAGAGAAAACGATGGGAAGACAACATCAGAGAGTGGACTGGCCTTGAGTGGAACGATTTGCTACGGAAAGCAGAGGACGGCGGGGAGTGAAGGAAGCTGGTTGCAAAATCTTCATTGGTGCCCCCACGGTCCACGGGACTACGGGATAGGTGAAGGTGAAGGAATAGGCCGTTGACCCTCACTGAGATCTCTGTATAAGAGTTCTTAGGTCTCAACATTCGCTGTTCAAAAAGAAAATGCTGCAGTCTCATTGCTCGTTCGTTCAAAAAACAAATGTGTTTTTCAACAGTGCGGTCTGTTGAGATAATCATTAGAAAAGTAGGTACTTTTATCATTGACGGGGGGACGGGATAGCCTAGTGGTTAGAACATTGCGCTCGCAATCTGACGACCCGGGTTCGATTCCCGTTCAAGGGGATATTTTCCCCTGGAGTTAACATCAGTGCAGACTCCACTCTCCCCAAAAGTCTTTCGGATGAGACTATAAACCGAGGTCCCGTGTGCGAACGCACGCAGAACATCTTGCGCACACGTCAAATCCTGTTCCGCTTTTCGTAAGAGTAGGCCATTGTGTGTCGGTGGGAACAGATGACAAAATTTACAAAACCGCATACACACGGGGACTGGATGTAAAAAAGCACATAAGTGCTTATTCCATTATCCTCGATATAAAAGAATAAATAAATAAATAAGCTGATTTGTGGTACCGCCCCATAAGTTGTTGCTATGGTTGGTTATATTGCTGTGCGGTGGCAGATAGTGTTGCTGCTACTGCCACTACTGCTGATGTTGTGCTGCTGTGTTGCTGCTCTGTAGGTTCTTGTTGTTGACGACATTGCTGTAGCTGTTGCTGCGTCTGCTGCAGGTATACGGCTGTCGTTACCCTAGTTGTGAACAAGTTGGGTTTTCTTTCGACAATTACATGACTTTGTAAAGAAAACAGGTTGATGAAATATTGATGAGAGTGTTCAAGAAAACAATCTATACTATTTGCCTGTACCTACCACTTTTGCACACGCACGCACACGCACACACACACACACACACACACACACACACACACACACACACACACACACACACACACACACACACTCATCACTCATTCACTCACTCACTCCTACTATGCAGAGGCGTCGATAAGACGTTTATACCAACACACAATACTATGAAGTCAGAATACGTTAATGAGAAAAAAACACAACCTATAAGACACTACAAACAATTTGCAATACTCACACAAACGAAAAACACCAACACACACAAACACACAACCAACCACCACCAAACACCACACACACACCATCACTCCATTCCACTCACCCCTATCCTATGCAAAAAAGAAAAAGCGTCAAAATTAAATACTGTTTATATCCAACAACAAACATGCAAAGTCAGAATCTGTATGAAAAAAAACACAACCCTATAGAATACAAAGCATTTTGCATTTATTTTCACAAAAGAAAATAATTCTATGCCAATAAGAAAACTAAACCAAGGCAATGCCCTAACCCACTCAAACCCCACCCACCCCATTCACCCACCCCACCCCCTCATCGAAAAAAAAGAGAAAACAGCAACAACAAAAAAAGGACGAATATATTTAAAAAAAGGATTAAATTTTAAAGACAAAAAATTTGTGTATATCCCAATTCTAAAACTACAAAAGCAATAAAACACAAAATCATCTAACACTACACGTCTAGTCTAAATAAGTAAATATGCAAAGGATCAGTACGTTATATTTACATTGCTTTACATGGTAAGACCAACAATAACACGTCTCAACGATTTCTCAACCAGTCACTCAGTAAGGACACGATATTGCACGATCAATAACAATTCATCGATGTAACAAAGATTATTTCAGGAAAAAAACACCCAGAAGCAATTCCAATATTGCATGGCTGATTTAAAAAAAAAGGAAAATACAAATACGAAAAAACACAAATCCGATAAAACAAGAAATTACAAACAAATACGAAAACAAACCACAAATACGATAAACAACAAATTACAAACAAATAAAACAAATACAAATACAAATAAAACAAGAAATGACAAACAAATACGAAAAAAAAATACAAATCCGATAAAATAAGAAAATACAAACAAATACGACACAGACGAAATTCAGACGAAAACCAGAAGTAAGAAAACATATTGCATGATTGAAATGATTTTTAGCTAGGTCTCACATTAAAAACTCATTCAATAGGGATAATGTGAAACAATATTGCACAGTTCTTGACATAACAACCCATAGGTACAAATGACTAATACCATATGCGTGTCACAAACACCCTCAAAACAAACCAAGGACAAACAAATAAACAAAACTGTACAAGTTCACAATTAACACACACACGCACATACACACACAAAATGCAGTTGTGGAAACAAGGCTCAAGTCCAAAAGGAGCTGATTGCACAGATGAACGTCACAAACAGGAAGTGCATGTCCAGGCTGACAGGAAGTGACGCCGTGTTACAGCCATCTGTATCGCAGGCTAGGATACAGCCGCGCATGCGCTTTCCGTCATATTCGATGGTGTTCAGCCAACCACAGTGCGTCAGACGACCGATTTCTGTCTCTGAGTTAGTGCCCCCGTCATCCACCACACAGTTCCGTACCACCACCGAATAGCCCGTTTTGTCTGTAACAGAAACGTTCATTCAACAATAATCAATCCATAAGTTGTTCCTGAAGAGGGAATATCTCTGCGAAATTGTTTAATGATGAGACAGAATGGATAAATAAAGGAAGGACACTTTACAGGTGGAGGCGGTGGTGACAGTTCGTTTATGAAAAGTTGTATGCCTACACCAACCGAAGCACTGCACTGGACTGCACTACACCCTCTGAACTACACTTGCACTGCACTGAAATACGCTACAAAACAGCCCAATAAAAACAACAAAACACAACACAACGTAATATAATGCAGAAAATACAGCACATAACAATCCAGTACGAAACATTGCAAACGAATACCATAAAGGCAATACTGTTTTAAGGGGGGGGCCCCCCGGGGGGGGAAGTACAATCGAAGCAGAATCACAAGTATTACACCTCCATTTGAGATCCTCAAGGAAGATCAATGGCTGCATTTAGAATCTTATTTTCCCCTTTTACTGTTGGTTGCTTCCCTTCGACCAAGCTCTTGCACACGTGCTCGGGGAGACGCCTAATAGTGTACTCTTTGGCCGCACTTCACCTTTAGCTTCTATTCCTGTTGAAATTGTGTCTTCTATAGATCTCTACTCAGAAAAAACATCCGTGGTGATTTGAATACACTTTGTAAGGTATGAAAACGTACAGTTTGATTTTCTTTTAGGGGAGGCGGGATGGGGGTTAGGGGGGGGGGGGGGGGGGGAGTGCAAGGGGCGTTTGAGGAATAGATTGATGCCAGGTAGTCATAAGGAAGCTGGACAGAATCATCATCTGAAAGTTGCTTGTGATCTCCCTTCGTTAAGAAACAAAAAATAATTGTGCTGTATCATCTTCTGTGACGTTCCTGTCCTGGTGCTTCCTCGCTGCTCATTTCACTCTCTCCGCCCCACCCACATCCAGGTTCGATAAAAATGTCGCATTCTCAAGGTCGGAAGTTTACAAGGAAGCCCATCAATGCCAAGCCACCGCGAGGCCACCAGCCAGTGGGGCCCTGCACTGCTGCTGGGTCACTTTGGCGGTGTTCAGTTGTGCCGTTCTGAGCTAACATATACAGGACACCACCTACAAAGCCCCCTACTAACGACAGTATTAGCTCACTCACGGAGACAGACTGAGTGAGTTGTCCTCCCGAGGTGGGGACCACCACAGCGGTCCTCCAACGACAGTCCCCTGTGATCCCCCAACCCCAAAGGCTTTTGACACAAATTTACCACAGGCACAGAAGCGTATGGGCAAACCGAAACTGAGGTCACCATGAGACCAGAGCAACCGGGGCCGCTGAATGAGACAATTTTGTTTTGTTTTTCGTTTTGTTTTATTGCATGATGATCAATGACAATGAGGATGACGTAATGCTGCTGCTGTGGAAGTGCATATGCTTTGAAACTACTCGACAGGGCTGATCTCTAAGCTTCCTCTCATAATATATCCCGGCGTCAACCGCGCCCGAGAGATACAGACACCTGCAGTGTTGGTCAGGTAATTTCAGCCATACTAAAAAATAACATCCCTAAAGTGGATGAAGCTTAACTGAACTGTGTGGTCCCAGTCTTCCCACTCAGCCCACATCACACTCACTCTAGGTAGGAGCCGGCCGGAGTCCGAAAAATTCCTTATATGACTCTTATGGAATTCGAACCTGCGACCATCCAGTCTGTAACCCAAGACACTAACCGCTTCTCCAAGGCGGCTGGTCGTTAAGAAAAAACCCAAACAACAACCTTACTTATCTGTTTATTGTTAATTATTTGATGTACTTTTTGTTTATTGTTAATTATTTGATGTACTTTTTTGTTTATTGTTAATTATTTGATGTACTTTTTTGTTTATTGTTAATCATTTGATGGCTATTTTCTAGTTTATAGCACACATTCATCGAAAAGGAACAGAACAATACACCCACCCCCGTGTCACCCTTCCACCCCTCCCCCCCACCCCCCAAAAAAAAAAAAAGAAGAAGAAAGTTCCTCTCTTATTACGAATAACATATGACAAATAAAAAGGACAGAGTCAGTAACAACGAACACTGTTAGCACGTCTAGCAAGGCAGCTTCAGAGTAACACAGATGATACACTAGCACGATTAATGACAGCACAAATCTACAGCCCTCTGAATGTCAGCAAAGAAGAAAATAGGAAAACAAGAAAAGACAAGAAAAGAAAGGAAGAAAAAAAGAAAAGAGAAATTAAGGATAAAAGAAAGAAAGAGAAAATAAGAAAGAAAAGAAAAAGAAAGAAAGAAAGAAAGGAATAAAGAAAGAAAAGACAAGAAAGAGAAGAAAGAAAAAGGAAAGAAAGAAGACAGAAGAAGAAAGAAAAAAGAACAGAAAGAAAAAGAAAAGAAGAAGAAAGAAAAAAGAAAGGGAAAAAAAGACAAACAAAAAGAGAAAGCAAGAAAGAAAAACTAAACAGAACAGAGAAAGGAACCCCCAAAAAACAAAAAAGGCTTGTTTCTTCCACTGAAGCAAGCTTTTTTTTTCCTTTTGCTTTTTCTGTTTTTTTCTTCTTAGTACTTCTCCTGTCTACTGGAATCATGATTCAGATACCAGTCGCTGGATGAGACGACAAATCGAAGTCCACACTTAGCGCCCAAGAATAACCAAAAGGAAACAAACATCAAAAGAGAGAGAAAAAAACAACAACAACAACAACAAAGAAACAAACGCAGTACTGAAACAACGTCAGCGACTTGATAACAACAGTATCATCATCGTTACCGCCTAAAAAAAAAGACAAACAACCGTAAAGAATTGCAGGTAAAATACATCCACAAACATGTATTTGGAATACATTGAAATGAATGAATAAATGTATAGATACATTTTTTTTAAAGAAAGTCAATAGAATAGAGTAGATAAATAAAACCCACTTCCCAACAGAACAATACAAAAAATCTACAAACCCATTCCTTTCCTAAACACACACACACACCCACGCACGCACGCACGCACGCACGCACGCACGCACGCACGCACGCACACACACACACACACACACACGGGGGTACGGGATAACCTAGTGGTTAGAACATTGCACTCGCAATCTGACGACCCGAGTTCGATTCCCGTTCAAGGGGATATTTTCCCTCTGGAGTTAACATCAGTGCAGACTCCACTCTCCCCAAAAAGTCCTTCGGATAAGACTATAAACCGAGGTCCTGTGTGTGAACGCACGCAGAACATCTTGCGCACACGTTAAATCCTGTTCCGCTTTTCGGAAGAGTAGGCCATTGTGTGCCGGTGGAAACAGATGACAAAATTTACAAAACCACATACACACGGAGACTGGATGTAAAAAAGCACATGAGTGCTCATTCCATTATCCTCGATATAAAAGAACGAATAAATAAAATAAATCCTCGATATAAAAGAATGAAAATGAAAACACCCCAAAAGCCAACTCCTCTTCCTCTCCTTTTCATGACGGTGAAAAAAACACCAAATGATATATATATATATTTTTTTTACGAAAAGCAAACACAATTTTAAAATAACCTACACACTTTTCAAACACACAAAACAAATCCAAAACAAACACCAGTAAATAAAACCCAAACAAACAAAACCCACAGAAACGAAAACAAACAGATTCTGTACAACAACAAAAAGCAACCAAATAAACAAACCCCCAAAAGCAAAGAAACAAATCCCCAAGCAAAACAAACTCTCTCTCTCTTCGTATGCACATGCACGCGCACACACACACACACACACGCACGCACGCACGCACGCACGCACGCACGCACGCACACGCACAGAGCATACTCGCGCACACACAGACACACTTAGAGTCTTCTCCCTTTTCCCCTTGTTCAATTTGAATATGAGATGGTATTAAAAGAAAAAAAATTCAGAAAGAAGAAATTGAAATACATTTGAAATACAAATACAAAAATCTTAGGAATAAATACCCCCCCCCCCCCCAAATAAATGAAACAAATACAGCATTTAAAAGAAAAGCAATCCAAAACGAACAAACTAAACAAAATCCCTGAGCAAAAACACACAGTACACATACACGCACGCACACACACCACATACACACATACACCACACATACACGCACGAACACACACACATACATACACACACACACACGAACACACAATCCATACATACATACACACACACGCACGCACACATGTACACACACACACACACACATACACACACACACACACAGAGTTTAAAACAAAACAAAAGCTGTGTGTGTGTGTGTGTATGAGAGAGAGAGAGAGAGAGAGAGAGAGAGAGAGAGAGAGAGAGAGAGAGAGAGGAGAGAGAGAGAGAGAGAGAGAGAGAGAGAGAGAGACACACACACACACACACACACACACACACACACACACCACAGAGTTTAAAACAGAACAAAACGAAAAGAAAAACTCCGTTTCTAACAAAATTATTCAGCTCTACAGGCACAAACAAGTGCACACAAAAACAAAACCACAGTGGCGCTTGGTTATGGCGACGAACGCACTCTCTCGGGAGGGGGCTGTCTGATTTTTTCAGGCAGATAAAATCCGTTGCGACCAGGATGAAACACAATGCATGCGTACAATGAAATATAATTTTCTTCCATGTAAATACAAAGGAAATACAATCTTCCGTATATGTAATTTTTCTGTCAGCAGAAATTGTTTGTTTGCTTGCTTTTTTGATTGATTGTTTATTTGTTTGTTTGTCTGGGTTTTTTGTCTGTTTTTAAGCCGCTCATTCCTTCATGATTCGACTCTTAAATCTTGATGTACTTGAAGAGAATGTTTTAGCAAGTTTTGTTCTCTCTGTTTCTGTCTGTCTGTATGTGTCTTTTTTTCTCTGTCTATCTGTCTGTCTGTCTGTCTGTCTCTCACTCTCACACACACGAACGCGCACATGCACGCACGCACACTAACACACACACACTCACAGTCTCTCCCTCCTCTCTCTTTCCTGCGAGAGCGCGCGCGCGTGCGTACGTGTGTGTGTGTGTGTGTGTGTGTGTGTGTGTGTGTGTGTGTGTGTGTGTGTGCAAATTATTTTTTGATATTGCATGGCGTGACATTGAAAACAAAATATCAAAACAGAGAGAAAGTGAAGAAGAAGAAAAAGAAGACGATGATGATAATGATGATGAGCAATAACATCAACAACAACAACAACAAACAGGAGAAGAAAGAGGAAGAAGAACGACAAGGAAACAACAATAACAAAGCGCAACAACAAAAAATCAGAGAAGGTGAGGAAGAGCAGTTACGACGACGACGACGAAGACGACGACGACGAAGAAGAAGAAGAAGAAGAAGATAATGTTTTACAACAACAAATCAACAACAATAGAGAGTACCCTTAATTCCTCCAGACCATATATGTACCTTGCCAACAATGAATTTATCAAGAAAAAAACAAACCAAAAACAAAACCATCACCAAATCTGCAATCATCGATCCAAATCTTCATCACCAAGTTCTTTCTCGTCACCAGGAAAACGAGGAACTATGACAGAAACAATAAATAATCATTCTAAAAGCGAGTGCATGTTGACAATTTCGGGGCCACGCCCTTTTTTCCTCTGAAGCTCAAGTTGTTGTTTACAATACATAATATAATGACCTAAATTCCCATTGATGTCACACCCAGCGAGGCCAGAACTTGCACACATCACACAAAAAACCCCAACAACCACAAACACATAATATAATACATAACAGAACTCAGTGCAGTTCAAGCCTGACCCGTCTTCCTTTAAACCTCCAGGAGAGTCAAACGTAGGGCGTTTCTTTCTCACCCGAAGAGACGATTCGCTTCCAATATATTGTATGATTATGATTGTTACTGCAAACTATGTTTCAATCTCAGCAGATTTCTCTGCAAGAAATTCAGGCGGCTTGCTCTCTTTGGGGAGAGAGGGCGTCGCGGCAAGAGCAACGCCATCCATGATTTTTTTAATTATTTTTTTTTAATGCTTGTGTGTGTATTTGTTTTCCTTATGATAGAACAGCTCTCTTGTTGTTGTGGGTTCTTTTTAAAAATTTTTTTCCTGTGGATTCTATTACGTGTGCTTAATTTGTGTTGTATTCAAAACCTTGGGTTGTCGTCTCAAAGACTAGTACCCAGACCATCACTCAATGTCCAGCTGGATGGGTAAAAGTTTGAGCTGCAACGGGGATTGAACCCACACTTCTGGCTTTCCACACAGGTGTATTACTTCTAAACCAACAATCCACCATTTTTACGTTCCATCCACCCGCCAAAGAAAGAGGAAAAAGTACCCGCCTTCCCCTCCCCCCTTCTCTCCGCACCTCCTCCCCCCCCCCCAAATAAAAAGGAAAAGATGTTTCTATTAGACACAAAGGCACCGTGTCTGAAACTGTTCCAGAAACTGACTAAGCGCCAGCAGAAAAAAAAAGTCGTTTACTGATTCAGCAACAGAATTTTCTATGGTTTTAGCTTTTCTTCTGTCTTTCTGTCTTTCTTTCTCTCTGTCTTTCTTTCTTTCTTTCTTTCTTTCTTCTAGACTGTGTTAGGGACCCCAGACTTTAAACAGACTTTTAAAATTTCAGCGAGAGAGAGAGAGAGAGAGAGAGAGAGAGAGAGAGAGAAGAGAGAGAGAGAGAGAGAGAGAGAGAGAGAGAGAGAGAGCCAGAAGAATTTCACAAAAAAGAAAAAAAAAGTAAGATAGAGCCAGACAGAGAGAAAGAGGAGACACGAAAACAGACAGACATGCAGAGACAGACAGACAGACACATAGAAAGAGAGAAACACTGTGCCTCGTCACAGAAAAGTAATGCTTCCTAATTTCTCCAGAACAGAACTTTCTTTTGAGTTGTTGTTGGTTACAACGTTTAGCCCATCTAAATAACAACACCAGCTATAAACATACCAGCTTTGATAAGCCTACAAATACTCCTTTCAAGTACACGTCGTATATCCGTTCTTAGGAGTAGGCGGACAGTTTACCCAGCTTTTACTGGAAGATGGTAGACGCCATTTGCAAAATGGACGTCGGCG
>CM054139.1:36763864-36768864 GCA_028751875.1 Rapana venosa
CTCCCATCTTCTTTAGTTACATGAGGAATTCTTGTGTCACTGTACTGAGGTTTTCAGGTCAGTTATCTCTTGACCGAGTTGAACTTGGCAGCGCTCAAGTCTATCCAGGCACAGTGCGCATGCTGGGCATGCTCGTGTTTCCATAACCCATCAAATACTGACATGAATAACGGCGTCTTTAGTGTACATCAATCTTCTATGTGCTATGTACAGGAAGAGAAATAAGATACATGCAGGTGTTGTACGCTTTTTGAACTGACTCAGGAGATCGTAAATGTCCCCACTTTAATTTACCTAAGGCCGTTGCTAGGATTTGCACCCATAGCTTCATAGAACCACAGGATTGAAATCAAACCATATTAACCGCTGGGCCAAGTGCCTGAGATATTATAATAATAATAATAATAATAATATTAATAATGATGATGATGATGATGATGATGATAATAATAATAACAATAATAATAATAATGTATGGAATTTATATAGCGCTGAATCTTGTAAAGCAACAAATCAAAGCGCTCATATATGCATACGGGTGTATCTAAAAGCAACAGCAGCAAAAAAAAGAAATGTTGTAGGCTGAGAATCAAGTTCACCATGACATAGGAAGTGATCGCTGTGAAAGCCCCATTGTGGATCATAAACATGTCGGTCATAAAGACAGACAATGCATAAAAAAGAAGTAACTGCCATAAAATCAGGTTGATAGATTCAACCATTTGCATAGAAATGTTCTTTTATAGATACATGTATTATTTGGAAGTGAGTCACAATTAACATGCATGTAAAAATGCGAACAGGGCGGTGGTTGACACGCGATTTTGAAAGAAAGAACTTTTTATAACAATGTTTTGAAGTTTTGTATTTTGTTTGTTGGTTGATTTATTTGCTTCAATTAATATGTTATTTGGTTGCTTTATGCTGGCATTTCCTTCTTGTTGGTGGACAAAATTGACTGGTCGCTTTTTATGCAGAGTGTTTCCATTGTGTTCGTGGATTGGACACATTCATTGGTTGCTTTTACACAGGTATTTCCTTTTTCATTGGTTTGTCAGTGGATTAGTACCATGGTTACTTTACTGCTGATTTGAAAAGTATGTTAAATGAAGGTCATTGCGAGTACACACAGCACACACACACACACACACACCCAAAATGAATGTGGGCAAAGTACCAATGGTTTGCTGGAAGATGTAAGCCATCCCTTAGGAAGAGATCGCGATGTGTGTCCTAACGGTTTTGCGAAACCGGTATTCCAGATCGTTTGAGACGCACGTTAACAGTGACATACAATCCGTTTGGGATCTGTTTTGATCTCCATTTCCCAGCTTGGGGAGGCTTGAGTGTTGCCCCCCTGAGCTGAGGATGTACTCCACAGATAAGTTGAAAGGTCAAGTAGTAAAGTTGAAAAGTCGAGTAGTGTCTTCTATGTAGTACTAGACAACCCTTTACATTGTTTGAAGTATCTTTAGAGATATTTTTGAGAAACGGTAAAAGTAGTGTGCAGTTGGGACTGGGGGAGGGGAGGGGGGGGAGTGTTCAAAAAAAAAAGTCAGATAATTGTGCTATCTATGAACATGGTCATAACTTGAGGATTTCTTGTGTTCATAATAATCCCATGAATGCGTAATTGTTCTAAAGAAGTTAGCAGACAACAGAGAAATGAACGGGTATAGTGTTCAACTGGAACCCCCTCCCCCCCCCCTCCCCAAAGCTTTAAGTTCTTCAAATTTGTGTGTGACTTTTGAATGAAGAACTGGTCCTTTATTTAAAAAACCCAAACAAAACAAACAAAAAAACGGTGTTTGTTATCATTGTTGATGCGTTGGTAAATGCAGTGCAGATTTTAAAGAGTACTTAAAAAAAAGGGTTCTCATTCAGATGCGCAAAATCTTGCATTAACAACCTATGCGTTGTACTCATATCTTTAGCAGAGAGAAATGTAGATAATAAATGAATGAATGAATGAATGATTAACTCAATAACTAAATGAATAAGAAAGAAATGAAAGAAGGAAGAAAATGAATTTAAAAAAAAACTATAATACAGCTTGATTTGAGCACAAAACTCAACTGTTGTGCCTACCCTTTTCTCTCTATATCGCTCGTTTTCGTTTCCTTTATTGCCTGTGTTTGTTATGTACGTATATCCCCTATTGAAAGAAGACAGTGTACACTTTGAGCCTGCTGTTACCGTCATAACACATTTGTGAATGCTGTGTAATAAAAAAAAAAAAATAAAAAAAATAAAAATAATAATGTATGGAATTTATATAGCGTTGAATCTTGTAAAGCAACAAATCAAAGCGCTCAGATGACTTTTTTTTTTTAAATATCGAGGACAATGGAACAAGCACCCACGTGCTTTTTTACATCCAGTCCCCGTGTGTATGCGGTTTTGTCAATTTTGTCATCTGTTCCCACCGGCACACAATGGCCTACTCTTTCGAAAAGCGGAACAGGATTTAACGTGTGCGCAAGATGTTCTGCATGCGTTCGCACACGGGGGGCTCGGTTTATAGTCTCATCCGAAGGACTTCGACATTCAGTTCGATTTTTTGGGGGGGTCAAACTGGGAAGAAAGGGCGAGGCTGGGAATCGAACCCAGAACCTCACGGTTTACTTGTTGGCAGGTGAAAACGTCTTAACCACCCTGCCACCTTCCTTCCTCAACAATGACAACATGTCAACAAACATAGCTGAAAAAGCTTTCTCACCGTCTTCAGCGGTCATCTTGATACACTGGGTGCCGGGGAATTTCCCTTCCCGTTTCTTGCGGTAGGCCCAGCAGTCGCCATCCCAGAACTTGTTGTCCGTGTTGTTGAAGCGGTCCTCGCACTCCGGGTTGCTATGGTTGATGGACGTGCACTTGAAACAGCCCAGACCCTCCACTGCAACAGAGTACAACATCACGACTTGTCAACAAAAACTAACAAACAACAACACAAGCAGCAACAACAATAATGACAACCTGAACAAAAATGACGAAGAAAAAAAAGTAACAGAAAGCTTTTTTTGCAAAGCAAAGACACGTAACAACTTCCGTTTTTTTTTTTAATGAAACTCATCCATCTGGCAAACAAAATTAACATAAGAGAAAGTTAAGGTACAATGAAACAACTTCCAAGAAGAAGAAGAAGAAGAAGAAGAAGAAGAAGAAGAAGATGATAGAGATGATGATGATGATGATGATGAAGATAGATGATGATGATGAATATGTAGAATTTAAAGAAAACAAAAAGAAGGGGAGAAAAGAAGAACAAAAGTGCTGACGACCAGGACGAATAAGAAAAAAGAAAAGGGGGAGAGAGAGAAGGGGGGAGAGGGGGGGGGGAGGGGGGGTAGATGTAGTAGTAGTAGTAGTAAAGTAGAGAGTAAGAGTAAATAAGTAAGAGAAGAAGAAAGAAAGAAAAAGAAGAGAAGAAGAAGAAGAAGAAGAAGAAGAAGAAGAAGAAGAGAAGAAGAAGAGAGAAAAAGCGTTAACGACAAAAAATCCAACAACAGGAAAAAAAAAGAACTCACACCCCACACACCACCACACCCCACCAAAACAAGAAAAAGGACTCTAATTTCAGTTTTATACTTTTTTTTTCTCAGGTAGTGGCAGCTTTGCACGGGCCCCCGCTTGGGACTATCTGCAAACTTTTTTCGCTTTTGTTCTTTTAAAAACTTTATTTTTATTGCAAACAAATGCAAAGAGTCTTTTTGAGGGGGAAAAATTGGGAAAACATTTTGGGAACTCTTCAAAATTTCAAATTTTTCACACACAACACCCCAACACACAAAACCAAAAAGGGTTTCCCCGTTTTGCCGGAAAATTTTGGTTTAGCTAGGGGGGTAAAGGGAATCCCAAGGGGAAAGGGCTATGCACGGGAAAGGGTTTTGGCTACCCTTTTGCATTTGACTTTACTAAGGTCCAATTTCAAAATGGAAAACGACATTTTGATACTTTCAATCACTTTTTCCCCTTTTTTTTTTTTTTTTTTTAAAAATTTTGAAGAAAAATAAATAAGCACTCACGTACTTATGTTTTAAAAAATACAGTCCCTTTTAAAATTTTTTTTTTTTTTTACATTGCCAGTTATAAAAAAATTAAAAATTTTTTGGGAGAGAGGGGAGAGAGAAGGAGAAGAGAGGGGGAGAGAGAGAGGGGAGAGAGAAAAGAGGGGGAGAGAAAGAGAAGGGAAGAGAGGGGGAGGGGGAGAGAAAAGGGGGAGGGGAGGGAGAGAGAGAGAAGAGAGAGGAGAAAAAGAAGAGAAAGAGAGAGAGGAGAGAGAGGGGAGAAAAGGGGATAGAGGAGAGAAGAGAGAGAGAGAGGGGAGCCTGTCAGGTAACAGCCAAAATCAAAATGAGACAGATTAACATCCCTCTTTTTGTAAAATGGGGGGTTTGTCAATTTTGTCACCACTTCCAACCCGGGACAATGGCCTACTCTTTTTCCCAAGGGGGGAAAATGTTTTAAGGTGGGCACAGGAGGGGGGTAAATATCATAGGGAAATTTTCCCACCACACATAGTAAAAGGGAAATTTTAAAAACCCAAAGTTTTTAGTAAAAAGGAAAAAAAAAAGCATGTAAGAAAACATTGGAATTGGGCCGGAGACAAAAAAGAACAGGAGAGAGAGGGGAGGGGGAGAGAGAGAGGAAGAGATAGAGGGGAGAGAGAGAGAGAGAGAGGGAGAGAGAGCGAGCGAGAGAGGGGAGGAAGGGGAAAAGAGCCGGGGGGGTGTGTGTGTGTGTTTGTGTTTAGTGTGTTGGGGTTTTTGGGTGCGGCTGGGGTGCGTGCGTGCGTGCGCCCCGCGCGCGCGCGTGTGTGCACACGGGGAAAAAAAGAAAAAGAAAAGAAAAAAAACTTTCATTTTTGAGGGAAAAAAAAAAAATAAGTTTCAAAAATTTTTTTAGGTTTTTGGGGGGGGGATGGGGGGGGGGGGGGGGGGGGGGGGGGGGGACACCAAAACAAATACACCCGAGGAGGTTTCTGATAGGGACATTTTAATACC
>CM054139.1:36776364-36778864 GCA_028751875.1 Rapana venosa
ACCCTGCGGGGTCACCCAGAATAGTATGCACTCTTGACTCACTCACCCCACCCACCTGGGAATCACTGTGAGACAGAGAGCACACCGGATGAGAAAATTGCGCGTATGACCGTTTTCATAAACGCCATAATTATAGGCAGCCATACTCCGACTTCAGAGGATTTTTCTCCTTAATTTAACGGAGAGCGCAGGTTGTTACGGAAGAGCTTGTCACGGCTGAAGGCAATCTCAACATAACATAAATTTTACAACGTTAACAACATTTCAATGTAGGCCTTGGCACTATGTTGACATCAATGTAACTGACACAGCTTTCGGGCCAGTGTCACAGTTCTGGTTAAGGAGGGACACTCTCTGCGCGTGACACCGTTACCATAGCACCAGATTGACCGAGTGTTGGTCCGTGACAGAATTAATACACAGCCAGTCTGGATGTAACACTTCTGACTAGGGGGGAGGAGGGAGGGGGAGAGGGGGTGGGCCCTTTCTGCGCTTTACACCGTACTGCAGCATCAAATTGACAACGATAATTGACAACGATATTGACAATGATAATTGACAACGATAATATTGACAACGATAATGTTGACAAAGATATTGACAACGACAGTATTGACAACGACAGTATTGACAACGATGGTATTGACAACGATAATTTTGACAACGATAATGTTGACGATTATTTTGACAACGATAATATTGACAACGGTAATATTGACAACGATAATTTTGACAACGATATTGACAACGATAATACTGACAACGATAATATTAACAACAATAATTTTGACAACGATAATTGACAACAATAATTTTGACAACGATATTGACAACGACAGTATTGACAATGACAGTATCGACAACAATATTGTCAACGATATTGACAACGACGGTATTGACAACGATAATATTGACAACGATAATATTGACAACAATATTGACAACGATAATATTGACAACGATAATAATTACAACGCATATATTGAAGGGACACTTATTGACAAAGATTGGGCGTGAAAAAGCCTAATACCCACTTTGATTGGAGTACACTTCTGCGCCGTAACCGTAAAACGAGTGCCAAATTGACGCGAGTATTGACAACAACGATGGCTGTAACTCTGACTGGGAAGTAGAGGGTGAGGTCCGGTTGGGATGGGGTGGTGTGTGACCCCTTCTGCACTGCCTGCTAAACACCGATGTATAATGAGGACCCTAATTGGGCGAGCCAGATAGGCCCTTTTTGAAATCAACAGCACGGTTCAATCGAACCAACTGAGAAACTCGATTCCGACGAACGACTAGGTTCTTATACGAAGGACAA
Source organism: Rapana venosa (assembly GCA_028751875.1). NCBI lineage: Eukaryota > Metazoa > Mollusca > Gastropoda > Neogastropoda > Muricidae > Rapana > Rapana venosa. The sequence goes on from CM054139.1 coordinate 36,777,686, forward strand.
CAACAAGGCATGGCCCTTGAAGAAATAGGCCTTTATGGAAATGAAACCACACAGCAGCGCCACACTGGTTTTGCAATGATAACAACAGGAGATAACATCTCGGATTTTGCAAATCTTGACTTTGAGGATTTTATACTGTACAATCTACACAGTATTATCCTTGTATCAACAATGACATATATCTATAAAAAAAAAATTTTAATACATAAATAAAAAAGCCCAGGCGGAACACTCGTGACTGGGGGAGGGACACTTTCTGCACTGTACACCGTACCTGCAGCGCCTCCAAGTTGTCATAGTAACAACAACAATACACACAAAACTGTCTGGATGCAATAACATCTGACTGGGAAAGGACACCTGCCCATTAAACCTTACAAACAACGCCGCCACACTGACACCGTAATAACAACGACAGGAAAAGAAAAACATAACACACAGGTATAACACCCCACGTGACTGGGAAAGGGGACAATTTCTTACACGTAACGTGACACCGTACTGCTGCGCCACATTGAAACAAACACCGACAACAAAAGAACAAAACAAAACAGAACAACAACAAAAAAAAGCCCCGGTTATGGCAGTTCTGATAGGGGGAAGGACAGACACCTTCAGCACCGTTTCACCGACATATCGACGTAGTATTGACAACGATAGATAGACGTTGACATCAAACGGATGAAGAAGACTTTATTCCTTGTGCAAAGTGGTCTAAGGCGAAACAGTCCGGGTCATAGCCATAGAACCGTTCAGTCGAAGACAACCTTCATTTCTCCCACACTGTTGATGAGGAGCAATAGACTACCGATTCTTGCCAGCATGTGTTTGTTTGATCCCCCAGAACTGCCAGGAACTCCAGTCAAGAGAGAGAGAGAGAGAGAGAGAGAGAGAGAGAGAGAGAGAGAGAGAGAGAGAGAGAGAGAGAGAGAGAGCAATGTTTTGGAATAACTTCATTCCTATTTTTTGCTATTGACTTCCTGCATCGTTTTTATAAAAACGTTTGTTTTTTTTGAAAACTAGGCCAGAGAGATTTGTTTGGAGCAAAACTGTTGTGGTTTTGACATTCATTTTTGTTTTGAAGTGGTTTAAAACTTGTTTGGCAGTTTGAAAGTTTGTTTCATTTTTGTTTGTACAAAACGTAATATAACAGCCATGTTTATCGGATTATGGTTACTT
>CM054139.1:36791364-36801364 GCA_028751875.1 Rapana venosa
ATAGAAAAGATAGACTAGATAATGTAAAAATAGATTTAGATAGAAAGAGTGAGATAGATAGATAGAATAGGAATAGACTAGATAGATAGAAAAGATAGTGATGGAGAAAGAAAATATAAATAAGATAAAGATAAAACGCAAACAATCCGTTTTCCTTTTCTTTTTTTTTTTTCTATTCTTTCCTTTTTTTTGTGTAATTTTTATTTCGATTTCCTTTTCTTTCTTTTCTTTTTTTTTGTCTTTTCTTTTCTTTTCTTTTGACCAAAAAACCCACATATCTTTTATCATAACCCCTGCGTAGCTCTCTACTCTTCTTTACCCTATAGATATATATATTCAGGCCAAACTCCACTCCTTTTTATCTGATACTAGAACACAATAGTATTTCTTATTTCATATAACATACAAAAAAGTGCCACACTTTGTTAAATGTGACGACTATTTCACTGACGGTTCTTAGTATTCATTTCTTCTTGTGAGTTAGCAAACAACTGAGTATAACTAACGCTTGATAAAAAAAAGAAGTAATAACATAAAAATAAACTTCTTAGTATCGAAATATATGTAATACCAAAATAATGCGGTCAAACTTGGGTTATTGAGTAAACATCGCAGAAAAGCAGACAAAACAAAGGTAAGGAAAAGAGTGTGAAGGCATTTTATACGAAGGAAATACTTTTATTAACGGAGGGGGTTGGGGGTGGGTGATCTGCCCCCTTTTTCATTTGTTACTTTTTCCTGTTTTTTTTTTCTTTCTTTAAACTGTTTTCGTCTTCTCTTTTTTCTCTCTTCATGTTTGCCCTACTGCTACTAGAAGTCTTGTTATCGTTCTTGTTTTCTTGTTCTTCTCGGTCTTGGTCTTGTTGTTGTTGTTGTTGTTGTTGTTGATGTTGTTGTTGTTGTTCTTCTTCTTCTTCTTCGTCGTCGTCGTCGTCGTCGCCGCCGCCGCCGCTGCCGCCGCTGCCGTCTTTTTCTTCGCATTTTCTTTCTTTTTCCTTTCTTTCTTTCTTTTTCCTTCCTTCCTTCATTTCTTTCATTCTTTTTTCCTTTCTTTATTTCCTTCGTTCTTTCTTTCTTTCTTTCGTATAGAATAGTCTTCTCTTTCGAAAGAAATGTGCCTATTTTACCAACCACGCTAGACCATAATGTCTTATAGTCTTTCGATCTTCACAACACACATACACACACACACAATCCCAAAAACTGTTTGCTGTCACTCCAACCAACCAACCAACACACACACACCCCACACACACACACACACAAAACACACACACACACACACACACACACACACACACACACTCACACTCACACACACATCTATATAAGGGAGAGAAAGAGAGAGAGAGAGAGAGAGAGAGAGAGAGAGAGAGAGAGAGAGAGAGAGAGAGAGAGGAGAGAGAGAGAGAGAGAGAGAGAGAGAGAGAGAGAGAGAGAGAGAGAGAGAGAAATGGGGCGTGTAATAATAGGTACTTTGGTATGAATGCGGGTGTGTCTAAATCACCATGTAGTGAATAGATATTGAACAAAAAAACCCAAAAAACAAAAAAAACAGCAACACCACACACACACACACCCGCACCCCACCACCACCACACACACACACTACAACACACACACACACTACAACACACACACACACTACAACACACACACACACACACACACTACAACACACAACACACACACACACACACACACACACACACACACACACACACACACACACACACACACACACACACACACACACTACAACACACACACACTACAACACACACACAACACACACACACACACACACACACACACACACACACACACACACACACACACACACACACACACACGCACGCACGCACGCACGCACGCACGCACGCACGCACGCACAGGTCCCGTGTGCGAACGCACTCAGAACATATTGCGCACACGTTAAATCCTGTTCCGCTTTTCGTAAGAGTAGGCCATTGTGTGCCGGTGGGAACAGATGACAGAATTCACAAATCCCCATACACACGGGGACTTAATGTAAAAAAGCACTTAAGTGCTTATTCCATTATCCTCGATATAAAAGAGTAAATAAATAAACACACACACACACACACACCACACACACACACACACACACACACACACACACACACACACACACACACACACCACCACCACCACCACACCACATCGCACCACCATCACACCACACACACACACACACACACACACACACACACACACACTACAACACACACAACAAACACAACAAAACACACACACACACACACACACACACACACACACACACACACACACACACACACACACACACACACACACACACACACACACAACACACACACACACACACACACACACACACACACACAACACACACACACTACAACACACACCACACACACACACACACACACACACACACACACACACACACACACACACACACACACTACAACACACACACTACAACACACACACACACTACAACACACACACTACAAACACACACACACACACACACACACACACACACACACACACACACACACACACACACACACACACACACACACCACACACTACAACACACACACTACACACACACACACACAACACACACACACACACACAACACTACAACACACACACTACAACACACACACACACTACAACACACACACTACAACACACACACACACTACAACACACACACACACTACAACACACACACTACAACACACACACACACTACAACACACACACTACAACACACACACTACAACACACACACACACACTACAACACACACACACACTACAAACACACACTACAACACACACACACACACACACACACACACACACACACACACGCACGCACGCACGCACGCACAGGTCCCGTGTGCGAACGCACTCAGAGCATCTTGCGCACACGTTAAATCCTGTTCCGCTTTTCGTAAGAGTAGGCCATTGTGTGCCGGTGGGAACAGATGACAGAATTCACAAATCCCCATACACACGGGGACTGAATGTAAAAAAGCACTTAAGTGCTTATTCCATTATCCTCGATATAAAAGAGTAAATAAATAAATAAATAAACACACACACACACACACACACACTACAACACACACACTACAACACACACACACACTACAACACACACACACACACACACACACACACACACACACACACACACACACACACACACACACACACACACACACACACTACAACACACACACTACAAACACACACACACACACACTACAACACACACACTACAACACACACACACACACTACAACACACACACACACACACACACACACACACACACACACACACACACACACACACACACACACACACACACACTACAACACACACACTACAACACACACACACACTACAAACACACACCACACACACACACACACCCACACCACACACACACACACACACACACACACACAACACAACACACACACACACACACACACACACACACACACACACACACTACAACACACACACTACAACACATCACACACACACACACACACACACACACACACACACACACACACACACACACACACACACACACACACACACACACACACACTACAACACACACACTACAAACACACACACACACACTACAACACACAAACACACACACACATACACTACAACACACACACTACAACACACACACTACAACACACACACACACACACACACACACACACACACACACACACACACACACACACACACACACTGATACAGACCGGCTGGTAGATAGATCTGTGAAGAGGGTTCTATGGGGCAGACAGAAGAGTCCTACTTTTTTGCTGGCAGAAGCCATAGTTAAGACAGTCTTGATAACGGTCGCGCAGAGAGGGTGCTATATTCGTCAGCCAAAGTTGATATTTCTTTTTGTTGCTGTTGCTTGTTTATGAATACCATTCTTTGTGTTCCTTTCTTTTCTGTCTCTTAGTCTGTACATTATCTGTTTCTTTTGAGACTTTTAAACTCGCGCGTGTGTGTGTGTGTGTATTGGTGCGTGTGTGTGTGTGTGTGTGTGTGTGTGTGTGTGTATTGGTGTGTGTGTGTGTGTGTGTGTGTGTGTGGTGTGTGTGTATTGGTGTGTGTTTTGTAAGTGATTTGTGTGTGTGTGTGTGTGTGCGCCCATCTCTCTCTCTCTCCCCTCTCTCTTCTTCTTGATACTCTCCCTCCTTGTTCTTGTTCTTCTTCTTCTTCTTCTTGTTCTTCTTCCTGTTGTACTTTCTACTTTAACTTTTTATTTTTGTACCCATTTTGGGTGGGGGTGGGGGGTGGGGGCTTTCTTCCTTTTCTCCCTTTTCCATCTCTGTTATCTTTTATTCCTTCTGTTCTTCTGGGGTGTTTTTATTACCCCGTTATCTGTTTGTTTTTTTTCCTTCGTCATCTTCCTATCTTTCTCTTCATATTTCCCATTTTCTAGAGCTAGCATAGAGAGAAAAAGATATTTAAAAAATGGACAAGACTGAAACAGATACAGACAGACATAACAAGAAGAAGTAGAAAGAAAGAAAAAAGAAATACACGCATAAACAGGAGAAAGAGAATGATTGAATAGGAAACGTCAAGAAACGGTCGACAAAAAGTTCTGACAACAAAACCCAACCCAAAACATTACAACAATGTCTTCTTTCTCTCTCTCCCTTCCTCCCCCTCTCTCTCTTTCTCTCTTCTCTCTTCTCTCTCTCTCTCTCTCTCCTCTCTCATCTCTCCTCCCCTCTCTCTCTCTCTCCACCCCCCCTCTCTCTCTCTCCTTTCTCTCTCCCTCCCTCCCTCTCTCTCTCATCAGACTTGATAAGGTTAAAGGGGTTTGTTGAAGACTGTGTTTTTTCTCTCGTTTTTCCCCCGTTTCTTTACCTTGCCTTATCCCCTATTTCCGATGTCTGTGTATATATGACTAGTGTGTGTAGTGTGCGTGTGTGTGATGTGTTGTGTGTGTTGTAGTGTGTGTGTGTGTGTGTGTGTGTGTGTGTGTGTGTGTGTGTGTGTGTGTGCGTGTGTGTGTGTGTGGTGTGTAGTGTGTGTGTGTGTGTGTGCGTGAAGTGTGTGTGTAGTGTGTAGTGTGTGTGGTGTGTGTGTGTGTGTGTGTGTAGTTGTGTGTGTGTATGTGTATGTGTGTATGTAGTGTGTGTATGCATGTGTGTGTTTGTAGTGTGTGTGTGTGTGTTTGTAGTGTGTGTGTGTGTGTGTGTGTGTGTGTGTGTGTATGTTATTTCAACTCTAAATCGACACTGGGCTATTATTATTATTTTATACACACACACACACACACACACACACACACACACACACACACACACGCACACACACACATATATATATATATATAATATATATATATATATATATATATATATATATATATATATATATATGTATCATTCACACTATATATATATATATATGTATCATTCACACTATCTCCTGAGTGATGATGATGATGATGATGTGTGCTTCCCCTTTTGCAGAATATAACCAAAAGGAAACCTCCTTGTTGTCATGGGTTCTTTCACGTGTGCTGCAACTGAATTCTTGCTGTACATAGAAGTTGGTTTATTGGGTTGTTTTTATAATCCAAAGATAAGCACATACACACTCACACCCACACTCACACATGCACCCATCCACACACCAACACACTGCATCACACACACACTGCACAAGCACACACTACACACACCACACACACACTCACACATACATTAATAATAATAATAATAATAATGTATGGAATTTATATAGCGCTGAATCTTGTAAAGCAACAAATCAAAGCACTCAGATGATTTTTTTGTTTTTGCGTGTGTATGCGGTTTTTTTAATTTTGTCATCTGTTCCCACCGGCACACAATGGCCTACTCTTTCGAACAGCGGAACAGGATTTAACGTGTGCGCAAGATGTTCTGCATGCGTTCGCACACGGGGCCTCTGTTTATAGTCTCATCCGAAGGACACACACATACACACACTCTACACACCTACACACGTACTTACACACACACACACACACACACACACACACACACACACACACACACACACACACACACACACACACACACACACACACACAACACACACACACACACACACACACATACAATCAACACACACACATACACACACACTACACACATACACTACACTACACACACACACTACACTACACTACACTACACCAAACTACATTACACAACACTAAACTACACAACACCACACTAAACACACACACACACAACACATACACACACACAACACACAACACACACACACACATACACCCACACACCACACACACAACACAACACACACACATACACACACAACACACACAACACACACACAAACACACAACACACACACACACACACAACACACACACACACACACACACACACACACACACACACACACACACACACACACACACACACACAACACACACACACACACACACACAACACACGAGTATCGTGATTAGAGTAATGAAGCTTACACTAGATAGGGAAAAAATGTGGGCCAGATTTTATGCGCAGAAATCGGCCGTGACTAATGAATGGGATGCGATCCAGGATTGTTAGATTGTTAGCATCAGGGGCAAATGGACACACACACACACACACACACACACACACACACACACACACACACAACACACACACACACACACACACACACACACACACACACACACACACACAACGAACACACACACACACACACACATACACACACACATATACACATACACAAACACACACACGAAAATGGAGGTAACTGTAACATGAATGATCATTATTTTGTCATTACTGATGATGAGAATAGCAATTGTAACACTTTTGTTTGAACTCTCTGTCTGTCTATCTGTCTGTCTGTCTGTCTGTCTGTCTGTCTGTCTGTCTGTCTGTCTGTCTGTCTGTCTCTCTCTCTCTCTCTCTCTCTCTCTCTCTCTCTCTCTCTCTGTGTTCTGTATTTTGAGTTATTTTTTTATCCCCTTCTTTTGTGATACTCTGCGTCTGTCTGTCTGTCTATCTGTCTGTCTGTGTCTCTCTCTGTCTGTGTCTCTGTCTCTCTCTCTGTTTGCGTGACAGGCGCGTACACACGAGTGTACGTTTCTCTGTGTGTTCCTGTGTCTGTGTGTGTGTGTGTCTTTTGTTTGTCTCTGTCTGTCTGTGTGTCTTTGTGAGTCTCTGTCTATGTTTCTCCATCTGTTTCTATACATCTCTTTGCTGTTCAGTCTATTCGTGTTTTTTTGTTTTATAGATTTGGAATAGAAACTGGGGGAAAAGTGAAAGAGAAAGAAAGAAAGAGAAAGAGAGACAGAGACAGACAGAGAGAGAGGCAAACAGAGGAGATCTATACACAGACAGACATCTCAATACATAAAAACTAAGAAGAGACAGAGACAGTGAGATCAGAAAACTGACCACCAAATAAGCACCAAATAAGATGGCTTCTAAGATTCCATCACGACCATACATACTAGTATTGTACTACAGGCCCCTGGAGAGAATGCAGTTTGTGTTAGGAAAACGGTCTGTTAGCGTGATCGGACCAAGGCAATCCGCACCCCAACGACTGCTCTGTGAGTATGCAGACTATCAAATCCAGAGGGCAGACGGTTCTAGTACGAGGGAAACATATGAACCAGAATATTTTATTACCAACGTAAAAGCAGAGTGGTATTCCAAGAGAATAATTATGACATCCTCTCTCTCTCTCTCCTTCTCTCTTTCTCTCTCTCTCTCTCTCCCCTCTCTCTCTCTCCTCTCTCTCTCTCTCTCTCTCTCTCTCTCTCTCTCTCTCTCTCTCTCCTCTCTCTCTCTCTCTCTCACTCCTTTCCTATGTAGATCTATAGCTTGATTTCTTTGACCAATTATTTTAATGTTTAGCTCAGTGTAGTGTATGCTTTCGATTTTAAAAGAAGCGTGTGTGTGTGTGTGTGTGTGTGTGTGTGTGTGTGTGTGTGTGTGTGTGTGTGTGCGTGCGTGCGTGCGTGCGTGTGTGTGTGTGTGTGTGTGTGTGTGTGTGTGTGTGTGTGTGTGTGTGTGTGTGTGTGTATACACGTACGTAGTACGTACGTACGTATGTATGTATGTATGTATGTTTGTATGTATGTTTGTATGTTTGTATGTATGTATGTGTAATATTGAGAAAATATAGTGAAGGAAAGCAAGTACAGGTAACCAATTACAAATTCTTTATCATTTCAGAACTGATCCAGCACTGATTGTTGGTACATCATCTTCTGTGACGTTCCTATCCTGCTGTTCCCATGCTGCTCATTTCAATATCTCTGTCCCAGCCATACCCAATTTCTTTATGTCGCATCCACAGGGTTGGAAGTCCACAGGGAGCCTATCAGCGTTAGGCCATCGTGGGGCCACCAGCCAGAGGGGTCCTGCCCTGCTGCAGGGTCACTTTAGTGTTGTTCTCGGAGCTAACAGCGCACGACACCACCTACTACAAAATTGCACCCGTTAAGCGGATGAAGCTCGACAGTGCGGTCCCAGTCTTCCCACTGACCCCACAGGCACACTCACTCCGCCCAGGAGCCGGCCAGGGTCCGAAAAATCCCTATGTCTCTTATGAGATTCGAACCCGCAAACCTCTAGTCCGTAATCCAAGGCGTTAAAACCCCTGCGCCAAGACAGGTCTGGTTCCATCTCTTAAATTTGGCTACTGCTGTATAAAATGCAAGACAGTGAACAGATTAAGAAGGTGTCGCGTGTCCAAGGAGGTTCAGAAAGAAAGGGAACGCGGGGTATTCACATGTCAGGACCTGAAAGAGGTTGGCACGAAGGAATATAGCAGGGCCGAAGATCAGAGGAGCGTAGAGGAATAAGATCAAAGACAGATTAGACCAGGGAAAGGCGGAAGGATTTCGTATTTTATCCTTTGAACGAAACTTGTATAGAATGTGTCTATATCTATCTTCGCATGTGTGTGTGTGTGTGTGTGTGTGTGTGTGTGTGTGTGTGTGTGTGTGTTTTGTGTGCGTGCGTGCGTGTGTGTGTGGTGGAGCGTACGTGTGTATGGGCGTATGTTGTGCACGCATTAGTCCTCGCACAACCCAGAACGGGTGAGCACTTACGTGTGTGTGTGTGTGTGTGTGTGTGGTGTGTGTGTGTGTGTGTGTGTGTGTGTGTGTGTGTGTGTGTGTGTGTGTGTGTGTGTGTGTGTGTGTGTGTGTGTGTCGCGCGCAGTGCGTGCTTGCACATTTGTCATCATAGAAGCAGACAAGTCTGAATACAGACACTTTCCTTTGCTAGAGTATCAATGTGGCTATATATATATGTATGTATATATGTCTGTATATGTGTATGTATATATATATATATGTGTGTATGTCTGTGTGTGTGTGTGTGATTCTAACACTGTAACCTTCTGTCCTGTTGCTGAACTGTCACAGGCCTCATTCTGCCTCCGTCACATCAAACACAACTTCCTAGATCCTCCGTGGGGGATGCCAGGCGTCTGTCAGAGTAAAATAGCATCCTCACCTGGAAAGTCTGTGCTAGGAATTTCCTCTTTTCTATCCCTCTCTATTTGTTTCTTCCTTGTCCTTTTTCCTCCGGTCTCCTCTTTCTTTTATATTTTCTGCCTTCTTGGTCCATTCTTCTGCCTTTTTCCAGGAGAAAAAAACAACACCCAAACTTAAAAGATAACAATTCTCTCCCACACCGAAGTCGATGCGCTGGGCCTGACTTGTCAGGCGCTTAACGGCAGCACGACGCATTTTCACTCATATGACAGGCAACGATAGTTGCTCTTTGAGCGTTCGACGACGACGAAGAAAAAACACAACTGTACCAATGGTTGGCGGAGAGAGAGAGAGAGAGATAAAGAGAGAGGGAGCGAGAGAGAGAGAGAGAGAGAGAGAGAGAGAGAGAGAGAGAGAGAGAGAGTGAGAG
>CM054139.1:36806364-36818864 GCA_028751875.1 Rapana venosa
ACAAACAAGACATATGAAGTGAACATGAGAAACAAAGTAAGGAGAGTAATAGATAAACGAAAATAAAGGAACAAAAAATGTACAAACAACAATAACAAACAAGACATATGAAGTGAACGTGAGAAACAAAGTAAGGAGAGTAATAGATAAACAAAAATAAAGGAACAAAATCAATGTACAAGCAACAACAACAAACAAGACATATGAAGTGAACGTGAGAAACAAAGTAACGAGAGTAATAGATGAACGAAAATAAAGGAACAAAAAACCAATGTACAAACAACAACAACAAAAAAGACATATGAAGTGAACGTGACAAACAAAGTAAGGAGAGTAATAGATAAACAAAAATAAAGGAACAAAACCAATGTACAAACAACAACAACAAACAAGACATATGAAGTGAACGTGACAAACAAAGTAAGGAGAGTAACAGATAAACGAAAATAAAGGAACCCCCCAAAAAGTACAAATAACAACAAACAAGACACACACAAAGTAACCACAAAACAAAAAAGAAAGAACCCCCCCACCAAACCCCTCCCCCAAAAAACAAACAAACACCCACAACAACACCACCACCAACAACAAAACCCAACCCCTCCCCCAAAACCCCCCACATAAAGGTAAAAGTAAAGGAGTCCCATAACCTATAAGGTCGTAGGGGAGCGAGGCGTCAGAGACCTCACTTCTCTAGGGCCAGCATATTGAGGGCGGCGCCCATCTCCTTTCCCTCGCTGCTTTACCTTCCCTGACCCTAAAGAGGGCAGGTACCCATTTACAGCTGGGTGAACTGGGGGAAGTGTACTGAAGCCAAGGCGCGCAAACGGTCACCCATCCAAGTGGTAACCACGCTCGACATAGTAACCACAAAAAGGAAAGGAAGGAGGACAACTAAACGCACACTGAAACAAACTGAACAGAAAAAACAAACAAACGAGAAATAAAATAAAAGTAGGGAACAAGAAAATAAAGAAAGAACAAGGAAGAGAAAAAAACAAAACAAAACAGAGAGAGAGGAAGAGTGAAGGAGAGAGGAAGATGGGTATGAGAGTGAGAAGAAGAGAAGGAAATGAGAAAAGACGGAGAGAGAGAGAGAGAAAGAGAGAGAAAGAGAGGAGTGAGAGAAGAGAGAGAAGGAGAGAGGAAAGAAAGAGAGGAGAGAGATGAAAAGAGAGAGGAATGAGGAAGATAAAGATGAAGACGAGAGAGAGAGAGAGAAATGAGGGAGAAAGGAAGAGAGAGAGAGGGAGTAAAGAAGACGAGGGAGAGAAAGAGTGAGAGAGGAGAGAGAAAAGAAAGGAGAAGAAGAAGAGAACTAAAGAGAGAGAGAGAGAGAGAGAAGATTGCAGGGGAAGAAAATAGAGGGGGGAAGAAGAGATTGAGAAGAGAGAGAGATGGAGTAAAGGAAGGGGGTAAAGGGAAGAAGAGTAGAGAGGAGAAAAAAAGGAAAGGGAAAAGACGAGAGAGAGAGAGAAGTGAGATGAGAGAGAGGAGGAGGATGAGAGAGAGAGGAAGAGAGAGAGACAGAAAGAGTGGAAAGAGAGAAAAGAGAGAAAGAGAGAGAGGAAAAGAGAGAGAGCAGAGAGAGAAGGAGGAAAGGGGAGAGAGAGAGAGATAGAGATAGAGGAGAAGAGAGAGAGAGAGGAGAGAGGGAGAGAGAGAGAGAGAGAGAGAGAGAGAGTGAGGAGAGAAGAGAGAGAAGAGAGAGAAGAAAAGAGAGAGAGTAGAGATGAGAAGAGAGAAAGGATGAGAGAGAAGAGAGAGAGAAGAGAGAGAGAGAGAGAGAGAGAGAAGAGAAGAGAGAGGAAGAGAAGATAGAGAAAAAGAAAAGAGTAGAGGAAGAGAGAAGAGAGAAAGAATAGAGAGAGAGTAGGAAAAATGAGATGAAGATAAGAAGAAGAGAGAAAGAAGAGAGAGAAAGAGAAAAAAAAAAGAGAAAGAGAAAGAAAGAGAAAAGAAGAAGAGAAGAGAGAAAGAGAAAGAAAAGAGAGAAGAGAGTAGAGATAGAGAAAGAGAGAAGAAAGAGAGAAGAGAGAGTGAGAGAGAGAGAGAGAGAGAGAGAGAAGAGAGAAAGAGAGAAGAAGAGAGAAAGAGAGAGAGAGAGAGAGGAAGAGAAGAGAGAGAGAGAGGAAGAGAGAGGAGAAGAAGAAAGAGAGAGAGAGAGAAGAGAGTGAGAGGAGAGAGAGAGAAGGAGAGAGAGATAGGAGAGAAAAAGAGAGGAAGAAAGGAGAAGAGAGAGAGAGAAAGAGAGAAGAAGAGAGAGAGAGAAGAAAGAAAAGAGAGAGAGAGAGAAAGAGGAGAGAGAGAGGAGAGAGAGGAGAAGAGAGAGAAGAAAGAGAGAGAGAGAGAAAAGAGAGAGAAGAGAGAGAGAAAGAGAGAAAGAGAGAAAGAGAGAGAGAGAGAGAGAGAGAGAAAGAGATGAGAGAGAGGAGAAGAAGAGTGAGAGAGAGAGAGAGAGAGAGAAGAGAGAGAAAAGAGAGAGAGAGAGAGAGAGAAAGAGATGAGAGAGAGAGAGAGGAGAGAGAGAGGGAGAGGAGAGAAGAAGAGAGAGAGAGAGAGAGAGAGAGAGATGAGGAGAGAAGAGAAGAGAGATTCGAGAGAGAGAGAGAAAGAGACGGGAAAGAGAGAGAGAGTGAGGAGAGAGAATGGAAAGAGAGAGAGAGAAGAAGAAGAGGAAAGAGAGAAAGAGGAGAGAGAAAGTAGAGAGAAGAGAGAGAGAGAGAAGAGAGAAAGAGAAGAAGAGAGAGAGAGAGAGAGAGAAAAGAGAAGAGAAGAGAGAGAGAGAGATGAGAGAGAGAGAGAAGAAGAGAAGAGAGAGAGGAAGAGAGAGAGGAGGAAGAAGGATAAGAGAGAAAAGAGGAAAGAGAGAGAGAGAGAGAGAAGAGAGAAGAGAGGAGAGGGAAAGGGAGGAGAAAGAGAAGAGAGAAGAGAGGAAAGAGAGAGAGGAGGAAAGAGAGAAAAGAGAAAGAGAGAAAGAGAGAGAAAAGAGAGAAAGAGAGAGAGAAAGAGAAGAGAGAGAGAGAGAGAAAGAAAAAGGAGAGAGAAAGAGAGAAAAAGAGAGAGAGAGAGAGAAAGAGAAGAGAGGAAGAGAGAGAAAGAAGAGAGAGAGAAAGAGAGAAGAGAGAGAAAGAGAGAGGAGAGAGAGGAGAGGAGAAGATAAGAGGAGGAGAGAGAGAAGAGAAAGAGAACGAGAGAGAGAGAAGAGAGAATGCGGGGAGGGGAGAGAGAGAGAGAGAGAGGCAGACAGACAGAAAAAATGAATGAACGAACTATCGATGAATATGAATAAATAAACGAATGTACAAATAACAGCCCCCCCCCCCCCCCCCCCCACCTTCCCATTCAACAACAACAACAAAATCAGCAAAAACCAACAAAACAAAGCCATCGAACCCGGAAGAAAGCACCGTGACAAAATAAATTAGCACTTTATTTATTCTTTCTTTCTTTCTTTGCTTTTTTATGTTCATGTTAATTTTTTTGTTTGTCTGTTCTTATTTTTATATTGTTCAGTGTTACAACTTTCAGTTTATAATAATATCAAAGAAATGAAATTGATCATGTCAGTAAAAGAAGAGAGAGCGAGAGAGAGAGAGAGGGATGGAGAGAGAGAGAGAGAGAGAGAGAGAGAAATAGAGAGGGAGAGAGAGAGAGAGAGAGAGAGAAGAGAGAGAGAGAGATGGAGAGAGAGAGAGAGAGAGAGAGAGAGAGAGAGGATGAGAGATGGAGAAAGAGATGCAGAGAGAGACGAGATACAAAATTCACATAACCACACACCACACAACACACACCACACACACACACACACACACACACACACACACAACACACACACACAACACACACACACACAAATCAAAAAGCATACGTTATTGCAAAAATAATATAATCGACTGCCGTCAGACATGATTAGAAAAAAAAGACATTGTTAGCAAATAAACAAGAAAAGATGCTTTCGTTTTATTCTGTAATTTCCACTCTGAGATTGAATGTGGTGTGTGTGTGTGTTTTGGTGTGTGTGTTGTGTTTTTTGTTTGGTGTGTGTTGTGAGTGTGTGGTGCAGGTGTGTTGTGTGTAGGTTGTGTGTGTGTGTGTGTTTGCGGGGATACAAAATGTTGTTTTTTTGCATGGGAAAAGGATGGGGAATATATCACAAATTGTGAAATTCTTTTTCATAGAACACCAAAAAAAAAACCCCCCACCCCCCCCCCCCCCCCCCCCCCCCCCCCCCCCCCCCCCCCCCCCCCCCCCCCCACAAAAAAAACCCAAAAACAAAAAAAAACCCCAAATACCTTAAGACTATTAAAAGAAGAAACGCTAGAGCATCACAAATTGAAACCAAATTTTTTTTTCCCTTGGCTACAAAATCAGTGAAAAACTTACGATGTAAAAAAAAGCAGTATCGCGGTGGGTGTGAGGGGATATTTTTCCATCAGCTGCGCCCCATGAACATCCATTTACAAACAACACTAATTTTGTCACATCTAAAATGAAAGGAAAAAGATTTGAATCTATGTGAAGTTTTTAAATTTCCCTCTGATTAATCTCTCTTTCTCCCCTTGTTTTCTCTCTCTCTGGTCTTGTCCCGTCTACTCCTCTTCTCTCTCTTTTCCTCTCTCTCTCTCCTCTCTCTCTCTTTTTCTCTCTCTCTCTCTCTCTCTCCCCGGGACTCATGAAAAAAAGACATGGGGGCTTCCTTTTTTTCCCTGGGAAAAATGAAACGTTTGTAAAGACATTGTCATTGTCTTGTGTGTCTGTGGTCTCCCTGTTGTGTGTGTGTGTGTGTGTGGGTGTGTGTGTTGTGGGTGTGGTGTGGGGGGTGTGTGTGTTGTGTGTGTGTGTGTTTTTTGTGTGTGGTTGTCTGTCTCTCCTCTCTTTTCTCTCTCTTTTCCCTTTTTTAGCGGAAACTGACTGCGACTATCCCTTTTATCTTCAAACTATTATCTTTCTATTATCTTCTTTTAAATTTCTATCTATTATCTATCTATTATCTTTATCTATTATTATCTTTACTTAATAATATATTTATATATATTATATACATATAAAATATTTATATATTTATTACATACATAATACATACATACTACAGGAGACACACACCACACATAATACCCAACGCGCGCGGCGAGCGCGACGCGTAAATTTATATTTAATTTTAAAAGGTCTTTGCAGTTATTTTTTTGTATGGTTGGGGGATGGGTCGCCATGATATTTTTGTCGGGGCGCTGGCGTACAATTATTGTCAGAGGGGGGGAGATGAGAGAGAGAGAGGGGGGGGGGAGAGAGGGGAAAGGGAGAGAAGGGGGAGAAGAGGAGAAGAGAAAAATTGGAGAGATAGAATTTTTAAGAGAGAGGGGAAAGGGGAGGAGAGAGAGAGAGAGAGAGGGAGGGGAAAGGGAGTGCTTCTAGTTAAGGGTGCTAATTTTAAAAACTACTTTTTTAGAAAAAAAGCAAAACAAAAAAAACAACCAAAAAAACCCAACCAACCAAACAAACAAACTTAGCACAAGTTTTACGAAAAGGTTATTTTAAAAAAGGGAAAAGAAAGTTTTTCGCTAACACAAACAACAAACAAACAAAAAAAAACAAAAAACCACAACAAAAACAACAAAACGTTCGTTCTTCCCCGTGTTTTTAAAAACACGCACAAAACGACAAAACACACCCAAAAATGGTTCAGTTCGCAGCAAACTACATCCACCAGCACTTGCGTCCAAGAACCCATCCCAACAGGCAGTACGCGGCAGGAAGCAAAAGGAAAGAAAACACAGTTTATCCTTTCCAATTTACTTTTTAAATTAATACCCCCGATAAAAAAACAAAAAAAAAAGAAAAAAAAAAACCAAACCACGAAAGAGAAACACCAAGTTCCCTAACGTGTGTGCGTTTCCCGCAGAGCCCCCCAAAAGGTAAAAACACTCTTTTCCCCCCCAAAAAAAAAAATTAAAAACACAGTAAAAAAAAAAATACTTTCAAGCTCGCGAATCTAAACTACATGCGGCAACGCTGCGCGCAGTTTATATGCCGTGTTGTGGTTTTGTGTGTATGTGTAGAGAGTGTTCACGTAGGTACTCTAAGTGAGGGGTAAACCCAGGCTGAAACCGACATACTCATTGCATAAAATTAGAGCACAGTGGAGACACGACAGACACGCGCATTTTATATTTTTATTTTGCCCTCCCCGTGCTAGGTGCTAGCAAATGGCACCTCTTGGGTGTTATGTGTACAGGCGATATAATCAACAGGAAAAAAAAATTGTGTTGTGTGTGTGCGTGTGTGGGTGTGTGTGGGGGTGTTGGGTTTTTTTTTTTTGTGTGTTGTTTTGTGTGTGTGTATGTGTTGGGTGCGCGTCCCCCGGGGGTTTATGTGGTGTTGTGTGTTGTGTTGGTGCGGTGCGTGTGTGGGGTGGGGGGGGGTGGGGGGTTTTAAAAGAAGAGAGGGAAGAGAGAAGGGGGAAAGGGGAGAGAGAGAAAAAGGAGAGAGGGGAAAAGGGGATTTGGGGGGGGGGGGAAAGGGGGGGGGGGAAGGGGCCCCCGGGCGCCGAAAACCCCCCCAAAGAAAGAAATTGCGAAAGACAGACGGGGGAAAAGGGGCCCCGAAAAAAGGGAGGGGGGGGGGGGGGGGGGGGGGGGGGGGGGGGGGGACGAAAAGGGAAAGTACTTTTTTGAACACGTATGACATTACGAAATAAAGAATGTTTTTTTTTATTCTTTATACTACCCCCCCCCCCCCCCCCATTCTTCTCTCTGTCTCTCTGTCGTCTGTTGTTGCGGTCTGTCTGTCTCTCTGTCTGTCTCCTCTCTCTCTCTCTCTCCTTTTCTCTCTCTCTCTCTTCTCTTTTCCCCTTTTTGTGAAATTTTTCTTTGTTTTTTTTTTCCCTTTTAAAAAAAAAACCAAAACACCCAGTACTGTCTAATGTAAAAAGTTATGCATGATGAATTAAATTTAAAAAAATAATTTTTTAATCCCCGCGTCGGAATGCGCACCTAAATGGTGTGCAAAAAACGGTTGCATACACAACAATCTCACCCTTAGCGAATTTTAGGGATTGTAAGGAACGAAAAAAAATTTACATCTTAATATTAAAATGAAGAGAAGAAGAAAAAAACCAAAAGGGGAAAAAATAGAAAGAAAAGGAAAAAAAAGGGGAAAAAGGAAAAAAGGTACGAAAGAATGGGAAAGAGGAAAAAAGGGGACAAAAAGACATAAAAAAAAAGAAAAGAAAAAAAGAAAAGATAGTTTTTTTTTTTAAAAAAAAAAAGGGAAAAAAAGATTCAGAATAAAACGGGGAAAAAAGAAACAAGAAAGGGTTAAAAAAAGGAAAACGTAGACGACAGGAAGACGAAAAAAAAGGGGGAAGAAATAATACACACCCACACACAACCCCACAACACACACCCCACACAAAACACAACACCACACACACACACAAACCCCACGCGCGCGCGCGGCACCAGAGCGAGAGAGAGAGAAAGTGAGGGGGAGGGGGGAGGGGGGGACCGAAAAACATAAGAATGAAAAAAAAAAGGGGAAAAGACGAAGTATTGGAAAAACAAGACAGAAAAGAAAAAAAAAAAGGAAAGAAAAATATACGGGGAAAAAAAAAGGGAAAAAAGGGAAAAAAGTTTAAAAAAAAACAAACCCCACACACAAAAAAAAACAGAAAAAAAAAAAAAGAAAAAAGAAAGAACAAAAAAACCAAAGAAGAGAAAAAAAAAAAAGAAAAAGAAAGGAAGTGACTTGTAAAAATAAATTCTATGATGAATGCAACAAGTAAGCAAAAAAGGATGACGATTGTCACCAGAAGTGCGCGCTGTACAAAAGTTTTTTATATAGTAACGAGGGCAGGGGGGGTCGATTTTTCCATAACTTGCAAAGTTTATACCAGGCTAAGCAATATTTTAGCGCCCCAAATGGTGCTTTCCTGAGATTTCAGGGGGGGGGGGGGGGGGGGGGGGGGGGGGGGAGGTTGTACGCTAGCTTTCGAGACTTGAAAAGCGTAGTGTGTGGGGTTGTGGTGTGTGTTCGGTGGTGCGTGGGGTGTGTGTGGTGTGGTGTTGGGATGTGGTTTTAAAAGGATAGATAGACGGGGCGATAGATGGGTGGCGTAGACAGCAGATAGACAAAAGAAGACAAACAGACAAAAGATAGCAGCCAAAGAGACAGCCAGGAGGGGCAGACAGACAGATAGATAGATAGATAGATAGTGTCGATGTAGATCGATCGATCGATCGATGATGTGGATGGATGGATGGGTGGGGGATGGGTGAGTAGGGACGAGAAAAATAGAATGAATTTTTTGAAAAACGTAAAGGTAATTTGTAATAAGGGGAAATTATGATATAAAAATTAAAAAAAAAAGAATAAAAGAAAGTTTTTTTATAATAAAATTAAAATATATTTATAAATTTTTATATATTATTTTATATATATATATAAAGAAGAAGTTAAGAGGAAGAAGAAGAGAGAGAGGGTTATAGATAGATGATAGTTAAAGGACAAAAAAAGATAGAACAGAAAAAGCAAAATTATATAATAATAAAAAATAATTAAAATCAAATAAAATATATATAGAAGTAGAAGGAGAGAAAAATTTAAGAGGAAAAGATGGATGATGATGATAGAAATAGATGATAGACATAAAAGATGTGATAAAGGGGGGGAAGTAGATGATGAAAGATAGATAGCAGACAGGTGATAAAAATTAGAAGTAGATGGGTGGTGGGTGATAGATAGTAGACAGGAAAAAAAGAAGATTTAAAGATGATAATAAGTGATAGGGGAAAAGACAAAGTGATAGAAAGTAAAATGAAGTTGATAGAGTTGTGAAGATAAATTAAATAAAAATAATAATAGTCCAAAAAAATATTAGATTTTTATTGTTGGATAGAAATGTTTTGTTCCCAACAACAGGGGTGTGTTGTTGTGTGTTTGGGTGGGGGGTTTTTGGGGGTTTTCCCCGCGGGTCGTGGGGTTTGCCTGTAAAGTTTTTTAAAAATTTTTGGGGGAGGGGATTTTTTTTATTTATTTAAATTTTTTTTTAGGGATAATGGTAAGCAATTTTCTTTTTTTACATTCCCGTGTGTGTTGGGTTTTGTTTTTTGTTTGTTAGGTGGTTTTGGCGGCCGGCGGGTGCGGTGTTCGGGGGCGTTGCAGGGTTTTTAGTTTAAGGTTTGGGGAGAGGGTTATATTTAAAAAAAAATCCCCCTTGAACGGGAATGGAACCCGGGTTGTCAGATTGCCAGCGCAATGTTCTAACCACTAGGCTATCTCGTGCGAGTGTGCGTCTTTGTGTAAAAAAAAAAAAAAGACAAGACACAAAACAGATAGTACTGAAAGAATGAAACAAAACAGGATAAAGAGAGAGAAAAAAGAAAGAAAAAGATGAACGTGGTTATAATCTTTCTTTCACACCTGGGAGGTGGCTAAGATGTTGATGCAGGGTGCCGCACATCAACTTGTTTTATGTAGCTTGAATCTGCATCATTATAGAGCTGCAACAAAGCTTCCTCTGAAATGTAACCATCCACAAGTTTGTAGCTCTTGATTTTCTGGCCTTTGTAGTCAGCAGGGCTATAAACGACAGGACTAGATTGGGTTGGGTTGGGGGGGGGGGGGGGGGGGTGGGCGTTGGAGAAAGGAATAGCGGGAAAGAAAAGAAAGTAAGAAGGAAGGAGAGAATAAATGAAGGAAAAAGACCCGCATTCGCAAAGGAGGGAAAGACAATTGCTGAATTATGTTTCAAAAGGACGCGCGTGCACGCACGTAAACAAACACACCCACACACACATGCACGCACATCTCTCTCTCTCTCTCTCTCTCTCTCTCTCTCTCTCACTTCTCCACACCACACACACACACACACACACACACACACACACACACACACACACACACACACACACACACACACACACACAACACACCACGCACGCACGCACGCACGCGCGCGCGCGCGCGAGCAACGAAACCGCAGCGATTTTCAGTCAGAAGCGTGGGCAGCACAAGCGTGATGTAGCTAACGAGGGTGAGTCAATATTTCCCATAAACACGTTCATGATGTAGTAGGCTGCAGGCACTATACTACACTACACTGCACTACACTACACTGCAGTACACTACACTACACTACACTACACTACACTACACTACACTACACTACACTACACTACACTGCACTAAACACTACACTACACTGCACTAAAACCACTACACTACACTGCACTGCACTACACTACACTACACTACACTACATTTCACTACACTGCACTACACTACGCTACACTGCACTACAGTGCACTACACTGCACTACACTGCTACACTACACTACACTACACTACAGTACACTACACTGCACTACACTATACACTACCCTACCCTACCCTACCCTACCCTCCTACCACTACACTACACTACACTACACTGCACTACACTGCACTATCTCTACACTACACTACACTACACTGCACTGCACTATACTACACTACCCTACCCTACCTACACTACACTACACTGCACTACTCTACACTACTCTACACTATACTACACTACACTACACTGCACTACACTACACTGCACTGCACTACACTACACTACACTACACTGCACTGCACTACACTACACTGCACTGCACTGTACTGCACTACACTACACTGCACTACACTACACTTTACTACACTACACTACTCTACACTACTCTACACTATACTACACTACACTGCACTACACTAGACTACACTACACTGCACTACACTACACTTTACTACACTAAAACTACATTACACTACACTATCACTACACTACACTGCACTACACTACACTACACTACACTACACTACACTACACTACACTACACTACACTACACTCCACTCCACTCACTACACTACACTACACTACACTGCTCTACACTACACTGCACTACACTACACTACACTGCACTGTACTGCTCTACACTACACTGCACTGCACTACACTACACTACACTGCTCTACACTACACTGCACTGCACTACCCTACACTACACTACACTGCACTGCACTGCACTGCACTGCACTGCACTGCACTGCACTATACTACACTACACTGCACTGCACTACACTACACTACACTACACTGCACTACACTGCACTGCACTACACTACACTGCCCCCTACATGCACTCACTACACTACAATACACTGCACTGCACTGCATTACACTACACTACACTGCCTGCACTACACTGCACTACACTATACTACACTACACTGCATTACACTACATACACTACACTGATTACACTACACTACACTACACTACACTACACTGCATACACTACACACTACACACTACATACACTACACTACAATACACTTCACTCACTACACTACACTACACTACAACTACTACATTACACTGTACTATACAACACTACACTACACTACACTACACTGCACTATACAACACTACACTACTCTACACTGCATTACACTACACTACACTGCATTACACTACACTATACTGCATTACACTACACCACACTACACTGCATTACACTACACTACACTACACTGCACTACACTTCAATACACTACACTACAATGCACTACACTACACTATACTATACAACACTAGACTTCATTACACTACACTACACTGCACTATACAACACTACACTACTCTACAATGCACTATACTACACTATACACTACACTACACTGCACTATACTACACTAACACTTACACTGCACTACACTGCACTACACTACACTACACTGAACACTACACTACACTACACCCTTACACTACACTACACTACACTGCATTACACTACACTACATACACTGCATTAACTACACAACTACACTGCATTACACACACTACACTACACTGCACTATACACACACACTACACTACACTACACTGCACTATACAACACTACACTCACTATCACTACACACACTGCACTACAACTACCACTACACTACACTTCACTTCACTACACTACACTACACTACAGTACACTGTACTATACAACACTACATACACTACACTGCACTAACAACACTACACTACACTACACTGCATTACACTACTACACTGCATTACACTACACTACACTGCATTACACTACACTACACTACACTGCATTACAAATACACCTACACTACACTGCACTAAAAACATAACACTACACTACACTACACTACACTACACTGCACTGCACTACACTAACAACACTACACTACACTGCACTACACTACACTACACTATACAACACTACACTTCATTACACTACACTACACTGCACTATACACTACACTACTCACAATGCACTATACTACACTAAACTACACTACACTACACTGCACTATACTACACTAACACTACATACACACACTACACTACACTACACTACACTACACAAAACTACACTACCTGCACTGCACTACACTACACTCCATCCACTCCACTCACTACACTACACTACACTACACTTTACACTACACTACA
>CM054139.1:36823864-36826364 GCA_028751875.1 Rapana venosa
CACACTCACGCACGCACCGCACACGCACGCATGCACGCACCCACACCACCACACACACACATACACGCACACACCACACACGCGCGCACGCGCAACACTTGTCAGAAAATGATGCTGGGTATTCAGGAACTTTCCACAATGCAAGACACTTCATCGCAAACTGCAAACTGCAACTGGAGAAACAAAAAAATGTAAGGTACTTCAACAAGCAAACTTTTCTTCCATCAACTTGTACTTCTTTTCCATGAACTAATATGTTCGGTGGTCTGGAGGTCACGTACTTATATTTCAGTCTGCGAGAAGTTGAAGGTTCGGTCCCTGTCTGAGCCTGAACTCGTCTCCCCTTCATTAGACAGGGAGTAAGTAGCGTGGTGTGGGTGCTAGTCTTTCAGCTGAGAGAAGTTGAAGGTTCGGTCCCTGTCTGAGCCTGAACTCGTCTCCCCTTCATTAGACAGGGGGTAAGTAGCGTGGTGAGGGTGCTAGTCTTTCAGCTGAGATGATAGGAACCCGGGGCTCATGTTGCGGTATGTGTTTAATTAACGGCACGTGAAAGAAACTCGCGCCAACAGGAGAGGTAGCTGTTCCAGGTAAACTGGGTTAGAGAAACAAGTCTGTCTGGTAGGGGAAATATTGGTCAAGGACATATAATAATAATAATAATAATAATGATAATAATAATAATAATAATAATAATAATGATGATGATGATGATGATGATGATGATGATGATGATGATGATGATAATAATAATAATAATAATGATGATGATGATGATGATAATAATAATAATACTAATACTACTACTAATAATAATACTAATACTACTACTACTACTACTACTACTACTAATAATATATGGAATTTATATAGTGCTGGATCTTGTAAAACAAACAAATATACGCAGATAAGGAAATTTTAAAAACTAGAGAACAAAAAACATATGGCGCTGCTCTTGTGGCGACGCGCTATCCTCTGAGAAGAGCAGTCCCGAATTTCATGCTGAGAGACCTGTTGTGACTGAAAGTGGTAATTAATAAATAATAATAATAATATATGGAATTTATATAGCGCTGAATCTTGTAAAAACAAAGCGCTTAATTCGATACAATACAATACTTTACAGTAAAACACAACACAATGCAGTACAAAACAATAAAATACAATACATAACATACACTCCCAATCCACTCCACTCCACTCCAACAACGAACTCACTACAATACAATACAATACAGCACAATACAATATTGTTTTTGATAACATCGAAGATTGGAGTAGGCAATATGAACCTCTACATAATTATTGAACCTTCCCCGAAGATGAAATGCGATTACCTTAATGGTGGAGATAATAAAAAAACAACCCGAACAGTCGCACAGGCAAAAAATCTTACCATTGGTGAACCTCTGAGCTCTAGCCTATGAACAAAAAATCAAGCAAGCAAGCAAGCAAGCAAGCAAACAAACAAACGATCCGAGCCAGACTGCACAGTCTGTTTATATAATCCACTTACTGGTTTTAATTTCAACATCCTGAAAGCAGTAATTCATTTTATTTTTAAAACAAGCAAAGATGCTAAAAGTTGTGTTAAATCCTTAGAGAGAGAGAGAGAGAGAGAGAGAGAGTAGAGAGAGAAAGGAGAGAGTGAGAGAGAGAGAGAGAGAGTGTGTGTATGTGTGTGTGTGTGTGTGTTAGTGTTAGTGTTAGTTGGTGTGTGTGTGTGTGTGTGTGTGTGTGTGTGTGTGTGTGTGTGTGTGTGGTGTGTGTGTGTGTGTGTGTGTGTGTGGTGTGTGTTGTGTGTGTGTGTGTGTGTGTGTGTGTGTGTGTGTGTGTGTGTGTGTGTGTTTTGTGTTCGTTTTGTTCTTCAACGTCTTTTCACTGTAAGTGATATTAAAACGTGTGTGTGTGTGTGTGTGTGTGTGTGTGTGTGTGTGTGTGTGTGTTGGTGTGCTTACATGTGTGTGTGCGTGCATGCGTGCGTGCACAGTTCTTGTGTTTGTTCATCTTATTAGCTTTAGGGCTTATCTTATTCCATACAAAGTTTTATTTCACTAATTTACTAACAAGCATAGTTGCTAAATTTTTTTTATTAAATCATATTACAGGGCGTGTGTGTGTAGGTGGGGGGGGGGGGGGGAAGGAGGGGGTGCGCGCGCGTGAGCGTGCGTGGTGCGTGCGTGGCGTTGCACTGGAATCCGGTGGTATGGTCTTTGCATCTTAACCCCTTTGGGGCCCAAAAAATAAAAGAAGTTGGAAACATACTCGTTTGTTTGTTTGTTGTTTGTTTTGTTGTTGTTGTTGTTTTTTGGGGGGTCTGTTTTTACGTACCTCTCTTGTCCTTCTGTCTGTCTTTTTATCTTTTATTGATGTTGTTGTTGTTTTCCTGTTGTTGTTTACTGTTTTGAGTATTTTATTTCTTTGTTTCTTTTTGTCAATGTTTGGATTTTATGTGTTTATCTGGGTGTGGTGTTGTTTTCTCTTCTGTACTGTGTGTATGGGT
>CM054139.1:36831364-36843864 GCA_028751875.1 Rapana venosa
CCTTGACTTACTGGCTGGATTCCTGCAACTGCTTGATAACTTTATATGGTAAATACTGATTTTTAAAAAAAAGACAAAATAGCTAACATTTATTTACATCTAACAGAAACTAGTTTCCAAATTCAAACAAAAGATAATCTCAAGCAAAAAACAAACTAAATATTTAGGATTTTCCATATAAAAGAACAAGCGAGAATGAGTCATCAGCAGCTAGAAATAAAACAATTAACAAACACACGCCTCCATGTCAAGAAATTACGAAACATGGAAAGGTCACTCCAAAGCTTCCTTTGCAGCTGGGTAAGAGTGATGGTTCTTGCAGCTATAAATAGCCCTGACCACGCCCAAATCAATAGCTTGGATTGTGACATTATAGGCGCGGAGGGCGTGAAGGATGTAGCCCTAATTAACAGATATGAGGGTCATGCTCTCTCTCTCTCACTCTCTCTCCTCTCTCTCTGTCTCTGTCTGTCTGTCTGTCTGTCTCTCTGTCTGTCTGTCTGTCTGTCTGTCTTCTTCTCTCTCTCTCTCTCTCTCTCTCTCTCTTTCTTTCTTTCCTTCTCTTCTCTATTTCCTTTTCTGCTTGGCAAGAAGAAGAGAAAGAAAAAAAAAAGAGAAAAGAAACAAGCCAAAGAGGCTAATAAGGCTCTCTCTGTCTCTGTCTGTCT
Source organism: Rapana venosa (assembly GCA_028751875.1). Classification (NCBI taxonomy): domain Eukaryota; kingdom Metazoa; phylum Mollusca; class Gastropoda; order Neogastropoda; family Muricidae; genus Rapana; species Rapana venosa. The sequence continues at coordinate 36,832,033 of CM054139.1, forward strand.
GTCTGTCATACCGCCCCCCCCCCCCCCCCCCCCCCCCCCCCCCTCTATCTCTAAATCCAAAACCAACACCAAATTCATGCTTACAGCTACTCCTGGAAAACCTCAACTAAATGCACTTCACGTTATATCTTCGTTTAGATTACACCATAATGAAACAAATTCGTGAATACTGTGATTTAAGTATTAACACAGAAGATAAACTTAAATAGTAGCTCCAGGTATACAAACTGTATAACACTAAAATATAGTGTTTCTTTCTGGAATAAAGAATTTTGACTTGACTTGACTCAAAAGATATCTTGCTAATGTCCCAAGTGGAACGGTACATCAGTACTGATATATCAAAATTAATGTTCCTTTCCCTCTCATTTATATCTCCTTAACTGTGCATCAACACAAGTCATCATTCTAAGACTCCGCACTGGACACAACAGGCTAAATCACTACATGTCCACAAAGCTGAAACTCGTTCCCTCTCCCTTTTGTGCCTGTGGCAAATGAACAATGAACAATGAACAAAGTTTATTCTTCAGGCCACCAACCCCTAGAATGGGGTCAAACCAAACATATCAAAACGAAGCCAAAACAAAACATGACATATATGGCAACTGCCAAAACATAACTAATGCAACACGGAACTATCCAAAAGTGAGACCAAATTATCTACTTTAAGCAGTTGTGTACATTAAACAGTTATTCAATACCCATTCTCCAAAATTTCAACATATTCCTGCCGTACTATCAAAGCATTGAAAAGACAATAGCTGAGATTGCGAATGGAAGAAACTGAACCATGTTTCAGCAAACACACGTAGGGTTGGCCTCAGAGGGGCACGCTATTCAGCGACCTGAGGAAGATTGTGTGGTCGACGGAGATAACCCTAAAAAAACAAACGACCCCAAGCTGCACGGCCCACGAGAGAAGCTGGAAAGGACTTGCCACTATTTTTCCCAAACACATCTGACGGTGTTAAAAAAAAAAGAAAAAGCGAACGACAGAAGATACTGTGCATCAACAATATAGGAGGGAGGCGTCACCATCCAAAACATGTTGAATAGTCTCCACAGATGGGTAGTATAGTTCATTCCATCCAACTTGGCTTTTACAACAGAAGAAAACAACAACTAAAACAACCAGAAATACAATGTCTAGACACTTCTTTTTTCTTCTTCGTCCTCGAACGCTCAGACAGCAATTATTATTGTTATCTGATATATATATATAATGAGCGAAAATGCGTCACGCTGCCGTTAAGCGCCTGACAAGTCAGGCCCGGCCCCAGTGGCTGTGCCAAGAAAGTAAATCTGTAGATGAAATAAAGCAGTGTTCGTGTATGAAATACCAGTGCGTGACGTACCTGACTCGACTACGTACGTACGTACGTACGTACGTACGTACGTCAGTTCAATGTCTACTAAAGTGACAAATTAATTAACCTGTCAGAAAGTCTAACTTCCGTGTACATGTATTGATCTGTATAATATCATATCAATCTACCTCCCCGTACTTTCTCTTGCCCTTAAGTCTGCAAAACACGCGCGGGTGCACATCACACACACACACACACACACTTGCGCGCGTGCGGCACACACACATACGCACGCGAGCGTACACATTGTGAACAGACGTTAAATACAAGAACACACACACACATACACACACACACACACATCTTTCGTCTAATATCACTTTAAGTGAACAGACGTAAAATTGAAGACACACACAAATCTTTCTCATGTCCCAAACTAAAGTTTGTGCTTTGTCTTTTGTTTCTGTTGTTGCTGTTGTTGTTGTTGTAACTGTTTGTGTCGATTCTTTTAAATAGTCTTTTTTTAAATTGTTTTAACTAGAGGAATTTGATTATAGCTAGATATTCTTTATATTCTTGTCTTCATGCTTTTTGTGCATTGTTAGTGTGTTTGCGATGCGGTTGGTGTGTTGTGTGTGTGATGTGTGTGTGTGTGTGTTGTGTTTGTTGTGTGTGTGAGTGTGTGTGTGTGTGCGTGATGTGTTTGTGATTGCGGCGCTGTGTGTGTGTGTCAAAGTCAAAGTCACTTTATTTCAGATGGTAATTGAATAAGCAGTGATTGTTTGTTTTTTCAGCACTATCTAAGAAAAAAAAAGATAATGTATGTGGACATGAATAAAACTATGTAGTGTTAAACCATACAATCAAACAAGTGAAACAATATATGATGTGTGGAATGTGTGTGTGTGTTTTTTTTGGGGGTGGAGGAAGTGTTGCTGTTGTTATTATGTTGTTGCTGCTGTTGTAGTTGCTGTCGTCGTTGTTGTAAAAATAGATTAACAGTATTGTGCAGTATACATTTTTGGTACGATCTCTGTGTGTGTGTGTGTGTGTGTGTGTGTGTGTGTGTGTGTGTGTGTGTGTGTGTGTGTGGTGTGTGTGTGGTGTGTGTGTTGTGTGTGTGTGTGTGCTCTTGTTCTTGTCGTGACGTTTTAAAAATCAGATTTATAGTATTGTGTAGTTTAGATTTTTATATGGTTTTTGTGTGTTGTAGAATATTGTATACGGTTACCCCCCCTCCCCCCGATGTTTTATTGGTTTCCATATTTTATTGATTGTTGTGTTGTTATGTATGTCTACATGACAGAGTCTTGCCTGACATCTTCATTCTTGCTTACTAAGATAGTCTCTCTCTCTCCTCTCTCTCTCTGTCTTGTCTGTCTGTCTATCTGTCTCTCTCTCTCTCTCTCTCTCCTCTCTCTCCTCTCTCTCTCTGTCTCCTCTCCTTCTCTCTCTCTCTCTCTCTCTCTCTCCTTTCGCCTCTCTCCCTCGTTTTTATTTGTTCATTTGAATCTGCTGACTTTAGCGGTCTTTTCAGGATTTCCACATGCTCCAGTGTTTGAAAGGGAAATTAATGACTAAGCATTGAATCTCAATCCGCCTTATTACCGTTTTTTTCAAATCACCAATGGCAGCCGGAGAAAGAAGAAAGAATAAGAAAGAAAGGAATGAAAGAAAAAAGAAGTATCTTTCAAGAAACGAAGAAGAGGGAAAATAGAAAGAAAGAAAGAAAGAAAGAAACGGATAGAAAGAAAGGAATAGAAAGTAAGAGAAAGAAAGAAAGAATAAGAAGAAAGAAAGAAAGAAACGGAAGAGAAGAAAGAAAGAAAGAAAGAAGAAACGAAAATTAAGAGAAAGGAAAGAATGAATAATTAGAGAGTTGATGCATGAATAAGGAACAGAGAAGGAAGAAGGAATGAATATTGGATGAATCGATGTGATGAATGAATGATAGAATGAATGAATGTAGCGACAGACAGAGAGGGGGAGAGGGAGAGAGGGAGGAGAGAGAGAGAAACCAGAAGAGAAAGATACAGAGACAGACAGACAGAGAGGGTAAAGAAGAAGAGGAGAGAAGAGAAGAGAAAGAAGAAGAGAAGAAGAAGAAAGTGAAGAAGAAGAAGAAGAAGAAGAAAGAAAGAAGAAGAAGAAGAAGAAGAAGAAAAAAGAAGAAGAAAGAGAAAAGAGAAAAGACAAGAAAAGAGAAAAGAAAAGAAAGACTTCAAGAAACAACAGAAGAGGAAACAGGAACAAACAGAGAAAGACACTGGTTACTGGAAAAAAGAAACACAACAAAACGAACAAAACAAAAAATGAAACAAAAAAACTGAAGATTAGAAAGAAAAAGAAAAGACAGACTAACACACTGGGATTATGGGAGGGGTGGGTAAAAAACACAACTAAGGGCAAAGAAAAAAAGACCCTAACATACTAACAGACAGACATACAGACATGCAGGCAGGCAGACAGGAAGACAGACAGACAAACAGACAGGCAGATAGACAGACAGACAGACAGACAGACAGAGAGAAAGACAGACAGACAGGAAGATAGGCATGCAGGGGAACTAGACAGAACAACCCACAAATCGGACGGATAGACAAAAAGACCGAAACTCGGACAAGGAAAATCTGATTCTATAAAGGTAAAGGTGTCCCATAACCTATGTGGTTGTAGGGGAGCGAGGCGTCAGAGACCTCAACTTCTCCAGGGGCCAGCATATTGAGAGCGGCGCCCATCTCCTCTCCCTCGCTGCTTTACCTTCCCTGGCCCTAAAGAGGGCAGGTACCCATTTACAGCTGGGTGAACTGGGGGAACTGTACTGAAGCCAAGGCGCGCAAACGGTCACCCATCCAACTGGTAACCACGCTCGACGCTGCTTAACTTGGCTGGGGGAAAGCGAGTGCTCTAACCACTGAGCTATACCGTCCTGCCCTGATTATATACAGTAATAATTAATAAAGTTGTATCGCACTTCGAGAACATTGATCAACGAGGATTAAACGATGCGAGAGGCGTAGGGGGGGGGGGGGGGGGGGGGGGGCGGGTAATGAACGGAAGAGAAATCCCCCGCCTCTCAAGAAAAAAAAGAAAAAAGAAATAGCTGAAATATCTGTAAAAAAAAAAAAGTAAGAGAAGGAAGAGACGAAAAAGAAAAACTATGAGAGAAAAAAAAGAAAAAGGAGGAGGAGGAGGAGGAGGAGAAGGAGAAGAAAAAGAAGAAGAAAAGAAGAAGAAGAAGAGAAGAAGAAGAGAAGAAGAAGAAGAAGAAGAAAAAGAAAGAAAGAAAAAAGAAAGAAAGAAGAAAGAAAGAAAGAGACAGACAGACAGACAGAGACATACACACAGACACACAGAGAAAGTATGAGGCAGAGAGGCTTGGAGAGACCCAAAACACTGTAACAGTACACTCTTTGAAGAGAAAAAAACCCAACAACAACAACAACCACCAAACCCTGCACAAAAAAACACAAACCCTCTCATATTTCCGACAGGATGTCAATCAGATATGTTCGTGACCAAACGACCAAAACCCTTCCCACCCCCGTCCCCCAATCAACTATCTATCAAAATACCCCCCCTCATCCCCCCTCCCCCCACCCCCCCCATTCCTTCCCCCCCCCCCCCCCCGCCCACCCCCGCCCTCACCTCCATCCCCCCTTGCCTTTAAATTGCGAACCTAAGAGTACAAACGGGTGTATAAACAGTCGAAATGATGGACATTTTTCCAGCAGATCACGAGTCACACGCCACTGTTGCTGGACTCTACGTGACTTTTCAGAGATTTATGCGAGCACGAATGTCAGAGAATGTGTCAAATGAGCACGGAAGTCAGGTACCCAAAGAAACAGGCTTGAAATCGTAATGGTTTTGTGTGTGTGTGTTGTGTGTGTGTGTGTGTGTGTGTGTGTGTGTGTGTGTGGTGGATTTTTTTCTTCCTTTCTTTTTAGTTTGTTTCGTTTTAAGTCGTAGACCGTAAGGTACAGTTTCTTGGTAAATGTAAAATGAAGGAGAGTATAATTATAGGCGGTATCAGACAATCGCACACACGCACTCACCCACGCACGCACACACGCACACGCATGCAGGTAAAGATAGAGAGAGACAAAAGGAAGAGACAAAACTTATCAGACATAAAGTGTCATAGAGACAGAGAGAGGAGAAGGAAAAAAACAAGAGAGAAAGAGACAAACAGAGAGAAACATTCATAAAGAGAGACCAAAAAAACAACAAAAAATTCAGAAACTCATCTAAGAACATAACATAAAGAAAAACCCAACCACAACAAAACTGCCTTGCATTCCTATTAGCCTAGGCCTCATCTTCTCTCTCTCTGTCTCTCTGTCTCTGTCTGTCTCTCTGTCTGTCTGTCTGTCTGTCTCTGTCTCTCTCTCTGTCTCTCTGTCTCTGACTCTGTCTCTATCTCTCTCTCTCTCTCTGTCTGTCTCTCTCTCTCTGTCTCTGTCTCTCTCTCTGTCTCTGTCTCTCTCTCTCTCTCTGTCTGTCTCTCTCTCTGTCTCTGTCTCTCTCTGTCTCTCTGTCTCTGTCTCTCTCTCTCTGTCTGTCTGTCTCTCTCTGTCTCTGTCTCTCTCTCTGTCTCTCTGTCTCTGTCTCTATCTCTCTTTCTCTCTCTCTCTCTCTCTCTCTCTCTCTCTCTCTCTCTCTCTCTCTCTCTCTTCTCTCTTCTCTCTCTCTCTGTAGATAGGTTTTCGAGCAAATTATAGTACTACTGATCATATATTCACCCTATACTCTATTGTTCAAAAATACTTGCAATCAAATAAAAAACTATTTGTTGCATTTGTCGATTTTCGTAAGGCGTTCGATTCTGTTAATCGTAATATCTTATGGACTGTTCTGCGTAAAAATGGAATAAACGGTAAATTATATATGGCACTAAGGAGTGTATATAAATCAGTATTAGCATGTGTACGCGCAGGATATGATTATTCGGAATATTTCGAATGTCCAAAAGGAGTGAAGCAGGGCTGCATATTAAGTCCACAATTATTTTCTTTTTTTGTAAACGAATTAGCCGTTGAATTAACAAAAAAAGGAAAACATGGTATTCAGTTTATCTCAAGAGCAATGGAGGTATTTTTACTACTATTTGCCGATGATATGATTCTCTTGTCTGACACGGTACTAGGTTTACAAAACCAGCGAGATATATTGAAGGAAGAGGCAGATCGCCTAGATTTATCAGTCAATATGGAAAAAACGAACATCATGATTTTTAGAATGGGTGGACATTTATCAGTGCGTGAAAAATGGTTTTATGGAAATGCTGAAGTGAAAGTCGTCAATTCTTATAAGTACCTAGGGATGACATTTTCAACGAAGCTAAGTTTGAATGTTGCATGGCGTGAATGTTGCAGGAAAGGGAAAAAAGGTGTAATCGAAATCTTAAAAACGTTACGAAAGCTGAATTCAGTAGATTGTTCTTTATTTTGGAAATTGTTTGATGTTCAAATAGAACCTTTACTTACATATGCATCTGAAATATGGGGACTTACTGTTAATCCACAAATAGAAAAAATACATACATATGCTATCAACGTTTCTTAAATGTCCAATCCATTCGTCAAATACTGTACTATATGGAGAAACGGGAAGATATCCTTTAAACATCAGAACGTCTGTTAAGTGTATTAAATACTGGCTAAAACTACTGAAACTTCCAGGGTCACGTTTATGTAGGCAGTCTTATGACATGATGGTTATACAAATGGAGCTGGGTAAGAAGAATTGGGCATATCAAGTTAAAAAGTTTTTATCAGAACATGGTTTTGAATCGTGTGGTTGTCTCAGGAAGTAGGTAGCGAGCATGGGTTTATTTCTGAATTGAAAGACAGACTCATTTGTTCATTTAAACAAAATTGGCACTCGGACATGGAAAGTAAAGATAAATACTGCTGGTTTTTTTTGTTTAAGTGTGCTTTTCAAGCTGAAAAGTATCTTCGAATAGTCACTGACAAATGGCATCGACTAATTTATGCAAGATTTCGACTAAGAACACTCGGCTTCAATGCAAACAAAAGATGGTTTCAACCTGAGACGTCCACACAGTTCCCATGCCCTATGTGTGGTCATATTCTTGATGATGAAGTGCATTTCCTGTTTCATTGTCAATCATATGTTTCCATACGTGAAAACTGTGGTGTTTCAATCTAGAAGCTTTCCGAAGGCAAGATATTTTTCTATCTTATCGTCCGATGATGATATTGTGATCAAATCGGTTGCAAAGTTTATTGCTGAAGCACTGAATTAAGACAATTACAGCTAAGTTCCAATTAGCTTAACATTTGTGACTAACTAAAGTAACATTTATATTATGTAAACTCCAGCATTTTGTGAAAAAAATAAAGAAACATTATAATTACGCTGTAGTCTCCAGCAAGAATATTTTTTGAAAATTTCACATACAATGTCAATGGATGGTCTAATATAGCATTCTAGAATGTTTTTTTCATTATTTTAGTTATTGCTTATTGGTTCTTATTGTTCATCCTTGTTATTACTTTTGTGTTCATTTTGAAACTGAGTTTACGTCACAGCTTAAAGTCGTATCCGTTCATAAGAGCTCATTTTTGGTTTTTTGGTTTTCGTTACGTTAAATGCATCATGTGATTTTTCTTGTATTTATTTGTATTTATAAAAGAAAGTCGTGTATAACCCCCCTTGTCAATAGGCCTCTTTGGGCAATGACAATAAATTGGTCAAAGCGTCAAAGCGTCTCTCTCTCTGTGTCTCTCTCTCTTTGTCTCTGGGCTGTCTGTCTGTCTGTCTGTCTGTCTCTGTCTGTCTGTCTGTCTCTGTCTCTGTCTCTCTCTTTCTCTCTCTATCTCTCTCTCTCTCTCTCTCTCCGTCTCTCTCTCTCTCTCTCTCTCTCTCTCTCTCTCTCTCTCTCTCTCTCTCTTTGTTATCAAGACAGTGATTTGGAAGTCAAGCTGTTGCATGCAGAAAACAAGCCGAACCGGGAACACAACAGCCAGACACGATGTTGTATCCACTGCACCACTGCAGGAAGAAACAAAACAACCTAACTCCCCCCCTCCCTCTCTCTCTCTCTCTTTTCTTGAGGGCCGGCTGGCTGGCTACACACCATAACTTAAAACGGCCCATCACACAAATTCTACCTCCGGCGGGAATTGATTGTCTTTATGCAGAGTTTTACTGAAAAACGAAACATCGTTATGTTTACTTGGGACAATGGAGGAGAAGGAGAGAGAGAGGGGGGGGGGGGGTAAAGAGAGAAAGAGAGAGAGATACAGAGACAGAGACAGAGAGGAGAGGGGGGGGGAGGGGAAGAGAGAGAGGGAGAGAGAGAGGCAGAGAGAGAGAGGGAGAGAGAGAGAGAGGTGGAGGTGATTAGAGCGTTTAACTCGTGATCTGGTACAATCTTAGGGTGGAACCTTAAGTCGCCACAAAACCCCAAAGCTGTCTGATCTGGGGGGGGAGGGTCGGGGGGTATCTCTCTCTCTGTCTGTCTGTCTGTTTTTCTGTCTGTCTGTCTGTGTGTGTGTGTCTCTCTCTCCTCTCTCTCTGTATCTCTGTGTCTGTTTCTCTCTCTCTCTCTCTCTCTCTCTCTTCTCTCTCTCTCTCTCTCTCTCTCTCTCTCTCTCTTTTCCCCCGTCACCATTATGTTAATGAACACTGGTTTCTGGTTCCATCCAGGCAAATCCCTCTGACCTCGCTGTAAAACTGAGGCCTAATGAGGTCCCGAAGGGTGAGCTGACGCATTACGTCTTGCCAGGGAACTGGACGTAAGAAGCACATTACTGATGCTTATCTCTTCTCGTCGGCATAAAGAATTTTTGCCTTGCAAATTTGCCTTCCTTGCTTTGACTTTGTCTTGCCTTGCCTAGCTTTGCCTAGCCTTGCCATACCAATTTGACTCGCCTTGCCTTCGCCTTGCTTTGCCTTGCCTTGCCTTGCCTTGTCTTGCCTTGTTTTGCCTTGCCTTGCATAGCCTTGCATAGCCTTGCCTTGCCTTACCTTACCTTCCTTGCATTCCTTGGCTTCCTTGCCTTGCCTCGCCTTACCTTGCCTTACCTTACCTTACCTTGCCTTACCTTACCTTGCCTTACCTTACCTTCCTTTGCCTTGCCTCGCCTTGCCTTGCATAGCCTTGCCTTGCAACTGATCCTAGCCTTGCTTTCTCTTCTCTCTTCTCTCATAACTCCCCGACAAGTCGTTAGGGGCACTGCACTGAAATTTTCAGGCCCTGTCTCTTGGGCAAGTTGAACCTGATAGAGCCCATCCGTCTCTTTTCTGCATTCGTTACAGGCACAATAGCGATAGATAGATAGATAGATAGATAGATAGATAGATAGATCGATAGGTAGATAGATAGGTAGATAGATAGATAGATAGGTAGATAAATAGATAGATAGATAGATACATAGATAGGTAGATCGATATGTAGGTAGGTAGATAGGTAGATAGATAGATAGAAAGATCGGTAGATAGATAGATGGATAGATAGATAGGTAGATGGATAGATAGGTAGAGAGATAGATGGATGGATAGATAGATAGATAGAAAGATAGTTAGGTAGATAGAGGAGTAGATAGGTAGATAGAGGAGTAGATAGGTAGATAGATAGGTAGATAGGTAGATAGATAGGTAGATGGATGATAGATAGGTAGGTAGATAGGTAGATACATAGATATATAGGTAGGTAGATAGATAGATACATAGATAGATGAATGGATGGATAGGTAGATAGATAGATATATAGGTAAGTAGTTAGGTAGATAGATAGATAGATAAGTAGATAGGTAGGTAGATAGGTAGGTAGATAGATAGATAGGTAGATAGATAGATATATAGATAGATAGATAGATAGGTAGATAGATAGGTAGATACATAGGTAGATACATAGATAGGTAGGTAGGTAGATTGATAGATAGATAGATAGATAAGAGAGAGAGAGAGAGAGAGAGAGATAGATAGATAGATAGATAGATAGATAGATAGATAGATAGATAGATAGATAGATAGATAGATAGATAGATGTAAATAAGGGATGAAAAGCGCTCAGCCTCCCAAGCAGAAGTGTCTTGCTTTGTGCCTTGCAGCATTGGAGGAAGTAGCCCTGTAAAATAATGACATGATTTCTCGCACTGACCGAAAAGTACAAGGCTCGTATTTCGTATGCTCACAACTTAACTTAATTTAACTTAACTTAATTCTCTCTGTGCCAGGAGGCACACAAGGCTTGAACATCATTCCTCCACTGGTTCCGGTCTGCAGCTGTGCGTCGTGCGGCGTTCCACGTGCTCCAGCCTGCGCGTTCCGCTCTACCTCTACGTATGATCACAAACATTGCGTATTTCACTTTGATATGATCTTTTACATTAAAAATAACAAACAGTATATGTCCCGGTTTATTGAGAAAATGAAATTTGAACTGAAGAGGCAGAGGCGCAATATTGTCAATATTATTAGCTTACAGAGCACAAAAGCTATTTAATCCCTTATACTTTATACAATATCCTTTTTTGATGCCGCCCCGCGCGCGCACGCCACACACACACACAACACACACACACACACCCCACACACCCCACACACACACACAGAGAAACGGATAGACAGAGAAGAGAAACAGAGAAAAATGAAGACAGGAAAACAGAAAGGCAAAGTCAGAGAGAGAGAGGAGAGAAGAGAGAGAGGAGAGAGAGAGAGAAGAGGAGAGAGAAGAGAGAGAGAGAGAGAGAGAGAGAGAGAGAGACAGACAGACAGACAGACAGACAGACAGATAGACAGACAGACAAACAGGCCTTACCTAATGTCTCTTTCCTATTTTTCTTGCATAACCCTAATCTTCCTACAGTCCAATCGTATCTGGGCTAACTGCTCTAACTATTGAAACTTAATCCCACCTTATCATTACTACTGTGTCGCTGACCTTTGATTGACCTGAAAGTACACACCCAAGTTCATCCGATTTTGTGGCAAACGAGCGTTTAATCTCGGGCATCCAGTCTGATTTTGACACATGGGACTTTTTCAGATGGTACCGCACATCACGCGACGTTTTCCCATCTTGCTTAGTTCTTCAGTTTAACGTCCTTCCTCTAAATAGTGTTATCAGACGGGGAAGCGTGCGTGTGCGTGGGTGCGTGCGTGCTTGCGTGTGTGTGTGTGTGTGTGTGTGAGTGAGGAGGGGGCGGATGTATGCGCATAACTAATCAATCGCTATAAACAACTATAATGAAGGGGAAAAAAGAGAGTATAAACAAGAATTCTGAAAAGAAAAAGAAAAAGTAACAGCTAAAATACTGTAATATTAATACGTCTTTTTGTTGTTATGATTTCCATGTCTCTGACTTGTCTGTGTGTTTGCATGTCTGCCTGGAAGTTTGGATGTATGTCTGTATGTTAGTGTTAAGTCTGTCGGTGTGTCTGTTTAGCTACACGCCTTCCTGTTTTTGAGACATCTGTCTGTCTGTCTGTCTCTCTCTCTCTCTCTCTTTCTCTGTCTCTGTGTCTGTCTTCCTCTGACTGTGTCTGT
>CM054139.1:36848864-36851364 GCA_028751875.1 Rapana venosa
AGGAACAGTCCAGGGGAAGAGAAGACGGGGCAGACAGAGGAGAAAGTGGGCCAACGACATCCGTGATTGGACAGGGAAGGACTTCAATGTCACCCAGGCACTCGCCCACGACCGCGCTAAGTGGAGCCAGCTGGTCCACCGTTCGTCCACCATGCAGCGCTCCTACGACCCTGGCGGGTTACGGGACCAGTAACAGTAACAGTAACAACTCCTTGGTGAGTCACAGGGCCACTGCACTGAATTGTTCAGGCCGTGTCTCTTGGAGAAGTTGGACATGGCGGAGCCCACCCATCTGCAAGTACAGGATTGCATGCTGGGTATGTTCATGTTTCTCTAACCCACCCAAAGTTCAAATGAATTACGGGGTATTTAACGTGCATATTCAATAATGATCCTGTATGCGCGTTATATACAACGAAGAAATTAAACCTACTGGCGGGTCAGTGCTTTTCGTTGACCCAGGAGGTCATTCAAACCACCATCGTTAGTTATATTCTACCAAATACGGCTGCCAAGATTCAAGATGCATGGGACGAACGAGGAATCGAACTCAGATTCTTTGCAATAGGCCTACAAGTTAGAAGCTCTACCAACTAACGTCCTCCGTGTATCCAGAAGGTTCACCATCCGCACAGCTGCTGTAAAAATACGCTCAGTCAAGTTCCGGTGAAGGATGGGAGGGGGTGGGGTGGGGGGGAGTCTGTTTCAAGATGGAGTCGTTCATTAGAAACAATGATCTCTGGAGACCCAGCGATTTCTGTCAACGATTTAGAGGTAGAAGAGAGAGAGAAAGCCTCCCCAGACAGAATGGGAATAGGGAACATTACGATTTGATTAGCATTGCCATTGACTTGCCCAGAGAGTCTTTTATTGCTGTTGCTGTTTGTTGCCCGTTTTAGGTTTTGTGGGTGAACTGGGGCAGACGCGTATCTCGCTGAATTCATGCCTTTTATGCATGGAAGTTAGCGTGTGTCGTGGATGGCATCAAACACGAGGGGTTTGTAAGTGTGTGTGTGTGTGTGTGTGTGTGTGTGTGTGTGTGTGTGTGTTCTCTTTGTTTTTCTCTTACTCCGTCTGTCACATACACACATACACACGCACGCACACGCGTGCGCGCGCGCGTCAACACCAAAACACCGGACCAAGTCCATCATACGAATAGGATGGAATGATTAGAGACGATACTCGAAGATATTGAACCACTTTCCTCATACGATTACGGTAAAGTCATTAAAAGTGAGGACATCAAGACACTGAATCCTTTCTGTCATGGAATTACAATAACAGGCCCATTGGAAAGGGTGACCTCAAAACGTTGAATTATTTCCATCTCATACTTAAGGCAAACAGGACTAAAAAAAACACGATAACTGAAGGCACTGAACCATTTCTGTCAGACGATTAAGATGAAGTTCTTGAAGCCATTAACACAAAGACACTGAATCATTTCTGTCAAAGAATGAAGATGGGTTATCAAAATCATACCCTTCCAACCTGGGGAGGGGGGGGGGGGGGGGGAGGCGGTATAAAAAGCATCACCATCTTCTGGAAATTATGTGCTGGGAATTCCCTCTTTTGTATCCGTCTCTTTGTTTCTGTCTTGTTCCTTTACTTCTTGTCACCCACTTCTTGTCTATTTTCTGCCTTCTTGGTCCATTTTGCTGGGTTTTTTTCCCAGAAAAAAAACCTTGAAACATAACAATTCTCTCCCAACCCCAAATCGGATGCCAGACTTGTCAGGCGTTTAACGGCAGCGCGGCGCATTTTCGCTCATAATAATTATGACAGACAACAGTAAATGCTGTCTGAGCATTCAAAGAAGATTATAAATGCCAACCTCCAGACATTAAACCTTTTCTGTCACATAATTAAGACAGGATTAATTGGAAAGGATAACTTAGCGCAAGTGAACCACTTTCGTCCTAAAATTAAGTTTGATTTATTAAAAAAACATTAACCGCAAGACATCGGACCATTTCCGTGACAAAATTCAGACAGTCATTAAAAACGGCAATCATCAAATACTTCATCATTTCCTTCTCACAATTAAGATAGAATCAATAGAAAGGATAAATCAAAACCTGATGAATTTCTGTCTCGTAATTAAAATGGAATTCCGAAAATCATTAACCTCTAACAATTTGCATCACAAAATCACCAATGTAACACCAGAAAACAGAAAGCAGGCGTCAATGGCTAGACGTTAGCGCAAGAGAGATGATGGGAGTTTGATTGCAGTTTCAGAAAGAAGACTTGAGTGGACAAAAAGTGGAAATGTGGGAGGAATTCGATTTGCATTGCCACAGACTGACTCCCAGAGGAACTTTCATTTTTCAATGATGCTGGTCTTTGCAGCCAATTCCAGCTTGAAGAAGCTAAAACACGCACGCACGCACGCACGCACGCACAACACGTACACATTCACACACGCACACACACATATTCACACACACACATTCACACACGCACAACATATTCACACACACAATTCACACACACA
>CM054139.1:36858864-36861364 GCA_028751875.1 Rapana venosa
GCGGCAGGTACTAACTAACAGGTAGCTGCCGGCACAGACAAAAGATGAGAAAATCGTTGGCAGTGTTCAATCACTCTGGTGACAAGTACCAGACCTTCCTTTTGTTCTGACAGCAGCGCGGCAGAGCAAACCCTTTAAGAGACAACAGCGGCTCTTTGTCAATCAACTGCCACGACACGCAACGAGCGAGACCCGAGACGTCTTACTTCGGGATTACCTCAACTTTAACCAATAGTTATGCAGGCGGCTTGGATTCCTCTTTTTTTTGTTTTTGTCTTTTGGGGGAGAGGGGGGAGGGAGGGGGAGAGGGAGTGATATACTACGTTAGACAAACACTAGGCCTAAGCGTTTGTAGAACAAATTAATGGTGTGTTGTTTGGTGGTGTTTTTTTTAAAAAAGACTTCTTCATGTTTACTCGTTAATTAATTTTCTTGATAGAGAAAGGGGTTTAGAGGAATACTGTGGCATTCAGAGAAGAGTTTATACAGTGAAGTGACGCCCAGTCAAGTAAAAACCAAACCAAAAAAAACCCACCAAAAAAAGTTTCAGACAACTGGCTTGACATGATTCGTCTTTAACTCCCGAGGAGTCACTGGGGCACTGGAGCAGAATGTTGATGCAGCGGGTCTTGGACAAGCTAAACATTGCAGAGTCCATCTCACCTGTCTCACCTGTCGGCATCACCGAGGTCGGTGTTAACCGCCGCACACAATGACACCGACATGATCCTCCTTCCTTCTCCATTTGCTCCGGTCTTCGCTGTTACTGCCTTGCTGACTTCATGGATTCTCATGCCACAGGATTCTGTGATGTTGCCAGTGAGAGAAGCTGGTGATCTGCCTTTTTCTTCTTCTTTTTCCCTCTATCCATCCCTCCCTCTCTAAATGGCTGGGTGTGTTGGGTATGTGTGTTGGTGTCACCTTGTACAGCAGGCCATAGCCGGACTATGCTTCTGCAAAAGATGAGTGGGGGGGGGGGGGTTACCTGTGCGAGAGTTGTCTCGGGTGAGGGCACTTACACGCGGTACCTGGGTATTTTACAGTATGAACCAAAGGACTGGCAGGACTTGGTGGAGATTGTTTCCCTTCCTCAGTGAGAGGTCCAAGATCCACCAATGCTGACAGTTTTGCGTATGTAACCGGTTTTTCCCACCATTTAGGTATCAGCATTCGGACTTCAGAGAAAATGGAGATGCATTTTTAACTCAAAAAGGATAATATTCCCTCAAATGGGCTCTCACTGGAGACTTTAATCACCGCCTTCACATAATAATTATAAAGTCATGACTGCAGTGCTTAAATCACCCCGCCCCTTGTTTCAACTTGATCCAGATACACAGCTTGTGAAGAATCACTCTCTTCGGCTTGTGTTCCGCTGGATATGTAACGACCTCTTTGAAGAAATCGAAACAAGACGTCCATCAGGTTAAATCGCTCGTTTTTACAGCAAATAGCTGTTTCCTCCCAACGAATGGCTTGTCTGGTGGTGGGTTTTTTTTTAAACAAGTCGCTGAATAGCAAAGTGGGTTATTAGGGAATTTGTTTTGTAAGCTAACTTCCGCTAAGCACTAGCTTAACTTGTTAAGTCATGAACTTCGCTTCTTAGGTTAAAGCTTAACTTGTTAAGTACTGAATTCCTCGACGGGGAAGGGATTGAGAGAAAATAGTGTGTTAGTCTCGGAGAAGAATCTATTAAGTTAAGAGATGTTACATACTGGTAAGAAAAGTTCCTGATACAATAAGTGGACTTGGTTTGACTTCGTTCCCTGAGGGGTCATTGGGTCGTTGCACCAAGAGATTCGTGCAATGTGTCCTGATCAAGCTGAATGTAGTGTATGTATAGAGCCCATCTCTCTTCCTAATTGAAGATTGCGTATTAGGAACGTTGGTGTCATACACATCACCCGCCATAGCTGCTCTGCTGTTCTATAAAAGATGGATGGGTCCTTAGTGTGTGCACATAATGTCACTGATCCTTACGTTTATTTAACGCCCTGGCACAAACAAATCTTTATCATATATTGATTATATAATATACGCTGTGTGCCAAGGCCAATATTAAAGTGCCAATACGTTTCCAGACGTTATGTTCAGATTGTCATCAGCCATAAACTCCTAGCTTAACAGCCCGTATTCTCCTCTTATAGAGAAAAAACCCCTGAAGTCTGAGTATGGCTGCCTACATGGCAAAGAAGAACAGTCAAAATACATAAACTTCTTATTCCAGTGTGTTCTGGTGGTTTCGCGGTGATTCTGTCACTGGTCGGGAGAGAGACAAGAGTGTACATTCTGGGTGACCACAGGGTTGTTAAGCTGGGGAACGTGTAACGTGTAACAACAACAACAACAACAACAACAACAACAACAGCAGCAACATGTAGAGCTTCTTGTTGACTGGTTGATTTAAACAACTTGCGAAAGACCCAGCGCATCCGACTTCGGCGTGAGAACTAATATCAACTCAAGACAAACAAAACCATTCCTTCAGAATGGTCAGCTC
>CM054139.1:36871364-36878864 GCA_028751875.1 Rapana venosa
TAGCCACAGACAGTCAAGGCCACAGAGCACGAATTGCACGTGCAACATAGCGAGGAATGCAGAGTTAGTGAAACTGACCATCCCCTCCTTGGCCTAAACCCAGACGGTCAAGGTCACAGAGCCTGGATTTGCACGTGGAGACACCCCAGGAATGCGGAAATGGTGAAACTGACAGTGCATAGAATTCACGTGCATAACGTGGTGGCGCAAGAGGGGTCTACTGCATTGTAAACAAACCGGTACGGGTGTACCCAACTTTTGGTCCTGGCATTCTCTGTCTCTCTCTGTGCCTCTCTGTCTTTGTCTGTTGTCTCTGTCTCTGTTTCTTTATGTCTCTATCTCTGTCTGTCTGTCTGTCTGTCTGTCTGCCTGCCTGTCTGTCTGTCTGTCCTGTCTGTCTCTGTCTCTCTCTCTCTCTCTCTCTCTCTCTCTCCGTCTCTCTCTCTCCTCTCTCTCTCTCTCTCCCGCTCTGCTCTCGCTCTCCCCCCCCCCCCCCCCCTCTCTATCAACTTGCTATATTCATGGGGGGGGGGGGGGGGGGGGGGGGGTTCTTCTCACTGCCAACTGTGACAATTGCTAACGAATGTCTATAAACGTTTTATTTCATTGTCCTTATAATAACTATGTGCGTCATAATTTTAACATGGTTATGCTCATTTTTACCATTTTAATCACATAGTGTAATTCCCCTATGGGTATGTGGTGGTGGTACATGTCCATAGAAAAAGCATCCCCACCCTCTGGAAGTTCTGTGCTAGGAATTCCCTCTTTTCTATTCCTCTCTTTATTTCTGCCTTGTTCCTTTTCTTCCTGTCTCTTTCTTCTTGTCTGTATTCAACCTTCTTGATCCATCCACCTCTGTGTGTGTGTGTGTGTGTGCGCGCAGGGGGTGTGTGTGTGTGTGTGTGTGTGTGGACTGTGTGTATTGTGTATGTGTGTGTGGTGTGTGCTGTGTGTATATGTGTATGTGTGTGTGTAGTTTTGTGTGTGTGTGTGTTGTGTGTGTGTATATGTATGTGTTGTGTGTGTGTGTGTGAGCGCGCGCGGGCCCGCGCTGCATAGTCTTTGCATATTTACATATTTCAACCTTCTTGGCCCAAATCCACCGTATGTGTGTGTGTGTGTGTGTGTGTGTGTGTGTGTGTGTGTGTGTGTGGGGTGTGTGTGTGTGTGTGTATGTGTGTGTGTGCGCGGCGCGCGCGCGTTCGCGCTGCATAGTCTTTGTATATTTGCATCCGTGTGTCTGCCTATTTGCATTTCTCAATGTAACGATTGCAACAGATATACCCTACCGCCCCTCCTTTCCCCCCTCGACCCCTACCTGCGTCCCCAACCCCACCCCCACCCCCCCAAAAAAAAGCCATAAAAGGTAACAATTCTCTCCCATGCCGAAGTTGGGATGCACTGGGTCTGATTTGCAGGTGCTTAACGGTATCCAGACGCATTTTCGTCCATATGGCAGACGAGAATAGTAGCTGTCTGAGCGTTCAACAACAACAAAGAAGAAAAAGAACAACAACAAAGTGTTATGATGATATCAGTGTTTTGAGAACAGAATTCAGTATTACCTGTTTTAGTAAATATGACTCCTCTCTTTCCTCTTCTCCCCCCCTCTCTCTCTTTCCTTTCTCTCTGTCTGTCTGTCTGTCTGTCTGTCTCTCTCTCTCTCTCCTCTCTCTCTCCTTTTTTTCCCCCCTCTCTTTTCTCTCTCTTTTTCCCCCTCCCTTTTTTTTTAAAACCCATTTGTGTTTTTTTTTTTTTTTCTTCTTTTTTTTTATTCTTTTTTTTTTTTTACTTTCCCCCCTTTTTTACCTCTTCCCATTCCCCTTTTTTTTTTGTTTTGTTTTACTCTTCTAATTTTAATTTTAATTTTGGTAACAGTTTTTTTTAAAAAAATTTTAAAAAGGGAAATTTTTTTTTTAAAAATTTTTTTTTAAAAAAGATTTTTTTTTTGGGGGGGGGAGTAAGTATTTTAGTTTTTTTTTTCCCCCTCCCCTCCCATTTTTCTCCTCTCTCTTTTTTTTTTTTTCTCCCCTTTTTTTTTTTCCCCCCCTTTTCTTCTCTTGTTGTTTTGAATTTTTGTTTTGTTTGATTTCCCCTTTTTTTTTCTTCCTCTATTTCTTTTTTTTTTTTAAAATTTTTTTTTTCTTCTTCTCTTTCTTCCCCTCTCTTTTTCCTTCTTCTCTCTCTCTCTCTCCTCTCTCTCTTCCTCTCTCTCTCCTTCTTGGTCAGTGCCCCCTGTGAATAATCTGTTGCGTGCACACAAAACCCCACCCCAAAAACCCCCACACACAACAAAACACCCCCCCCCCCACACACACAAACCCCCCCAAACACCCACCCCCCCAAAAAAAGGGGAAAAAAGGCCGAAAATTTGGGGGTTTCATTTGGTCCACTTCCGGACCCCTTGGTTTTAAACACCCCCCACCCACCCGGGGATTCATCCCCCTCCCTCATCATCCCCCCTTTCTTCAACCCCCCCCTTTTCCCCCCCCCCCCCCCCCCCCCCCCCCCCCCCCCCCCCCCCCCCCCCCCCCCCCCCCTCCCAACATTCCCACCCCCTCCTCTAACCCCCACGCCTACCTCCAGCCACTTCACCCACCCTCCCCTCAATTCGTCTTTATCGACTGTTTTCCCCCACAAAACGTTTCCCTAACCACTCCCTGGATAAAGCCAGAAGTTGTCAGGAGAGTGTTTAAATCTGGTCAGAGGTGGGTGGTTTATGAGTGCTGCGCTTTATCTCCTGCACGGCCTAGTGATTTAGCTTCCCTTGTTGATGCTGTGGCAATTGTCCTGGTCTGTTATCGTCCTCCTTCTCTTCCTCTACCATCCTCTATTTCTTTTTCTTTTTTTTAAAATTATTTTTAAAAATCTTTCTTCTTCGTCTTCTTCACACACACACACACACACAAGCGCGTGCGCACACACGCACGCACGCAAGTACGCACGCACACACACACTGCACCACACCACGCTACACCACACCACACATACACACACTCACACACACACACTCACACTACACCACACCCACACATACACACTCACACACATACACTCACACACACACACACACACACACACACACACACACACACACACACACACACACACACACACACACACACACACACACACTACACCACACAACACACACTACACAACACACACTCACACACACATACACACACGTACCCACACCCACACCCACACTCACTCACACACACACACACACACACACAACACACACACACACACACACACACACACCACAACACACACACACAAACACACACACACACACACACTCACACATACACACACAGAAACACACACACACACTCACACACACACACACACACACACACACACACACACACACACACACACACACACACACACACACACACTCACACATACACACACAGAAAGTCCCCATTTCTTACAATAATTTTCCAAACAATTGATCTTTTCCTGCAAGTCTACAACTGAATCTGAAACTAAAGCAATATCATCTGCATACATAAGTAAGAGTATGCCGAGTGGCTCAGAAAATACATCTATGCCTTGAGTATCTGATCCAGTGAGATCTGATTCTAGTTCAGAAATAAAAATCGAAAATAATAGGGGACTCAACAAACAACCTTGTCTGACAACAGAAATACAATCAAAATATCCAGTAATGTGAGCCCCGACTCTCACAGCTGCCTTCACACTTTTGTACATGCTTTCCAGCGTCATGAACATTTTATCATGGATTCCTTTTTGCAGCAGCAGAAATAAAAGTTTTATTCTGTCAACACTGTCAAATGCTTTGGAAAAATCTACAAAAAGAGTATAAAACCTACCACCTTTCTTTGTTAGATACTTTTGTGCTAGAGACTGAAGTGTAAAAATGTGATCGATGGTGCTGTAACCTTTGCGAAAACCAGCATGTGCTTCAGGAATTAAGTGTGCACTTTCACAGAACTTTGTCAGTCTTTCATTCAGAATTGTACTATACAGTTTACCAATTATGTTCAACAATGAAATACCTCTATAATTATCAACATGTGCAGTGCTACCTTTTTTATGCAGAGGAAAAATCACAGCATGTGTCCAGCTTTCTGGTATGTTCCTGATGAAAACACTGTGTTGAACAGAGGCAATAAAAATCTGACATGAATGTCAGTGGCATGCTGGAAAAAATCTGACATCAAACCATCAGGACCAGAAGCCTTACCACTCTTCAGTTTTTTCAAGGCTGTATAAACTTCACTCTCAGTGTAAGAAATGGGGACTTTCTGTAAATATGGACAAAACTAAAGTAGTCGTTTTTAAAAATGGTGGATTTATTAAGAAGTCTGAAAAATAGTGTTATTTAGAAAAGCAGATACAAGTAGAATCTAGTTACAATTATCTGGGTGTGGTTTTTGGCTCAACATTGAACTGGTCAAAATGTATCAAAAATCTCTCTGGAAAAGCATTGGAGGCTGTTGCTGGTATCAAAAGATTGTACTTCAGGTTAAAGAATCTTCCAGCATCTACAGTTTTTAGTATTTTTGATACAAAAGTGAAACCAATCCTCCTCTATGGTTCTGAAATTTGGGGTTTTCAGCAGTATCATGATATTGAAAAAATACAGGGAAAAATTTGCAAAATGGTCCTGGGGGTTGGCAGAGATGTTAAAAATAATATTTGCCTTGGCGATTGTGGTAGATATCCCATTTTTGTTGACACTGTTACCAGAGTAATCAAATATTGGCTAAAAATTTTGGATATGCCTGATCATAGATATCCCAGACAATGCTACAATATGTTGTGTAGACAGGATGAAGCAGGGAGAATAAATTGGGTAACACATGTTAGAAAGATTTTATGCACCCACGGATTTGGTTATGTTTGGACAATGCAGAATTGTGGTAATTCTTCATCCTTCATGAAAGAATTCCAAATACGAATACAAGATGTGTACCAACAAAAATGGCATGACTCTCTATCAGCATACCCTGACTACTTAGATTATCACCCGATTATTTGTAGAGCAAATTATGTATGTGAAGTAGAATCTTTAGAATACCGTAGAGCTATATGTTTACTGAGGTCCAACAGATTACCTTTAAATGGAATTTCACGTTATGGCAAACCGATTACTGATCCATTCTGCTCTCAGTGTGATGGCCAACAAATTGAAGATGTTTGTCACTTTTTACTTGTATGCCCAAAATATGCTGTATTGCGAAGAAAATGTATTCCTCTGTATTATTACAGATTTCCATCGAACCTGAAAGTGCAGCTTCTTTGTATGAGCACTAAACCTAGTTTGATGTTTAAAGTTGGATTATTTCTTACTAAATGTTTAGATATCAGAAGTAAGGATGTTCACCTTACATGAAAGTATATGATTAACTGTTGTTCCTATGGGCCATATGGCCTGCAAAAACTGAATTAAAATGATTGTTATTGTTGTTATTGTTATTGTTGTTACATACACACACAAAAAAACCTTCATTCCAAAAGGGCAGGGACGTTTAATTTCATAGCCCAATGTACTTCACTGCAAAAAAAGCCATGAAGTCCTATCAAAAACACTAAGTATCCCCATGGACAAAGAAATTTTTCTGCGCTTCACAAAATTAATCTTCCATTCATCCCTTCCCTGAGTCGGAATGCGGCTACCTTAATGGTGGGCAAACTGTGGCATACGCAAAATCTTATCAGTGATGAACCTCGGAGTTCTAGCAAAGGAGCAAGAAAAAAAAAACAACCCAAAAAGTTTCATCCATTTATCCATTTATCCGAATTCCTAGTCATACTCGTAAAACAAAACAACAACAAAAAAAACTTTTTTCTTTTCCTCCCTGCGTAATTCCCTGAAAAGTCAGTGGGGCTCTCTCTCTCTGTATGAAAACTTTGAAGCAGTTTGTTTCAGGTACATCAAACTTGGCAGAGTCGATTCCTGTCCAGGTGGGAGACTGTACGCACGCACGCTGTCTATGTTCCTGTTTAGTCCTACCTGCTGTTTTACCTGCATCACTCTTCTGCACATACGTAAAGACTGATCGGTTTTAACATATATTATGCAAGTGTATGATGTGTGTGGTTTTTGATTTTGTGTTGTTGTTTTTTTTGTTGTCTTTTTTGTGTGTGGGGTGTGTTGTGGGGGGGTGGGGGGGGGGGGGGGGGGAGGGGTTGGGGGGTGTTTTTGTGGTTATTTGTTGTTTTTTTCGTTCCTCGCTCAGAGCTCCAAGACTGACCAATGATGAGATTTGTGTAAGTGACTGTTTCTGTCCACCATTAAGGTAGCTTTAGTCCGACTTTGGAGATGATGTCTAAACACAACACCAATGTGCACACATTTTTTATTTTGTCTTGTTTTATTTCATATTCTCATCCTTTCGTTCCAGCATGAAATAACGGAACAAGTTTAACATGCACGCGAGCTGTTCTTCGTGCAGGGCCTCAGTTTATTGTCTCATCCGAAGATCTTTCTGGTGGAGTAAAGTCTGTACTTCAGGGGAAAAACTCCCCTTGAATGGATGCCTCGGTGGTGGCTTGAATCCGGACCGTCACATCACAAACGCAACGCTCTAACCACTAAGCTATCCCGCCCCCTCTGTGAGTTTTTATGCAGGACCTTGGTAAAGAGTCTCATTTGAAGATCTTGCACGAATATGGAGTCTGATTCAATGTACCCCTATGGGGATGCCGGGGGGCCTGTCAGTATAAAATAGCATCTCCAACTGAAAATTCTGTGCTAAGAATTCCCTCTCTCCTATTCCTCTCTTTGATTCTGCCTGGTTCCTTTTCTTCTTGTCACCTCCCGCTTGTCTTATTTTCTGCCTTATTGGTCCTCTCTTTGTTTCTGCCTGGTTCCTTTTCTTCTTGTCACCTCCCGCTTCTGCCTCTTAGTCCATTCTCCTGTCTGTTTTTCCCCCCAGAAAGACTTATAAAAATAACAATTCTCTCCCATGCCGAAGTCGGATGCGCTGGGCCTTACTCAGGCGCTTAAAACAGCAGCGCATCGCGTTTTCGTTCATGTGACAGACAACAGTAGTTGCTTGCTGCCTGAGCGTTCGACGAAGAAGATTCAATGTGAACTCTTCAGGGAGGAAATCCCCTAACACAGGCCGCCCTGGTAAGGGGTCAGGAAGGAACACGAACCCCCGGACCCATGGCTTCAAACAACTCCAGTCAGGTAGTCCCCTTGTTAACCACGAAGCTGTTTCGCTCCTTCTTGAAGAATAAATACATATAAAAAGAAAATGTGAGGCGCTGGTCTAGAATTGAACTGAATTCTTTTTGTTGCCTATCACATTTTGCCTAACACTAGGCCACAATGTTGACATGTACAATCTCCAAGATACGAAATGCAAATAATTATGTTATACAAATATGCATTTTTTGAAAGTTTTGCTTTAGTTATTTTTTTTCTTAATGTGTGTGTAATTTTTTTTGTTTGTTTAATTTGGTTTGTTTGGGGGGCGGGGGGGGGGGGGGGGGGGGGGGGTGTACGGGTTT
>CM054139.1:36886364-36891364 GCA_028751875.1 Rapana venosa
ATGTCTGGCACTTCTCTCTGGCACCTGGGTATTGGCAAAATCAGGTACCTCGGCATCTCTTTGTCCAACGATACAGAATGCCTCCCCCACTGCATTTTACCCCCTTCCATTTTTTTGGGGGGGGCGGGGAGCGTTTTGTTTGTTTTGTTTATTTGTTTGTCTGTTGTTTGTTGGTTTTCTGCTGTTACTTGTTTAGTTGTTCTGTTGTATCTACATTTCTCTAATATAATACTTACATACAGAAGCGTATGAGTGTACACACGCATACTTACAAAAGTATGTGAGCGTGGGGTACAAAATAAAAATAAAAAACTGAATGCATTCCGAGATATAAATTTATACCACGATAAAGACCAACCAACTCTCCGCTATAGGCGCGAAACACACACACACTCACACACACACACACACACACGACAGACCTCTCCACGTCACAAGACGGAAAAGAGAAGAAACGACGGACAAAGCGTCGAAAGAAAGGAAAGAAAGAAAGAGTTTAAGGTATGAATAAAAATTGAGGGAAGGAAGAAACAGACTCAGCGAGAAAAGACAGAAAGAGGAACGAGACGAAACAGCCCCAGACGTCAGGTAATGCTGACAACAACGAACTGCCAGTCCTTGATCACAAGCAATTCTTCTACCTTTATAAAGGTAAAGGTAAAGGAGTCCCATAACCTATAAGGTCGTAGGGGAGCGAGGCGTCAGAGACCTCACTTCTCTAGGGCCAGCATATTGAGGGCGGCGCCCATCTCCTCTCCCTCGCTGCTTTACCTTCCCTGACCCTAAAGAGGGCAGGTACCCATTTACAGCTGGGTGAACTGGGGGAACTGTACTGAAGCCAAGGCGCGCAAACGGTCACCCATCCAACTGGTAACCACGCTCGACGCTGCTTAACTTGGCTGGGGGAAAGCGAGTGCTCCGACCACTGAGCTATCCCGTCCCTTCTACCTTTATATGGAGGGTAAAAACGGTCGCATCTCTCACCTCACCTCACCTCACCTCGCCTCACCTCACCTATCCCCTAGTCCCTTGGACCGTGGGGTGACTGATGAAGATTTTGCCATGGCTGCATAATAATGCTAACAATGTCACCATTGGTAAGCCTCCCAGCTCTAAACATGAAATGAACAACAACAACAACCAAACAACCCCCCCCCCCCCCCACCCCACCCCACCCCCCAACAAATAAATCGGTGGTCTAGAGGTAACGCGCCTGTCTAGAAAGCGAAAAGTCCGGGTCTGAAGTGTGCGGCGGTTCGTACCCCGTTTGGACCGGAAATTTTTCCCCCATCCATTAGACCATGAGTGGTGGTCTGGGCGCTAGTCTTTCGGATGAGACGATAAACCGAGGTCCCGTGTGTTACACGTAATTATTTAGCGCACGTAAAAAAACCCACGGCAACAAGAGAGTTGTCCCTGGCAAAATTCTTAGAAAAAAGCCACTCTGATAGGGAAACAAATACAGCTGCAGAAAAAAAAAAAAGGGTGAAAGGGTGGCGCAGCGCTAAGTGGCGACGCGTTCTCCCGCTCTCCCCGGGGAGAGCAGCCCGAATTTCACGGAGAGAAATCTGCCGTGACTTAAAGTGGTATGAAATAAAATCTGAGCGCTTTGATTTGTTGCTTTACAAGATTCAGCGCTATATAAATTCCATACATTATTATTATTATTATTATTATTATTATTATTATTATTAAAAAGTCAAGCAAAGCAAAGCTCGACCGACCATCACTTAGGCCTTAGCGCTCTAAAGATTTTCTCTCCCCCCCACCCCCCGTCCCCGCCCCCACGCAGCATTCACTGACTTCAATAGTCACCACCACCACCACGACATCCTCACCATTAGGTATAGAAAACCTTTCCTCTGCCGAGATCTTTTTGGTCAAACCACTAGTCAGGGAAATTACCATACTTTTTTAAAAATATTATATAATTGGAAGACATTTGCTACAACATCAAGCACAACAAGGACTGATGTGACTGGTTACCATTGAATACCATCACATTCTTCAAAGGATTCTTGAAACTCTGGGATAACAAACAGTTTTGTCACGACTCCATTATGAAAGGGGAAGAATTATGGCGAGGGTTGACAAGAGTGATGGTCCTTGTTTGAATAGTCGTCTGCTGGTTTTGTATGACTGCAAGGAGGCCGGGCGTCAAGCTCGATGAATGAGTAAGAGGATGAGGTTTCAGACATGAATATTAGTGAGGGAAGTCCAGAAGCGAGGGAGATAATAATAACAACAACAACAACAACAACAATAATGATGATGATGATGATGATGATGATGATGATGATGATGGTGATCCAGCAATAGTAGCAAGCTGATTTCTAGGTCTTTGGAAAAGGAAACGGAAGTAATATCAATGGTAAGTTACCAATTCGTTCATTCTTTTATCTCGAAGAAGAAGCAGCACTCATATGCTTTTCTTTCCAGCCAGTTCCCGTACACATGCGGTTTTGTTAATTTTGTCATCCCTTCCCACCGGCACGCAATGACCTACTTTTTTTCTTCTGAAAAGTGGAACAGGGTTTTAACCTGTGCCCAAGAAGTTCTGCGAGCATTCCCACACGAGAGGGCCTCTCGGTTTATAGTCTCGACCGAAGGAAGGACGTAGTAGTAGTAGTCGTGTGGTGGCAGCATTAGCGGTAGTAATGATGGAGGAGGGGGGGGGGGGGGGGGGGTGATCATAAACACACCCTTCAGGAAATATTGTGTCTCGGGGACTCGGCCATCTTGTCAATATCCCACCACGAGAGGGACAGAATTACAGAGGGAGGGAGGGAGGGAGGGCTGGGTGGGTGGGTGGAATGATGGTCCATGTTTGCCAGTGGCCCTGGTACCGTGATGGATAGGAAGGGACCAGGACCACTCGCTGTCTCCAGAGATAAGATGTCAGCAGACCTGCATGCACCGCAGGAAGAGCCAGGGACGATTGAGGCCAGACCCTAAGTGTCGGCTGGTCACGTCAGCTTGTGTGTGTGTGTGTGTGTGTGTGTGTGTGTGTGTGTGTGTGTGTGTGTGTGTGTGTGTGTGTGTGTGTGTGTGTGTGTATGTGTGCCTTCTGAGAGTGGTAGTAAAATTAAAAAAATGTATGTGTTGTTAATTCAATTGGTCCACGGCTATTGCTTCTGTTGAACTGCTTTGGGGGAGGGGGGGAGGGAGAGAATGAAGGAAAGGGGTATTGTGAAATGCTGTTGTCTGCTGTAAACATTTTTTTTTTGGGGGGGTGGGGGGGGGGGGGGGGGGGGGCAGAAGTTTGATCCCTGTTTAATTTAATCATATTTTGGTTTTGAGATCATTCCACAGTAGTAGTAGTAGTAGTAGTAGTAGTAGTAAGTAGTAGTAGTAGTAGTAGTAGTAGTAGTAGTAGTAGTAGTAGTAGTAGTAGTAGTGGCAACAGCAGCAGCAACAGTAGTAGTAGTAGTAGTAGTAGTAGTAGTAGTAGTAGTAGTAGTAGTAGTAGTAGTAGTAGCTGCTACTGTCATTATTACCGTTTGTAGTCTTTCTCCTCCTCCTTACCATTATCATCATCCTCTTCATCATTATTCTTATGATCGTCCTTATTAGCATCATAAACAACTTAGCTGTCTTTACATTATTTTAACATAATATGAAGAGGAGGGTTTCTCCTTTTTGACATTTTATATTATTGCTGTTGGCTATGCTGTGTTTTCTTCTCTTCTTTTTTTTTTTATCGCCAGTCATCTTCACAATAAACAGCACGTTTAATCAAAGAATCAAAAGTAATGAACTATTCCATACACTGAGAAGCCATGCCCAGGTTGCATTTTTACAACGAAGGAAAGCCTCCAGAGCTACAGTGTAGACAGAGAACAAACACCGCGTCATCACCAACACTGAAGACAGGAGCCTTTCTTTTCACAACAACCCAAGCGGTGCACATTCTCTATACACAACTTAGTTTATTACGAATGTCTGATTCATTTGAAATGCATATATTTGCTTTTTTTTTTTTTTTAAACCAACAGCAACAAAAACAATAATTCTCAATACACAAGGTGGAGGAGGATATGAACAAGAAACTCTGAAAACAGTAACAACAGCAGGGGCGGGGGGGGGGGGGGGGGGGGTAATGGGGGAGGGAGGGGGGGGGACAAAGTGACAGAGAAACTGAAGAAGCAACACTGTCAGGCAATATAGAAGCAATGGTTCTTAATCATAGCCAGATAAGTCACAGCAGCACAAACCCACACGATCCCTGAATACCTCAGACATCGGGTCTCCCAGCCACCTTCACTGACGCACTGCAGTGATGATGGCTAGGCCTAGCCTGCTCCTTCACCATCAGACGTGGAATCCCCTACCCCTCCCTCTCTGCCTGACAAGACATGAGTGGTCAGGGACCTAAGGGGGACCATTTCTGTTGGTAGCCAGTTGCCAGAGTAGCAGGCAGATACAGGACTGACTGGTGCCGATGATTATTACCGCCATGACATTCTTCAGGGAGGCTCGCGTCTCAGGACACAAGTTCTGTCATGTCCTCACCGTGAAAAGGAAGAAGAGTTATAGGGAGGAGTGAATGGAGTGACGATGCTATTCGTGTGCTAGTAGTCCCTCGTTGGTTGGGTTGGGTTGGTTGGTTGGTTGGTAGAACTGGTATGAGCATGGTGCGAGCAGTGAATGTAACAGTGGATGAGATATTCAGACGTGTGTACATGTGATGGAAAGCCAGTAGCGGAGGATTAAAAAAAAACAACCAACCCCCCAAACGGCAATATTAATGAATTGTTGGTGTTGGCTTTGGAAAATGAAATGGGAGTGGTGGTAGTTGTAGTAGTGAGGGTTCGCAGCAGAAGTGATGGTGATGGTGGTGGTGGTAAAGTGAGGGGGAGGAGAGATAATCCCAAACACATTATTCAGGGAATACTGACTCAGACCCGCTCGGCCGGCCATCTTGTCGATACCACACAATGGAGGAAAAGAATTGCAGAGGAAGGGCTGGACGGACTGAGGGTCCATGTTTGCCAGAGGCT
>CM054139.1:36896364-36898864 GCA_028751875.1 Rapana venosa
ATACACTGTTGAACTGTGGGGTTTTTTGGTCTGTCTGTCTGTCTGTCTGACTGTCTGTCTGTCTCTCTCATGAGTTGGCACACACAATATTATAAAAAAAATTAATACAGCCTACATATTTATTCAAAGAAGGTTCCCCAGACAATAAGACCCCCTAGATTAAAAAAAATGAAACTTAGACCAAGACCTAGAGAACGTTATCTTCTTCACGTCTCAGAAATGCTATTACCACCATGATACAGACGCATGTAAATTATATAAACCAAAGAAGCCAGCATAGCAAGACCCATCAGCTGAACAAGGCGGCACCAGTGGGCAGGTTTCCAGACACAAGGAGATAACATCCTGCCAGAAAACAGACTGATCTCTTGTAACTGATGCCAGAGGGGTTTTTTAAAGATCCAGAGTGAAAAGCTAGATAATATTGTTCTTTGTACTAGCTCCTGTGAAAACTCATCTTCTTTGAAAAGAAACCATTGCTTCCTCCTCCTCCTCCTCGTCGACTTCCTCCTCCTCCTCCTCGTCGTCGTCGTCGTTGTCATCATCATCATCATCATCATCATCATCATCATCATTATCGTCGTTGTCATCATCATCATCATCATCAGCCCCTTGATCATCATCGTCATCATCATCATCATCGTCGGCGTCGTCGTCATCATCATCATCATCAGTCCCTTGACCTTATTTATTTATTTATTCTTTTATATCGAGGATAATGGAATAAGCACTCATGTGCTTTTTTACATCCAGTCCCCGTGTGCATGCAGTTTTGTCAATTTTGTCAACTGTTTCCACCGGCCACACAATCGCCTACTCTTCCGAAAAGCGGAACAGGATTTAACGTGTGCGCAAGATGTTCTGCATGCGTTCGAACACGGGGCCTCGGTTTATAGCCTCATCCGAAGGATTTTGACACTCAGTTCGATTTTTTGGTCAAAGTGGGAAGAAAGGGCGAGGCTGGGAATCGAACCCAGAACCTGTGAATGGTCGTTAGAGGGAACATGAGGAAGGCCCTGGTCGACAGTTTTCTCCAGGCCGGTCTGCCTGTCTTCAGCTTTTTGCAGCCACACAGCCATGGATGGATATGGAAGCTGGTCCAGTCTTTGATGCTCTTCTTATTTATGTGTACCCCTGCCTCTTCCGCCCTCATAAGTTACACACCTGTATTAGCTTGCGAGTGATGTAGTATCTTGTATATATAGTGCAAGTGGGAAAGATTTTTGGTGATTTTCGCAATTTTTTTTTTAAGTATGAAAAATTGCCTTGTGTGCTTGTTGGGGTTGAGAACATAGAGAAATACCAGGTAGTCACGAGAAAGTTGGAAATGACCATCAAAATTACGAGGACTGCGCGTGTTCCTACAGTGTTGACTCCGCGCATGCATATTGCGGTTAGGAAGCTTGCAGACCACAAAGCGCTGAGTGGCTACAGTGTTTGCTGAATTTTAAAAAAAAATCCAAATCTACCAAATTTGTGCAAAATCACATGAGTTTTGAGTCAGAGGCTAATCTCACAAAATTGTTTTTTTTTATTTCTGTGGATGCCTTAGTACGTTCGGTATGAATATGAGTCATATGGAAAAATAGAAGGAACAGTGCGAATTTCTACATCAGGTGTGTAGCCAAATGACCCCTGCAGGGTGGTCTCGTCAATAATTCTATATGTCAGTGTGGAAAGGGCCCACTAGAGATGTTAAACCTTTAAATGAAATCGTCAAAGTATCACTTTTGATCTGTTGATGAACTAGCTACATTCACGAGAAATAAAGGTTGGTGTGCGTGTCGATTTCGACTACTATGATTGCCTTTTATGAAGAAAAAGCAACAACGCAACTCCCCCAAAAGTGTAAAAATTCGAACTGCAAGATTACTCTCTCTCTCTCTGTCTCTCTCTCTCTGTCTCTCTCTCTCTCCCCTACCCTCTTCTCTTCCAGCGTTGGCAGATGGATAAAAAGCCAAGGCTGGAGGAATAATCACAGAAATAATGGCACAGCAGTCACACAGATTTACTCACAACACCCACCTGACATGATTGATAGTGCTCAGTTCGGCAAGCAAGTGTATGGACTTCTTTTAGCGTCAAAAAACGACAGATTGATTTCAATTGTTCCAAACACTTGCTTGTTCTTTTTCCCCCCTAAACTGTTGTTTTTTTTTCTCTTTCCTTCTTTCTTTTTGTTTCTGTTGTTCTTTCTTGCGTTCTTTTCCTTTTTCTTTGCTTTATTCATCCTTTCCTTTCTCTCGTTTCATTTTTTATTTTTATTCCATTGTTTTATGTATGTCAACCTGTCTCCCAATCTTGTTGCCTGTTTGTATATCCTTCTTTTCTTTTAATTTATTTTCCCTTTATTTTCCTTAGATTAAATCTCTCTCTCTCTCTCTCTCTCTCTCTCTCTCTCTCTCTCTCTCTCTCTCTCTCTCTCTCTCTCTCCCTCCCTCCCTCCCTCTCTCTCTTCTTCTTCTTCTTCTTCTTCTTCTTCTTCTTCTTCTTCTTCTTC
>CM054139.1:36903864-36916364 GCA_028751875.1 Rapana venosa
TTGAGTCTTTGAGGGTGCCCCCACGGTCGTCAGACTACGGGACAGATAGATAGATAGAACTCTGTAAAATGAACAAATATGTACGTTTGTACAACCACAACCACGCGAACGAATAAGAAATTAGCTATGTCACTCACCATTAGCAAAAGTCCACGTCTCAGACTGTCTTCATAGGCTAGAGCAATGGAGTCACACCAGTCCATGAAACACACATCGGCCAATCATACATCCCTGTAGTTCCTCCTCACTGCACAACCACAGTTTACTTCACACGTCACAGTGACAGTTTGATCTGTCTGCACACGTCGCAGTGACAGTTTGATCTGTCTGCACACGTCGCAATGACAGCTTGATCTGTCTGCACACGTCACACACAGTGACAGTTTGATCTGTCTGCACACGTCACAGTGACAGTTTGATATGTCTGCACACGTCACACACGGTGACAGCTTGATATGCACACGTCACAGTGACAGTTTGATCTGTCTGCACACGTCACACACAGTGACAGCTTGATCTGCACACGTCACAATGACAGTTTGATCTGTCTGCACACGTCACAGTGACAGTTTGATCTGCACATGTCACAGTGACAACTTGATCTGCACACGTCACTGTGACAGTTTGATTTATCTGCACACGTCACAGTGACAGTTTGATCTGTCTGCACACGTCACAGTGACACTTTGATCACCACACGTCACATGACAGTTTGATATGCACACGTCACAGTGACAGCTTGATTTGCACACGTCACAGTGACAGTTTGATTGATCTGCACACGTCACAGTGACAGTTTGATTGATCTGCACACGTCACAGTGACAGTTTGATTGATCTGCACACGTCACAGTGACAGTTTGATCTACCTCCACACGTCACAGTGACAGCTTGATCTGCACACGTCACAGAGACAGTTTTATCTATCTCCTCACGTCACAGTGACAGTTTTGATCTATCTTTGGTGTTCTGTCCCGTCCACACTGGTAGTAAACGTGTTCAACAAAAGCAGCCTAGCCTTACACTACAAGAACTGGCTGCCAACACCCCTAATAAAATGTCTTGCTGCCAAACTCCCAACACTGGAAACTAGCCCGCTACCGCAGCACTTATGAACCGATACAGCTCTTCTGAAAACGAAACAAAATATATTTTAAAAAATTACAAAAAATATCATAGAAACAATCCTAACCTGAATAAACTAAAGTGTTCAGAAAGCCCAGCTGAATTTGTTGCTTCTGAGGCCACTGATAACATTTGGAAATATTCTTTTAAAAAAAAAAATAATAATAATTTGAAATATCTGTAGACTCGTCTGTGATATTCCTCAAGAAATTTAGCGTGACAGAGGACAGAGGAGGAAGAGGAGGAGGAGGTCGAGGAGGAGGGACGTTGTGAGAATGTCAACGGTATGGTTGGTGGTGGAGAGAAGAACAAGTAGTTACAACAAAATTGAATCAGTCGTAAATCCAACACTTTCACTTAATGTTAGTGTACGGTCTTAAGGACACGCTTCGCACTTTACAGCAAACGAGCTTCCGAGAGAGAGAGACAGACAGACAGACAGACAAACAGACAGAGAGAGAGAGAGAGAGAGAGAGAGAGAGAGAGAGAGAGAGGAGAGAGAAGAGGGGGGGGGGGGGAGGGGTTACTAACGGACAGAACCCTTTTACTTTTTCTCTCCTGAAGCCAAACAACCTTGAA
The DNA here is from genome assembly GCA_028751875.1 of Rapana venosa. NCBI lineage: Eukaryota > Metazoa > Mollusca > Gastropoda > Neogastropoda > Muricidae > Rapana > Rapana venosa. The sequence goes on from CM054139.1 coordinate 36,905,568, forward strand.
ACATCACTGGAGGAAAAAAAAAAAAGGACGAAGAAGACGAACAAAACAACAGTACACAGCACAACAACGACAAGCAATCGTTAATTTCCGAAAGTGCAAAGTTTACTGCACTGCTCAATGGGGAAGAAAATCCGATTTTTAAAACTTTAACGTGACAGAACTGAAGAAGAAGAAGACAAAAAAACTGAAGAAGAAGAAGAAGAAAAAGAAAACTTAATTTTTTTTTTTTTAAACACAACAAAACTACCTCGGTGAGAAGCAAAACAGGCCTGTAAACAGACTGTTAGATAGATCTTAAGCTAGGCCTACACTACACACAACACACACACACACCACTCACCACCACCACCACGAACACCATACACACACACTTCGTCTCATTCCTGGTTTTTAGACCTTAACTTCTCAACTGCCAGAGACTGCTGGGGCTAGCTAGCCTATACTAAGCCTACAGGACCGTGTGCTAGGCCTATGCTATGCTATGCAGTGGAGTTTTGTCTCAAAACTGGCTGCTACGAAGGCCTATTCGTTGTGTGCGTGCAGGAGGGTTTTGCTGAGTGGTTTCCATAGAAACGATTTGATGGGGAGGAGGGAGGGCGAGGGAGGGGGGAGGAGGGGTGGAGTGGGGTGGAGAGGGGGTGGACTAAAAGGGAGTGAGGTGGCGGTGGATAAGGAGGAGAGGGGGAGTAGAAGGAGAGAAAGCTGTACAAGTCTGCATGATGCTACTACTACTACTGCTACTACCCATGGTTGCGGGCTAGTTGGGGTAGTACTGCTGTTGCAGAGTTAATGATACTGTAGTGGGTGTTCTTTTGTATTTTGGGGTTGGGGGTAAAGGAAAGGGGTGGGGAGTTTGGGAGAAGTAAAGGTTGGTTGCAACATCGAAAGTTTTTCTTTTTCTTGCTTTTAATTGAAGAAAAGTGACTCTCTCTCTCTCTCTCTCTCTCTCTCTCTCTCTCTTCTCTCTCTCTCTCTCTCTCTCTCTCCCGGACTATTTCTTCCTGTCCCCTCCCCCTGTTCCCCTTATCTCCCTTAGTTCACCTCTTCCAAGTTTCAGAATTCAGCAAGATGCTTTTCTCTCTAGAGGAAATTATGGCTGGTGCAACTCTTACTGGACAGAACAGCGAATAATAATAATGATTCATTTGATACAACACTAATATGTCTGCAATAGCTGAACACTCACCAGAATTGCACAAAAAAGCAAATTATCGAAATGAGCATTGATAATGATCCACACACCAAGCACACACGCAACACGCACACACAGCACAGCACACACACACCCACACACATACAGGAGAGAGAAGAGAGAGAGAGAGAGAGAGAGAGAGAGAGAGAGAGAGAGAGAGATGAGAGAGAGAGAGAGAGAGAGAAATGCAATGCAAATTGTTTATTCAAAAGCTTGGCCACATTTGAAGGGGGAAAACACAAAGCACACACTATCATACAAGTAATATTCACATAAACAATCAATTCACAAAACATTATCAACACATGATAATTTTTCAAGAATTAATAAGGGTGTCCCGCAGTCTAAATGCTTTATAGAGAAAAAGAGCTAACTGTTTAGTAGTAACTTCATTTCCAGACGTAATGAGCATGATTAACCTATGGAGACATGGTACTGCTCTCTTAATTCCGTAAGTTGTGAAAAAGTGAATAGAAAATGTATTTCGTCTTCAATAGAACTATCACAAAGAGGACAAATCAAAGCTCTCTCGTTTACATGTCTATAATAGAAATGATGCGTGTTCAATTCTGAGATACCAAATCTAAATTTTGTTAATATTCTTTTCAAATGCCTATCCATTTTCATTGTTAAATATAAAGGGAGAGAGAGAGAGAGAGAGAGAGAGAGAGAGAGAGAGAGAGAGAGAGAGAGAGAGAGATATTCAACATTACATAAACAAGACTTCAATGATGATGATGATGATGATGATGATGATGATGATGATGATGATGTCTCCCCACCCTGAAGAAGCCCCCAAGCGTTCATTAACATACAACACCACAGCACGGCCCTGATAAAATAAATACATAAAGATAATAATATTATTATGACAAGGCATCGCAAGACTTATTTGAAGCCCAGGTACCACTTGCAGAATAATTGTTCAGCTAAAGCGATACAGACTTTAAAGAAGAAGACTTTATCCACATTGTTCCTTTCGTTCAAAACAGTAATACTTAAAGCACATTCTATGGATATGATTATGTAATCTACGATAACCCGAAACTGATTTTCCGTCCTTTGTCTTGTGACAGCCTGTCGACCACACACCATTGTATATCAAGCTACTACATTTAGAAAAACAAAGAAAACAATAACAAAAAGGTAGGTAAAATAATCTTTAAAAGACCAGTTACCCATACAAGAAAAATAGCAAGGATTGTGAGGGGTTTTTGTGCTACTGTTGTTGGTGGTGGTATTGGTGTTGGTGTTGGTGTTGTTGTTGTTGTTGTTGTTGTTGTTGTTGTGGTGGTGGTGGTGGTGGTGGTGGTGGTGGTGTACACTGTTTCATAGCTATACAAAGCCACAAGAAAATACTAGGCCTCAACGGAATTTTTACCCTTTTTGTTCGGCCTCATATAATATGCCTTTGAGACAATAAATATGATTCTCCGCAGGCAATGAGCGATATGAAATTTGTACAAGCAGCAGCAGCAGCAGCAGCAGCAGCAGAAGCAGTAGTAGAAGTAGTAGTAGTAGGAGTAGTAGTAGGAGTAGTAGTAGTAGTAGTAGCAGCAGCAGCAGCAGCAGCAGTAGTAGTAGTAGCAGTAGTAGTAGTAGTAGTAGTAGTAGTAGTAGTAGTAGTAGTAGTAGTAGTAGTAGTAGTAAGCTAGTAGCAGCAGCAGCAACAACACCAACAGCAGCAGCAGCTACAGCAATAGCAGCAGCAGCAGTTGTACACTTTGACATTTTGTCTTAACTGGCACTGACAGACACAGTGATGCTGACTACACCACAGCATCTTTGATACAGGCAGACAGACACACAGACAGACAGACAGACAGACAGGCAGACAGACAGACAGGCAGACAGACAGGCAGACAGACAGACAGGCAGACAGACAGACATGACATGCCGACAGAGGAGCGGGCAAAGAAACAGCACAAGAATAGATTAGACCAACGCTGATAAACGATCCCCTTTTGTGTAAAGGGAGCATACTCATTCAAGAGAAAATTCACAACTTTGCAAACGTTTGCTCTCCCCTAAGTATTTTGTGCAGTGGTATGGTAGTAGCAGCAGCAGCAGCAGCAGCAGCAGCAGCAGTAGTAGTAGTAGTAGTAGCAGCAGCAGCAGCAGCAGCAGCAGCAGCAGCAGCAGCAGCAGCAGTAGTAGTAGTAGTAGTAGTAGTAGTAGTAGTAGTAGTAGTAGCAGTAGTAGTAGTAGTACGTAGTAGTAGTAGTAATAATAATAATGTATGGAATTTATATAGCACTGAATCTTGTTACAAAATCAGATCGACTTTATACTAATTCAGGAACGCTTTCGACACTCGATAACATCATGCAAATCCATGCCTGGAGCAGATTGTGGCAGTGACCATGTGTCTGTGGTTGGTACAATGAAGCTTAAGCTAAAACGGCTAAAGATAGCAAAAACAGCACCAAAGCTACAAATCAACATATTAGAAAGCGATGAAATGATGAATAAGTATAGCATCAGCGTCAAAAACAAATTCAGTGCACTAGAGCAATTGACCACGGCAGAAGAAAGGTGGCAGATGTTGAAAGAGAGCATGTTAGAATCTGCAAAAGAACACATTCCTGTCACAAAACGAAAGGAAGACAAACAATGGATGACCCCAGAAATTCTAGGCCTAATGGAAGAGAGAAGAAAAGCAAAAGCAGACGAACAGAAATACAGAGAACTAGACAAACAAGTGAAAAAGAGGTGCAATGAAGCAAAGGAACATTGGATTAACACACAGTGTGAGGAAATTGAAGCCAACACCGGAATAAATAGCAAAACTATACACCAAAAGATAAAAGAGGTCCACTGGGAAAAAGTGTCAGCAAAACAGGGTGCCTACGATCAAGAGATGGAGATCTTCTTATGGAAAAGGAGGACATCCTCAAACAGGTGGTCAGAATACATCACAGAGTTGTATCACGTTGACAGAGGCCACCACTATCATCAGTAATAAAGATGAAGGCCCCCATATTCTTGAGGAGGAAGTTCAAAAGGCCTCAAAAAGATGAAAAGGCAAGGCCGCAGAACCCGATGACATTCACTCCGAAATGTAACTGCTCTAGGCGAATTTGGAATCAAAGAAGTAACAAAACTTCTCAACACTATCCATGTACAGGTGAAATTCCAACAGACCTCAAAAAGTCGGTGTACATTGCACTACTCAAAAAACCAGCACAGTTGAATGCGATCAGCACCGCACAATAAGTCTTATATCCACCTCACAAAAGTCATGTTACGAGTGCTGATGAACAGAATGAGAAATAAAATCCTACCTGAGATATCTGAACCCAATTTGGATTTATGGCAGATAAGGTACCAGAAATGTCATCTTTGCCCTGAGGACCTCATGGAAAGGGCGACTGAGGTACAAAGGACTTGTACCTCTGCTTCATTGACTATTCTAAGGCATTTGACTAGTAAGACATTCCGATCTGTTCGACATTTTACTAGACATAACTGTGATGAAAAAGATCTTAGAGTGTCAGAACGTATACTGGGAACAAGAAGCTGCAATAAGAGTTGAAAATGGACTGCAGTGAGTACAGACCGATGTAGGGGAGTGAGGCCAGGAACTACGTTTTTTCTCCAGACCTCTTCAATATCTACAGCGAAATGATTCTACGGAACATAGAGCAGCATGAGGGTGTCAAAGTAGGAGGTCACAACATAAACAATCTAAGATATGCGGATAACAAGTTATAATTGCTGACTCGGAGGAAAAATACAAAATATCCTTACAACAGTCACAATCGAAGTGAAAACAAAGGACTCCAACTGAATGCAAAGAAGACTGAGTGCATGGTAATCTCAAAACAGTCAGACATGCCTGTATGTAACATTTTATGCAAAGGGGAAAGAATAAAACAAGTTTGCACCTTTAAATACTTGGGCTTCACAATAACTCCAGACGCCAAATGCGACACAGAAATAAAGAAGAGAATCGCTTTGTCTAAAGACACATTCACCAAGATGAAGCCCATCTTTACCAACAGAAATATGACTCAGCACCAAAATCAACACTCTGAAAGCCTACATATGGTTCATCCTTCTGTACGGATGTGAATGCTGGACGCTAACAAAAGACCTCGAAAGAAGACTTGAAGCAGCAGAAATGTGGTATATCAGAAGAATTATGAGAATATCATGGACTGAAAGAAGTCAAACGAAGAAGTAATGGAAATGGCGGGTTACAATAGATCCTGCTCAAAACCATCAGAAAAAGACAACTACAATTTTGGGGGCACATAAACAGAGCTGATGGAATAGAAAAGCAAATATTGTGTGGAAAGATTTGTGGTACCAAAGACAGAGGAAGACAACGCACAAAATACACAGACAGTCTGAATAGCTACGCAACGAGGAAAGAATCCCCCAACAATGAACTCATCAGAAGAACTGACAACAGAGAGGAATGGAAGGCCATGATTGCCAATGTCTGCAACAGACCTGGCACATGAAGAAGAAGAATCTTGTAAAGCAACAAATCAAAGCGCTCAGTAGTAGTAGTAGTAGTAGTAGTAGTAGTAGTAGTAGTAGTAGTAGTAGTAGTAGTAGTAGTAGTAGTAGTAGTAGTAATTGTTGTTGTTGTTGTTGTTGTTGTTGTTGTTGTTGTTGATGATGATGCTGCTGCTGCTTCTGCTGCTGCTGCTTCTGCTAGGCCTACTGTTGCTGTGGTGGTGGTTGTGGTGGCTGTTGTTATTGTTGTCACAATTGTCGCTGTTTTTGCTGTTGTTGCTTTCATCTTGGGGTTTTGTTGTTGCTCCTCTATAGTGTGTGTGTGTGTGCGTGCGCATGCGCGTGCGTGAGTGTGCACGCGTGGGCAAGTGCGTGTGCAACGTGTGTGCAAGATGCTATGCATGTATTTACACAAGCACTTTGCTTTACAATCTCACCTGCAGAACTTCCAGGGCAACCGTAATCAAAGTTCAATCCAGGGGCAATCCCTGCAAACAACTCAGCAAAAGACTCAATCCTACCTTCTCAGAAAACTACAGATCACCAGAAGGACACTCCAACCTCTAAAGGGGGCGACACATTCGGATTCTCAGTGGCACAGCAGGGACAGTCAGGCCCAAAACAGACGCCTAGCGGATCATCGTCTGTCACTGTAGATGTACGTCTCGAGCCGGCTTGAGACATCAGGTTCAACCCCAACCGTTCGGAATAGGTCCTGTTCTATCTCAAACGGACAGCTCGCATCCTCCAGCCAATTAAGGCTCAGTTTGGAAATAATTATAGGTCATGTTGTACCTGCGAGCCAGCGTGTATGTGTGTCACCTTGTGTATGGGATTGAAGCCTTGGGGAGGGGGGGGGGGGGGGAGGGGGGGGGGGGGAAGGGGGGGGGAGGGCAAGGTGGCATTTTACTTCAAATGGTTTGTGTGGGCAGATTGTCCTTTTCACAGGGACAGGTCTGAATGGAAATTTTTTTTTTTAAAGGATAGCGTGTCAGTTATTGAAGGGACTGAAACCTCAGAACTCACAGCTGACCTGTACCTTTCACATCTTTTCAGCATTTTACAGGGGCAGTTCATTCTGTCCACCTTGACAGACAGGTCCCAACGGACAAGTTGGAAGGGTCTGTCTGAAGTGTAACGTCCAACAGATAATCTGTCCCTACCTTTAGAAGGGAAGGGGAGGGGGGGGGGGGGGGGCTTTTCGGCTGTCCTTTTGGAGATAATGTTTCCATTTTGTCCCCTGTGCCTGTTTACCTTCTAGCTGATTGGGAGCACTAAAGATCGTTTGTTTGATGTTATAAGCTTTGTGTGTATGGGGAAAAAAACCACAAAGTAAGCATTTTCGTACACCATTCTCTTGGGAAAGGGAGGGGCGGTCTTGTACAGTGTTTATTATCCTCTAAAGTCAGAGTATGGCTGCCTATAATATAGCGAGGTACTTAAAAACAAATCATACACGCAAACTTCTCATTCAGTGTGCAATTTCAATCTCACAGTGATTCCCAGGTGGTGGGATGGGTGAGTCAGAGTGCACGTTCTGGGCGACCCCTTCCCCCCTAGAGTGTTAAGCTGGGGAACGCACAACAACATCAACATCATCAACAACAACAACAACAACAACATACAGTGGGGGTTTTTTTTTATACTTTAGGACAAAAAAACCAGATGTGTACGCTTTGGGAATAAACAAGAGTCGCTGTTCTTGTTCTATAATAATAATCATTTGCACTTTTATCGGAAAGGTTCGACCTAAAACGGTGTGAGGAAATGCGTTTGCGGAGCGGAGCGCACACACACAGGGAGCAGAACAAGAGGCGACTGTGCACCACTGTGCATACCTCCTGGTCACTCCTAACCGCCACTACCGCGCTTACGCACGCTCTCAGACACGAAGACCACACCACCCACACCTTGATGCATAAGTATAATTATAATCTGTGGGAACGGACAGAATACTGTTATGTTGATGGATCGCGTTGTCCTGTTGTTTTTTTTACTAGTTTGTTGGCGTTTGTTGTTATTGGCGTTTCGAAAGAAAAGGTTTGCTTGAAAGTAGGATGCGAGAGGAAGGGGATAGATGGATTTCTTTACGTGCACGTAGCATATCGCACGCGAGTACGCGTGCACGCACGCACGCACGCATGCGGGCGCGTGCGCGCGCGCGCGCACACACACACACACACATGCTCTCCCTCTTTCTCGCTCGCTCTCTCTTCTCTCTCTCTCTGTCTCTCTCTCTCTCTCTCTCTCTCTCTCTCCCTCTCTCTCTCTCTCTCTCTCTCTCTCTCTCTCTCTCTCTTCTCTCTCTCTCTCTCTCTCTCTCTCTCTCTCTCTCTCCTCTCTCTGTCTTGCGAATGAACAATCTCTTCAAACTATTCTGAACAGTGAAAATGTCTATCAGTTAAAGACATTTGGGTATGTATATTTATTTTATACTCTGAAAGCCCGAGAACTTTGTTAGGTACAACTGGTGTACAAAAGTTGGAGTAGTTCATGTTTCTTTGGGAAATCACTCTTGATAATGCCAACATTATCCAGTGTTTTTCTGGGTACTGTTTTGGTTGAAGTTTCTTTTGTCAAAATAAATACCCCCTTGTATAGAGGCCGGTAGCCTTGCAATTAAAATCCTGAGTTCCTCAGTTCGCTCACACACACACACACACACACACACACGAGAAAACAAATCCCAGTGTTTCCCACTGTCAGTATACTTTTTAAATTACGCAGTAACCTAGTGGTTAAGATCATTTGACTTCAATCCCATGAACCCACGAAGTCGTGGGTTCGAATCTCTCTCCTCATTCGGGTGATCAGGAAAACCTTCGATGTACTCGGAAGTACGGTTGTTCTGCATGCCCCATGATTGATAGAGGCAGAGAATCTGAAGCATTAGGGCAGGAGGGGGAGGAGGGGGGAGGGGGCGGGTGAAGGGGTGGGGGTGGGGGGAGAGACGCTGGAAGTCTGTTGTGACCATTGTCATAGTGGGTTTGCTAGGATAATTTTGTTTGAAGTTTGATATTAAGCATAAACATTCGCTTCTGTTTTAATGAAAAAGTTTGGGGTTTGTTTCGTTGCTGTTGGGTTTGGTGGTGGGGGTGAGGGTGGTGGTGGTGGTGGTGGGGGTGGTTGTTTGGTGGGTTTTTTTTAAAGGGGGGAAGGGTGTTGTTTATTTGGGGTTGGGTGGGTGGGTTGGATGGGGGGGGGGGGGGGAGGGGTTAGTGTGTGTGTGTGCGTGCGTGCGTGCGCGCGTGCGTGTGTATTCAAATCTTTAAAAAAAAATCTTTTTCTTTCAAGGATAATGAATAAGCACTCTAATGGTGTTTGTTATTTTTTTAAAATCCAGTCCTTGTGTGTTTGCAGTTTAGTAAATGTTTTTATCCGTTCCCACCGGCACACAATGGCCTTTACTTCCGAAAAGTAGAACAGGTTTTGGTGTGTGTGTGTGTGTGTGCGTGTGCGCGCGCGCGCGCGCGTGCGTGCGTGCGTGTAGTGTGTATGTGAGAGGGAGAAAGAGAGAGAGAGTATAATAATAATAATGATAATAAAGAGGATGATGATGATGATAATAATGGTGATATAATAATTATATAATAATAATAATAATAATAATAATAATAATAATAATAATAATAATAATAATAAATGGAATTCATATCGCGCTATACCTTGCAAAAAGAAATCAAAGCGCTTGCATTCAGCACACCCCTACACATACAACCAATAACAATTAACAGAGTTAACAAATTCAAATGTTCATACACGCGCGCGCGCGCGCGCGCGCCGCACACACACACACACACACACACACACACACACACACACACACACACACACACACACACACACACACACACACACACACACACACACAAAGGTTATACACTTTGGCAGGGTGATGGGATTTGGGCTGTTTTAGGCAGGGATAGATTTGAGATGAAACAAGAGGGGGGAAATCAGATTTCGAATAAATATGTCTTTAGGCTGGATTTAAAAGCGTCATAAGTAGGCTTTTGGCGAAGGGAGAGAGGGAGGTCATTCCAGATCACTGGACCAGAAACAGAGAAAGAGCGACGGCCAACCGTGGATTGGTTGAATATCGGTATTCGTAAGCACAAGGTATCTGCAGCAGAGCGGAGGAAACGCGAAGGAGTGTATAGGTGAAGACAGTCACAGAGGTAGGAGGGAGCTGTTTTGTGGAGACATTTGTAACAGAGGGTACTGATCTTATAGTTAACTCTTTGTGGCACAGGCAGCCAGTAGAGAGATTGCAAGAGAGGAGTTATGTGCTCAGATTGTCTCTTTCTGAGGACAAGTCGAGCTGCAGAGATTTGTATACGTTGAAGGGAGTGGATTGATGATGCTGGCAGACCAGCCAGAAGATAATTGCAATAGTCCAGACTGAATGAATGACAGACGCGACTAATTTGGATGTTGCATCAGTGGACAGGTACTTTCGAATTACACTAAGACGCCGTAATTGATAGTAGCATCATTGACAAGTCTGGGTGAATAATTTTTGCATGGAGAGTGTGTTGTCGATAACAACCCCAAGATACTTCACAGCAGTGGATAGAGGAATTAACGTATTGCCGAATTCTATTGAAGCTGTTGTGATGGGAGAGAGTTTTTGTTTGGTCCCTACAAGCATGGCTTCGGTTTTGTCTGGATTTAGCTGTAACTTGTAATGTATCGTCCAGTTTTGGATATCTTGAAGGCAGTAGTCCATATTTGTCAAGAGAGAAGGCAGATTTTCGGTTTATCACTGCTAAGAATCTGGAAGTCCTCGGCATAGAAATGATGGTTGATCTGATGGCGGTTTATTATATGTGAAAGTGGAGCAGTGTAGAAAGTGAAAAGAACAGGGCCGATTGAATCTTGTCTATTGAAGCTATGTTGAATCGGCCTGTAAGGTATGAACTAAACCAGGTGAGGGCTGTGCCTGTAATACCACACGTGTTTTTTTTGAGACGGGACAGAAGAATTGAATGGTCTATAGTGTCAAAGGCTGCAGATAAGTCGAGAAGAGTGAGAATGGAGATTTTCCTTAAGTCAGAAGCATGTAGAAGCGTGTTTAAGGTGCAGACTAGGGTGGTCTCAGTGCTGTGGTTGGCGCGATAGGCAGACTGGAACGGGGGATA
>CM054139.1:36921364-36928864 GCA_028751875.1 Rapana venosa
CCCCCCCACACATCTACTAGACCTTGAGTGGTTGTTTGGGTGCTAGTCTGTTGAATGAAACGGGAAAAAAACCCCTAGGTCCTGCGTGCAACATGCATTCAGAGCAGGTAAAAGAACTTACGGCAACAAGAGAGCTGTGCCTGGTAAAAATTCTATGGAAAAAGCCATTCTCATGGCGAAGCAAATACACGCGTAGACAGAAAAATAAGAAATACAGAGATGGTTGACGCTGCTCTTGTTGCAATGTTCTCTCTCTCTCCTCTCTCTCTCTCTCTCTCTCTCTCGTCCTTCCTCTCTCTGTTCAATGTCTCTCTCTCTCTCTCTCTTCTCTCTCTCTCTCTCCTTCTCTCTCTCTCTCTCTCTCTCTCTCTCCTTCTCTCTGTCTCTCTCTCTCTCTCTCTCTCTCCTGTCTCTCTCTCTCTCTCTCTCCTTCGTCTCTGTCTCTCTCTCTCTCTCTCCTCTTCTCTGTCTTCTTCTCTCTCTCTCTCTCTCTCTCTCTCTGTCTCTCTCTCTCCTGTCTCTCTCTGTCTCTCTCTGCTCTCTCTTTCTCTCTCTCTCTCCTCTCCTCCTCTCTCTTTCTCTTTTTCTCTCTCCTCTCCCTTCTCTCTCTCTCCTCTCTCTCTCTCTCTCTCTCCCCAGGGAGAGTAGCCCGCGTTTCTCCAATAGAAATCTGCAATGAGTAGAGTGGAATACGATACAATACAACAAGGCAAAGCAAGGCAAGGCAAGGCAGGGTAAGGGCAAGGCAAGGCAAGGCAAGGCAAGGGCAGGGCAGGGCAGGGCAGGGCAAGGCAAGGCAAGGTAAGGCAAGGGAGGCAGAGCAGGGCAGGGTAAGGGCAAGGTAAGGCAAGGCAAGGCAAGGCAAGGGAAGGCAAGGCAAGGCAAGGCAAGGCAAGGCAAGGCAAGGCAAGGCAAGGCAAGGCAAGGCAAGGCAAGGCAAGGCAAGGCAAGGCAAGGGCAGGGCAGGGCAGGGCAGGGCAGGGCAGGGCAGGGCAGGGCAGGGCAGGGCAGGGCAAGGCAAGGTAAGGTAAGGCAAGGCAAGGCAAGGGAAGGCAAGGCAAGGCAAGGCAAGGGCAAGGCAAGGCAAGGCAAGGCCAGGCAAGGCAAGGCAAGGCGAAGCAAGGCCAGGCAAGGCAAGGCAAGGCAAGGCAAGGCAAGGGCAAGGCAAGGCAAGGCCAGCCAAGGCCAGGCAAGGCAAGGCAAGACAAGGCAAGGGCAGGGCAGGGCAGGGCAGGGCAAGGCAAGGTAAGGCAAGGCAAGGCAAGGCAAGGCAAGGCAAGGCAAGGCAAGGCAAGGCAAGGCAAGGCAAGGCAAGGGCAGGGCAGGGCAAGGCAAGGTAAGGCAAGGCAAGGCAAGGGAGGCAGAGCAGGGCAGGGTAAGGGCAAGGCAAGGCAAGGGCAGGGCAGGGCAGGCAAGGCAAGGTAAGGCAAGGCAAGGCAAGGCAAGGGAGGCAGGGCAGGGCAGGGTAAGGGCAAGGCAAGGCAAGGCAAGGCAAAGGCAAGGCAAGGCAAGGCAAGGCAAGGCAAGGCAAGGCAAGGGCAAGGCAAGGCAAGGCAAGGGCAAGGCAAGGCAAGGCAAGGGCAAGGCAAGGCAAGGCAAGGCAAGGCAAGGCAAGGCAAGGCAAGGCCAGCCAAGGCCAGGCAAGGCAAGACAAGGCAAGCCAAGACAAGCCAAGGGCAAGGCAAGGCAAGCCAAGGGCAAGGCAAGGCAAGGCAAGGCAAGGCAAGGACAAGGCAAGGCCAGGTTAGGCAAACCAAGCCAAGGCAAGGCAAGGAAACGTCTATTTCAAAACCTCACTATATATGTACGTGAAAGTGCTGCATATTACATATAACTAAACCAAAACATGAACCACGGTCTGAGCTTTTGGAAACTATCAAACAACAATAAACCTTGCGTTAAATCCTTGTCAATCAAGCAATAATATAACATCAACGGGAAATCACCCTTTCAGAAACGTGAACACAACAACAATAAGACGTAAGTCAGAACCAAAACAGAGGCATATTTAAACGAGCCGTCAGGTTATGAACATTCAAAACTCTTGTAATAATTATCATCATGAGAACTAGATGAGTAAGGAGACGCTTCTTCTTCTTTTATTTGCGGTTAAAAAGAGCATCAACTTTCAATGCATTTTCCATAAACCATTGGTAAATATTCCTTTCCCCTTTCTTTAAATAAACAAGGACGATTGGAGATGCAGTAACACTTGTTCTCTGCATGCTGCATAATGATCACATTGTTAACAAAGATGCCTCTTCCTGGCAGACTTTCAACATTCTTCCTGCTTAAAGTGAAAGTGTGTGTGTGTGTGTGTGTGGGTCAATGTTCTATGACCAACAATAATAATTATGTATCATTCTGGAGAAACGCAGAACTCCCCAAAACAATGCGATGTTCAACCAGCTGAGTAATAGACAAGTCCGCTCCTCGGCTGGCTGCTTAGTTGTAAGTCGTTCAGGATATACATCATACTTTCATGTACACACACACACACGCACCACACAACACACACACACACACACACACACACACACACACACACACACACCCATGAGCACGGCACTGACTGTCTGTTCCTTTTGTTTGTTTGTCTGTCTGTCTGTTTGTGTCTAGGTCTATCTATCTATATACCTGTGTGTGTGTTTCTGTCTGTCTGTTCAGAGAGAGAGAGAGAGAGAGAGAGAGAGAGAGAGAGAGAGAGAGAGAGAGAGAGAGAGAGAGAGAGAGAGAGAGAGAGAGAGAGAGAGACAGAAGACAGACAGACAGACAGACAGACAGGCAGACAGACAGACTGACAAACAGACAGAACTGTAGGAACAGATGACAGAATTAACAAAGCCGCACACACACGGGGACTAGATGTAAAAAAAGCACATGAGTGCTTATTCCATTATCCTCGATATAAAAGAATAAATAAATAAATAAATAAACAGACAGACAGAGAGTAGTTTTTTTTCTCAGATTTTTAGGTCATAGCCCCTTTCTAAAAAGGGGGGGGGGGGGGGGGGGAGGTACACATGCTTTTGAAAATCAAAAACAGTCATTGGAAAGCTACAACAAATAAGTATGCCTTTCATATGTTACCTTAAAGCAGTATTTATCCTTTTTAGTGCTTCAAAAACATCCATTTGTTCAAGTTGTCTCAGGTTTGGTCGACAGAAGAAGATTTATCCTAAAGTTATAAAGATCATTGTGATAATTGTTTGGTCTGATGAATTTCATCCTAAGAATGCGTTAGGTTGGACAACAAAACTGGCAACGAATATTATCTTCTATTGCCGTATGATATGAAAAAAACCCGAAGAGAGAGACAGAGACAGATAGACAGACAGAGACAGAAAAAAAGAGAAATTGAAAATGATATTTCATAAGATGATTTATGAACAATACAAACTAGAAATACTAAATAAAAACGAAGCATTGCTATGTACAACATAGAAACAAACTACTTTTTCCCCCCTTAATTACTGCAATATAACTTTCTTTCAGTAAAGCATCTAAGAGAGAAATACAAAACAGCAAACCCCACACACAGACAAAGAGAGAGAGAGAACAGCTAAAAGCAATAAAGACACATTAAGAAAGATACAGAGACGATCACACCCAGAGAGAGAGAGAGAGAGAGAGAGAGAGAGAGAGAGAGAGAGAGAGAGAGAGAGAGAGAGAGAGAGAGAGCGAGAGAAGGAGAGAGACAGAGAGAAGAAGAGCTATCATTGAAATGGGTTTGTCCAAAACACTGCCCTCTTTCTTGCCAAACATCCGATAGATAACCTATGCCCTCATAAGGGCAGATGACGTTGACTCTAGCCCGCTGGGAGTAGACAGTCATGTCAAGAGAAATACATGTAGAAATACAGTCTACGCATATGCACACTCAACTCGACCATCCTGTGTATATATAAGAGTGAGAAGGAAAAGCCCGCAACAAAGAAACAATTTGAGAGTCTGTGAATCATCCAGTGTGTAAGCTAGCCACAACATCACTGCTTGTTTTCTCGGTTAGAATTTGAAAGTATTCTCTGCAAACAAACAAAAATCCACCAAAAGATTGAACTTGCCTTTATTATTAAAACAACAACAACAACAACTTGCATTTGATACTTTTGTGTGTGTAAGGGAGTGGGACTTTTTTTTTTCAGTTGTAAAGGTAAGTTGGGTCTAGTTATATTTGTAGTAGGTTGGTTTTGGTTAGTAGATTTTGTTTTTGTTTTAGTTGTTTAATTGATTTTCTTGTTTGAATTTTGTTTCTTTGGGTGATTTTGTTGTTTGGTTTGGTTTTCTTTGTTGTTGTTGTTGTTTTGGGGGGTGTACTTTTTTTTTTTTTTTTCGGCTTGGAGGTGTTTATTGGCTTGTTTGATTTGATTTTTTTTCGCGGGGGGGGGGGGGGGGGGGGGGGGGGGGGGGGGGGGTAAGGGGAGGGGGAGGCTTAGTTTTGTTTTGCTTTGTTTGGGGTTTTTAGGTGCTTTATTATTTTATTGTTGTCGTTGTTGGAATGCCTATTTTCTTTTGTTGTTGTTATTTTTGTTGGGGGGTTATTTCAGAGTGGGCGGGGGAGGGGGGGGGGGTGTTGTCTGTTAAGGTTGGGAGCTACTGTGTATTCATTTGTCTGTGTAGTTGCTGCCTCACTTTTCTATTGGATTGTTTGTTTGGTGATGTTTTGTTGTTGTCCTGCTTTTGGTCTAGTTGTTGTTGCTGCTGAATATTGTAAGTTGTTATTTTAGTATTGTTGCCGTTGTTTGTTGTTGTAGCTGCTTTTTAGACTGTTGGCCCTCACTTTTGTTGTTATTTACTACTACTACTACTACTACTACTACTACTACTACTGCTGCTGCTGCTGCTGCTGCTGCTGCTGCTGCTACTGCTGCTGCTACTGCTGCTGCTGCTACTACTACTGCTACTTCTGCAACATCTTCTTCTTCTTCAGTGCTCTTTGTAACCTTAAAAAAAAACCAAAACCCCCACTCCCTCTCTTTTGTTTTGTACAACTATGTAGCAAGATTTTGCAATAAAATTATGTTTGATAATTGATTGTTTCGGTAATTGTGTGGTATATAAAAGAAAAATATGTTGAAAATACAGGCATTTTATATATCAAATGTATAGAACAACAAAAAGCAATTGAGAATGCTATGTTTGTATTCATGGTTTTTGTTTGTTGGTTTTTTGTTGTTTTGCTTTGTTTGGTGTTGTTCGTTAGTTTTTTGTTTGTTTTTTTACAAATTCTGTGTATGACACATTTTGTCATTTAATGTTTTTAGAAGAAGGATAAACTCTGAACAGTTTCTGAGTATCAACAAAAAGTTTAATTGATTGATTGATTGTTTCTTTGCATGGCCATGTGTCCGTTATTGCTTTAGATTCAAAGGCATTCTACCAGCTGTATATATGTCCATTTTGCTGGCTGTCTAGATTTCTTTGTAGCAAAAATATGACATAACCATTAGTAATAAGAATATTCAGAGTAACAAAATGCTCGAAGCCTATAAAGTGCTCCGTCCATAAAATATACACAATAAGCAAATGCAAAGAGTACGTTTTTGGTGTTATGGTTTGTTTACCTGTCTGTAAAGCCAGAGTACATAGTTAATATCCTTTGACAGTGTGTGTGTGTGTGTGTGTGTGTGTGTGTGTGTGTGTGTGGGGTGTGTGTGTGTGTGTGTGTGTGTGTGTGTGTGTGTGTGTGTGTGTGTGTGTGTGTGTTTCCAGCGTGGTTCTCTCGTAGTTGTTGTGTCTAAAGCGGGTCAGTAATCATTCTGTACGTTCTTTTATTCAGACAGTGGAAGTTTTTAAAACTTCATCTGACAAAAGCAGAAATAGAAAATCTAAAAGACATAATATTATGAAACAATAATGTAATCAATATCATAAACAATATATTCCATGAAGAATGATAGGGAGGAAACGAAGAATAGGTTGATCTATACTGGCTTCTTATTGTTCCCTCTTCAGCCGTTGCGCTTTATTATTGCTGTTATTATTGATGCTATGATGATGACAATGATGACGACTTCGACGATCACGACAATGCTTATGACCATGACCATACAGACGGCTCATCAAGTTTTGGAAAAAGTAAGAATGAAACAGTGAAACGGAGGATACCCAAACTCAATCTTTTTTGTCTTTTTTTCCCCAGTCAGAACAGCAGTCCAATGACGATGAAAACCCAGGACGCATCTACTGTCATCATGTTTTCCTTCTCCCGTGTTGCTATCCTCCCCCTCCTCCTCCTCCTCCTCCTCTCCAGTCATCTCCAGAAGGGAGTCAACGCCCAGGACTGTCCCCATGAGTGCAGTTGCTTAGGCACCTTCGTCAGCTGCTTCGAGTTCACCAGTCAGAACCTCCTCAACCTTCCTACCAATCTCGACACCCTAGTCCTCAACGGAGGAGACATAGCTTCCTTCCCACCCGGATTTGCCCGCCGCTTTCCTCAGCTCAGCCTTCTGGAAATCCAGGCCACCCGCATCCAGACCATCCTGAATGATACCTTCTCCGGGCTGAGCGGTCTCGACCAGTTGGCTTTGTCCGACTGCCAGATTGAGACCATCGACTCGGGAGCCTTTGAGGACATCAGCGCAGTGTCCCAGATCCTGTTATCAGGATCTCAGATCGGAACCATCCGTTCCGGAGCCTTCTCCAAGCTGTCCAACATCGCCGAGTTCAACATCTGGTCCTCGCAGATGGAGCGCGTGGAAAGCCGGGCATTCTCCCGCTTCTCTGAACTGGGTTCTTTGGCTTTTTATCTCAACAACGTCACCACCTGGAGCCGCAACGCTTTCGCGGACATAGAGAATCTGGGGAAGGTGGACGTGTACATGAATAAGTTTTTCAACGCCAAGGGGAGCGCCGTGACGCCTCTGCAGGAGGCTACCAGCGACATGCACATGTACTCCAACACCTTCCCCTGTAACTGCGGGGTAGTGCAGGACTTCAACACCCCTCTCCTCAAGCGGTATCTCGTGTCTCAAAAGTGCACGGAGGACAGGCAGGTGTTTCGTCTCTCAGAGGTGGACCTCGACCAGCTCTGCAGCGGACAACCTTCCTCCACGCCAGCCACCTCCTCCACCGCGGGGACAACCACGAAATCCACGACGACGCCCGAGGAGGACCTTCCCACCTTCGAAACTACCACACCCATCAAGGTGACGAAGACTGTGTACCTCACGTCGTCCCCAAGGCACGAGAGGGAGTCGAGCACGACCTCCACGACCCCTTCTTCCCGCCGGCCCTCGTCCACTTCCTTTCCCACCACCACCACCACCACCACCACCACCAGTAGCCGCCGGAGCTCCACAGAATCCGGTGTGACACATTCCGGAGAAGGGCAAAGCAGCGGACAGAATGGGAACTCTTCTAGCGGAGCCCCGAATTCGGGGACACAGGTGACCCTTGTTCTCTGCCTGACAAGCATCTTGGCCCTCGTGTGGGTCACATCCGTTTTGGTCGAGGAATGAATGAGGTCATTCAAGGGAGAGAATGGCCGACATCAAAGGA
>CM054139.1:36933864-36991364 GCA_028751875.1 Rapana venosa
TGCGTACGCGTGTGTGTGTGTGTATGTATGCGAGTGTGTGTGGTGTGCGCGCGGGCGTGGACGTTTGCGTGCATGTATGTGTGTCTATCTGTCTGTCTTTAAGACTCTGTCTATACATGTCTGTGTTCCTACGCACGCATAGGCTTAAAAGGCACACAGCATGGTTACAACTTACAGAACGTTCCCAAGGGTTGACCGCCGCTGAGGCTTACGTAATCCTACATACATTAGAATGATTACAAGTTCACCCTCCACGTGTAGCCTATGTACAACAGAATCATTACAATTTCACCCTCCACGTGTAGCCTAAGTACAACAGAATGATTACAATTTCACCCACCACTGTAGCCTAAGTACAACAGAATGATTACAATTTCACCCTCCACGTGTAGCCTATGTACAACAGAATGATTACAATTTCACCCTCCACGTGTAGCATAAGTACAACAGAATGATTACAATTTCACCCTCCACGTGTAGCCTAAGTACAACAGATTGATTACAATTTCACCCTCCCGTGTAGCCTAAGTACAACAGAATGATTACAATTTCACCCTCCACGTGTAGCCTATGTACAACAGAATGATTACAATTTCACCCTCCACGTGTAGCCTATGTACAACAGAATGATTACAATTTCACCCTCCACGTGTAGCCTAAGTACAGCAGAATGATTACAATTTCACCCTCCACGTGTAGCCTATGTACAACAGAATCATTACAATTTCACCCTCCACGTGTAGCCTAAGTACAATAGAATGATTACAATTTCACCCTCCACGTGTAGCCTAAGTACAATAGAATGATTACAATTTCACCCTCCACGTGTAGCCTAAGTACAACATAATGATTACAAGTTCACCCTCCACGTGTAGCCTAAGTACAACAGAATGATTACAATTTCACCCACCACTGTAGCCTAAGTACAACAGAATGATTACAAGTTCACCCTCCACGTGTAGCATAAGTACAACAGAATGATTACAATTTCACCCATCACTGTAGCCTAAGTACAACAGAATGATTACAATTTCACCCACAACATGTAGCCTTCATACAACAGAATAATTACAATACAACATGTAGCCTACGTACAACAGAATGTTTACAATTTCACCCACAACATGTAGCCTACGTACAACAGAATGATTACAACACAACATGTATCCTACATACAACAGAATAATTACAACACAACATGTAGCCTACGTACAACAGAATAATTACAACACAACATGTAGCCTACATACAACAGAATAGTTACAACACAACATGTAGCCTACGTACAACAGAATGATTACAATTTCACCCACAACATGTAGCCTATGTGCAACAGAATGATGACAACACACCAGCCGCCATGGCGCAGTGGTTAGCGCCTTGGGTTACGGACTGGAAGGTCGCGGGTTCGATTCCCATAAGAGTCATAGGGATTTTTCGGACTCCGGCCGGCTCCTACCCAGAGTGAGTGTGCTGTGGGCTCAGTGGGAAGACTGGGACCACACAGTCGAGTTTCATCCACTTAACGGATGCGAGTTTGAGAGTGTTGCTCAAATTACCTGACCAGCACTGCAGGTGTTTGTATCTCTCGGGCCCGGTTGACGCCGGGATATATTATGATAGTAAGCGTAGAGTACAACCCTGTCAAGTAGTCTCAAAAGCATATGCACTTCCACAGCAGCATCATTACGTCATCCTCATTGTCATTGATCATCATGCATTAAAAAAAAAAAAGCCTCTGATTCGGTGGTCCCGGTTTCTCTCGTCTCATGGTGACCTCAGATTCGGTTTGCCCATACACTTCTGTGCCTGTGGTGAGTTCGTGTCAAAGCCTTTGGGGTTGGAGGTTCGCGGGGGACGGTCGTTGGAGGGACGTTGTGGTGGTTGCCACCTGGGGTGGGCAACTCACTCAGTCTGGCACCGCGACTGAGCTAATACTGTCGTTAGTAGGGGGCTTAGTAGGTGGTGTCCTGCGTATGTTAGCTCAGAACAGGCACCACTGAACACCACCAAAGTGACCCAGCAGCAGTGCAGGGCCCCTCTGGCTGGTGGCCCCACGGCGGCCTGATAGTGATGGGCTCCCTGTGGACTTCCGACCCTGAGGATGAGACACAGTGAGTCTGGGTGTGGCTGTGGCGGGGAGATGGAGATGAGCGGTGTGGGAGCAGTAGGACGGGGGGTCGTCAGAAGATGAGGCAGCAAAAAAAAATAAAAATAAAAAAAAAAATAAAAAAGAATGATGACAACACAACATGTATCCTACGTACAACAGAATGATTACAACACAACATGTAGCCTACATACAACAGAATGATTACAACACAACATGTAGCCTACGTACAACAGAATAATTACAACACAACATGTAGCCTACGTACAACAGAATAATTACAACACAACATGTAGCCTACGTACAACAGAATAATTACAACACAACATGTAGCCTACATACAACAGAATAATTACAACACAACATGTAGCCTTCATACAACAGAATAATTACAACACAACATGAAGCCTACGTACAACAGAATGATTACAACACAACATGTAGCCTACGTACAACAGAATAATTACAACACAACATGTAGCCTACGTACAACAGAATAATTACAACACAACATGTAGCCTACGTACAACAGAATGATTACAACACAACATGTAGCCTACGTACAACAGAATGATTACAACACAACATGAAGCCTACATACAACAGAATGATTACAATTTCACCCATCAAATGTAGCTTACATACGACAGAATGATTATGATTTCCCTTTCAAATACACATTTTCATAACTCCAGGCGTTTCCTCAAAAGATAGGATGCATGCAAACAAAGAAATGCAGGCCATGTTCAGAACATCAAGTGTTTCCTTGGGGAACAGGATACATACTATGAAATCAGTGTAGGATCCACTAGTCAAAATTACGTTATCCCTATATACACGCCAATTAAGGGCTCTTAACATTTTTTCATCACGAACTAAATCATTGAATGTTGTACCAACACGTAGGCTGAGACTTAAGTCTGTTTGGTGAAAACTTTTGGGGGAAGGGTCGAGGATTTAAACGTTTTAACTTACCCCTGTTGGGGAGTTTCAGACATGTTGCATAGACACAGTTTGGGGAATATTATTTAAGGAGATAACATTCAGGAAGCTAATTTAGTCCCTTACAGTGTATAAAAGCTTAGCAAACCAAATATGCTGTTGACAAGTTTTCTGGAATGAGCGAGCTAGCGAGAGAGAGAGAGAGAGAGAGAGAGAGAGGGAGAGAGAGAGAGATTCATTTTGGTTTTCTCACACCACACACACACACTCACTCACAACACACACACACACACACACACACACACACACACACACACACACACACACACACACACACACACACACACACACACACACACACACACACACACACACACACACACACACACACACACACACACACACACACAGAGTATCAAATAAAGTATGGGAGCGGAATAGCCTAGTGGTTAGAGCGTTGTGCTAGTGATCTGACGACCCGGGATCGAGCCACCAGGAGGTACACTTTTTTGGGGACCTTACCCTGGGGTTAATTAATATCAGTACTGACTCCACTCCGCCTTAAGTCCTTCGTATAAGACTATAAACCGAGGCCCCGTGTGCCAACACACTTAGTACCTCTTGTTCACACGTTATATCCCTGTTCAGTCTTTTGGAAGAGCAAGCCATCTCTCTCTCTCTCTCTCTCTCTCTCTCTCTCTCTCCTCTTCTCTCTCTCTCTTCTCTCTCTCTCTCTCTCTCTCTCTCTCTCATATCCCCTCCGTTGGTCTGTTTCTATAGTTTAACAGGCGTGGTGTGGCGTGTATACGTAGTTTGGAAAGTTTTGCACTCACAGTTCATAGTTATAAATTACATTGCTTTGACAGCTATGTAGTAAACTGACACCTCAACCACCTCGCTCCTATCTGGTGAAAGTTTGTAGTATGGAAGGATATTATAACACAATCCAGTC
Source organism: Rapana venosa (assembly GCA_028751875.1). Lineage (NCBI taxonomy): Eukaryota > Metazoa > Mollusca > Gastropoda > Neogastropoda > Muricidae > Rapana > Rapana venosa. The sequence continues at coordinate 36,937,869 of CM054139.1, forward strand.
GGGGATCATTTCAATTGCCATTTGAAACTCTGTTTCAGACACACACACACACACACACACACACACACACACACACACACACACACACACACACACACACACACAACACACACACACACCGCGCGCGCACAGAGAGAGAGAAGAGAGAGAGAGAGAGAGAGAGAGAGAGAGAGACAATGACAATGACAATGACAATGACAATGACAAATTCTTTTATTTCGAGGATAATGAATAAGCACACATGTACTTTTTTACATCCAGTCCCCGCCCGTTAGGGATACATCTTAATAATAATAACCCAATACTTATCCCAGTCTCACAATAAAAACAAGGGGAAATAACCCTTTTCAAAACAGCTCCCCCCAACAACCCCCCCCCCCCCCCCCCCAAAGTAAGCAAATAAAAGAAAACCCTAAAAATACCCCCCACCCCCACCCCCACCTCCCCAAAAAACCCTAACCAAAACAAACAAACAAACAAAAGAGAAAAAAAAACCAACAGAAGAAGATAAAAAGAGAAAAACAGACAAACAACAACAACAAGAACAACAACAGAGCCAAGAAAAATAACACAACCAAACTTAATGTCATAAAGATAAACATCTACACATTGTCAAATGGTACACATACTTGTTACACATAATTATAAGATATTGAAATAGGGCACTCATTAAAACTTAAGTACAGAGGCAAGTCCAATAAAGTATTGAAAATATAAAATATGAATCCTTCATCAGGATACACTATAACTATAAGCAAGACGATAAAAGGTGAGAGAGAGACAGAGACAGAGAGTGTGTGTGTGTGTATTTCAGAGATAATATCCAATATATAATTCCCAAAACAGTATGCGATCCCATCAACGCTCATTTTAGATTATATTCGTTTCAAATTATATGTCATGATAATGAAATAAATTTAATACACATACATCCACACAATAAAAACAAGAAATAAAAAAAAGAAGAAATCTAAACCTATACAGTCATTGAGGGAGAGAATATGAGTGAGTGAGTGAGTGTATGTGTGTATGTGTGTGTGTGTGTGTGTGTGTGTGTGTGTGTGTGTGTGGTGTGTGTGTGTGTGTGTGTGTGTGTGTGTGGGTGGGTGGGTGAGTGTGTGTGTGGGGGGGGTGGAGGGGGGGGTGTTTCAGGGATAATACTAAATATGTAATACTCACATAGCACACGATCAACACAAACACTTTTTAATTATACTCATACAAATTGAATGTCATGATAATAAAATAAGTGCAATACCCATACACTCACATAATAAAGAGGGGGGGGGGGGGGGGGGGGGGGGGGGGAAGCCAATAAAGTCATAAAAAGAACATCTACACATTGTAAGTAATAGAAACAAATTCTTTTCTTTTCTTCAGGATAATGAATAAGTACTCATGTGCTTTTTTACATCCAGTCCCCGCCCGTGGGGTCACATTTGAAAATGCACTCAGTACTCATATTTTCAAACAGTAGAAGCAAAGGGAAAAAGCTTTTTTTGTTTAAAAAGAAATAGAGAGAAAAAGAAAAAACAAACAAACAAACAAACAAACAACCCCGGACGAGCAAAAGACAAAACAAAACCCCAGAAACCCCCCAAAAAACAACAACAACAAACAGAAACAAAAACAAAATAAATAAATAAAAAAACCAACAAAAAACAGACAAAAGCACCCTCCCAAACAAACAAACAAAAAACAAGAAAAAACAACAACAAACAACAAATGAGAAAAAAACCCAACAACAAACAAACAAAAACAAAAAAAAAACCAACACCGTTCCCCCCTCCACACACACACACACACACATACATACACCAAAACAAAAAACAAACAAACAAAAAACCCAAACAAATCAACAACAAAAAACAAAGTAACAACTACAGCAATAACAACAGAGAGAGAGAGAGAGAGAGAGGAGAGAGAGAGAGAGAGAGAGAGAGAGAGAGAGAGAGAGAGAGAGAGAGAGAGAGAGAGAGAGAGAGAGAGAGTAAGCCAAACTTATAGATCATAAAATTGAACACCTTCATATTGTAGAATAGTACACATAGTTGTTACAACGTGATAATAAGATATTAAAATAGGAGATTCACTGGAGCTCAAGTACAGTCAACAAGTCCAAAATAATATTGAAAATCGAAAGTATGAATATGCCCTTTATTAGAATACACAACAACAATAGGAGAGAGAGAGAGAGAGAGAGAGAGAGAGAGAGAGAGAGAGAGAGAGAGAGAGAGAGAGAGAGAGAGAGAGAGAGGAGAGAGAGAGAGAGAGAGAGAGAGAGAATGAATTTATTGCATATCGGCCTTGGCCACAATACAGAGGGAGAGAGAGAGAGAGAGAGAGAGAGAGAGAGAGAGAGAGAGAGAGAGAGAGAGAGAGAGAAGAGAGAGAGAGAGAGAGAGAGAGAGAGAGTGCGTAGGCGTGTGTGTGTGTGTTTCAGAGATGGTACTAAATATATAATTCTCAAAACAGTACACGATCACCTTCAACACTTATTTTGATTACTCATACAATAACAAAAAAAAGTTATGATAATTAAAATAAAAATAAAAAAAAAAATAAAAAACTCAATACCCATACTCTCACACTATAAAAACAAGGAATGAAAGAAAGAAAGAAAAAACAAAACAACCAGCTAAATCTATAAGGTCAGAGAGAGAGAGAGAGAGAGAGAGAGAGAGAGAGATTAGGAGTAAAATACCATTGATCATTATATAGTTGGGTTTTTTTCCCTAACATTAAATTTTAAGCTGGGTTCAATTTGAGACGATAAACCCATTAATTAAAGCATGACGGAGACACCGTTGACAAGAACACAACCACAGACAACACAGAAACAAAACTGAATTTCATGCTTTCGGCAGCAGCATATCAGTTCTGTCTCTCTGTTCCTCTCTCATTTTAGTTATGGTATTCACAATGGACCATCTTTCAACAGAATGTATATCCCCGAATTGAGCGATAAAAACAAGAAGAAGAAGGTCTGAAAGTGCAGACGATCTAACCCCCCCCCCCCCCCCCCCCCCCCCCCCCCCCCTATTTGATAGTGAATTTAAAGCATACAATATGTGGGCACACCCCAGTACACATATAAGTACATAATTATGGTTGATTGAAGCTAACCTGGGAAGCAGGATCTAGTTTGATCTGGCATACTGATTTATCGCACAGCCTGTTAGCTGCATCAAAAATGAATGAAATTTTGAGATATCTTGTTGTTGTTGTTGTTGTGGGTTGTTTTTTTCTCAGATACCTGGGTTACTCAGCTGACGTCCAGGTAAAGGCTGGACGGCCAGAGTTCTCAAGAAAATTTGGTTCTTTTTTGTTTGTTTGTTTTTGTTGTTGTTGTTGATGTTTGTGGGGTTGTTTTTTAAGGGAGAATAATTATTAAACATTATGATTTTTTCATGCTGTTGTTGTTCTTTTCGGCGTTCAGTCTCCCCCCCCCCCCTCCCCCCCCCCTAGGCTAGAACTCCGAGGTTCATCAATGGCGAGATTTTGTGTATAGGACCATTTTTGCCCACCATGAAGGTAGCCGCATTTCAATTTCGGGGATGGCTTTCAATCTGTCGCTAGTCCCAGAACATGCTGCCTTTCTCAACTTTGTGGTCATTTTCTTTGCATGGATGCTTATCAAACAGATGCCAATCGTTCCTTATTTTTAAAAAAACACAAAAAAACAACCTTGTCATGTTCAGAGAATACATGTGTGCCTTTCCATTGCTATCCAGTAAAAACTTGAATTTATCCATATTCTGTGCAGATTTTAGTGCTAGGAGTAAGGAGTTTTGATAACTGAAATACTTTATGAAAAAACAAACAAAAAACCACACCAACAAACAAAAAACCTACGTTTGTTAGAATGAAAACTTTTTTTCTCGAATTGTAGGTTTTCATACGATGCATTTATAAGGAATGTTTCAAATTTAACATTAACCTTATCATTTTTGAAAGTCTCCATGAGGCATCTTCTTACACGCCTTCCTTTTAATGAATGAAGCTTCGAAATTCCAAGTCTTTTATAATACATCATCCCCCTTCGGGGTGTCGGGTACCTGTCAGTACAGAATAACAACCCTTCTGGAAAATCTGTGCGAGGAACCCCCTCTTTTCTATCCATCTCTTTGTTTCTGCTTCGTTCTTTTTCTTCCTGTCACCTCCTTGTCTATTTTCTGCCTTCTCGGTCCATTCTTCCACCTTTTCTCCCCCCCCCCAAAAAAAAACAACAACAAAAAAACAACAACAACAACAACAAAACCCCAACAACTTTAAAGAAAACAATTCTTTCCCACGCCGAAGTCAGATGCACTGGGCCTGACTTGTATTACCACGCCCTTAAGGGCAGTGCGATGCATTTTAGATCATATGACAGACAACAGTAGTGTTGCTGACTGAGCTTTCGAAGAAGAAGAAGAAGAAGAAGAAGAAGTCATATTTCTGCATTCCTTGATTCATTCAGTTCTTCTTTTGGACTCCCTCAATATCTGCAGAGTGTCTCTCTTTAAGTATGAAAACCAGATAACGTTACCTTATTCAAGATGGGGGCCTAACCATTGATTTGATACAAGAGTGAAAAAACACATTATCGTTGTCTCAGCGAACGAGAGTTCTTTTAATCATACCAATCAGTTGATTCGTTTTGCCTGTAGCACTTTTTTTATATGCAAATCAAACGATAATACTTTATAAGAAATAACTCCCAGATCCTTCTCATCACCACGGGCTAAGAGTTTTCTGTCAGTTGTTTTCCATTTCCATAAAGTAATTTCATGTTCAGGGTTGTCTTTTTCTGATATGCACGACTCTGCATTTGGAGACTTAGAAATACAATTTCCACTTATCTGACCATTTTTTGTGATTGATTTAAACCATTCTGAACAGTGCTGCTTTCTGAAACTTTGTGAGAAAGCTTGGCGTTATCAGCAAAAACTCTTCAGGTAGGCCTTCTACTAACATAGTTTGGAATGTTCCTTTTAAATAGATATCTTTAAACACATTTTAAAAGGCAAAGAAATTCGGCCTAAGGATGCTTCTCTTAAAGAGTCCGCTGAGCACCACGATGTCAGTAGAATGATCAGAGCCAACACAAACTGTTTTGCTTCTTAATGGCAAATCTTCACTCCATTTTATTATTACTGCATCTCCCTTTAAAAAAAGAATTATGCTTTTATTTTGAGTAACAGTCTTTCATGAGAGACTGAGTCATAATTATACTATTTTTTTAAACAATGGCTATTGAAAATCAATATGACTGGTCTGGCTTAGAATGGAATTCCGAAGTTTGTTCAAGTTACGTCGAGGAATGAACCGACTAAAGCAGAACTGCTGCTGACGCTAACTTTTGCAAGCTGACACCTCTATTCAGAGAAAGTCTGTATAAATTTGTACAAGATCACGGTGTGTGTGTGTGTGTGTGTGTGTGCGTGTGCGCCCACTATACAGACCCATCGAAACTGAAACAGAAACTGAAACTAAAACTAAATTTATTCGGGAAATTATGTGAAAGGCCTGCCGTAACGCGACTATATTGTTTACGACAATTGTTGTGTCATTAATTTGGTCACAAGTTCTCTCTTCTAGTGACCATAGTACAGTATAAAGAACATTTATATATTGAGTGAAATAGTAATCACTAAAGCTATTCAGGTCTGGTAGGCAATTCACATAATTATTTTACAGCAACCAAAATCTGGTTCATTCTAACTTCCGCTCCAATCAAAGCACACAGGATACTGTCTTCCGAGGGAGTTTTCAACCATTCTATTGTAACTTCATAATATTAAAAGGTATGTTTTTTCCCCCCGAATGCGAATCATATGTTCATTTTTTGTCATGTATGGTATTTCAGCAAGAAATTTCGCTACGTGAAATAATTGTATAGAGTGCACCATTGTTATGTTTGTTTGGGGATCTTATTCTGCGAAGCATACATGGTTACACCTCTGGGGTACCGTTAGGCTTAGGGAGGCAGTAATTTCAGACAGTGACACTGACAATACTGACATTAGTAGGGTCCAACAATCACAGTGTAAGCCAGCCCCTGGGGAAGAAGAAGGAGTAGAAAAAGATGATGATGAAAAAGGAGAGTGAGACTCAGAGAGAGAGAGAGAGAGAGAGAGAGAGAGAGAGAGAGAGAATGACAATGACAATGACAAATTCTTTTATTTCGAGGATAATGAATAAGCACACATGTGCTTTTTTACATCCAGTCCCCGCCCGTCAGGGATACATTTTAATAATAATAACCCTATACTTATACAGTCTCCAATAAAAACAAGGGGAAATAACCCTTTTCACAACAGCTCCCCCCAACACCCCCCCCCCCCCCCAAAGCAAGTAAATGAAAGAAAACCCTAAAAATACCCCCCTCCCACCTCCACCCCCCAAAAAACCCTAACCAAAACAAACAAACAAAAGAGAAAGAAAAACCAAACCAACAAAAGAAGATAAAAAAACTTTAAAAAAGAGAAAAACAGACAAACAAGAACAACAACAGACTTACAGAGCCTAAAAAAAAACAACACAACCAAACTTAATAAGTCATAAAGATAAACATCTACACATTGTCAAATGGTACACATACTTGTTACACATAACTATAAGATATTGAAATAGGGCACTCATTAAAACTTAAGTACAGACAACAGAGGCAAGTCCAATAAAGTATTGAAAATATAAAATATGAGTCCTTCATCAGGATACACTATAACTATAAGCAAGACGATAAAAGGTGAGAGACAGAGAGTGTGTGTGTGTGTATTTCAGAGATAATATCCAATATATAATTCCCAAAACAGTATGCGATCCCATCAACACTCATTTTAGATTATACTCGTTTCAAATTATATGTCATGATAATGAAATAAGTTTAATACCCATACATTCACACAATAAAAATAAGAAACAAAACAAAGAAAAAATCTAAACCTATACAGTCATTGAGGGAGAGAATATGAGTGAGTGAGTGTGTGTGTGTGTGTGTGTGTGTGTGTGTGTGTGTGTGTGAGTGAGTGTGTGGGGGGGGGGGGGTGTTTCAGGGATAATACTAAATATGTAATACTCACATAGCACACGATCAATACAAACACTTTTTAATTATACTCATACAAATTGAATGTCATGATAATAAAATAAGTGCAGAGAGAGAGAGAGAGAGAGAGAGAGAGAGATCGAATGCGAAAGTTTTATTCATTATAGGCCTTGGCCCCTCATGAAGGGGGTGTATGTATATAATCAACATTCCAAAACATGTTGCATAGGAAACATGAACAGAAGAATAATACCTCAAGTACAGACAGTATTTCTAATTTTAAAAGCTTTATACAAATAAATTGCTAGAGAGAGAGAGGGAGAGAGAGAGATTCTTTTATTTTGAGAATAACGAATTATAAGCATTGTGTGTTTCAACTGTTTGTTTGCATCCAGTCCCTGCCCTTATGGATACATCATGATACTAAAATAAGTCCAATATCCATACACTCACACAGTATAACCCCCCCCCCCAAAAAAAAAAAAAAAAAAAAAACCAACAAAAAAACAAAACACTGAGAGAGAGAGCACTGGTCAAACTATCACTACATGTATTCATGACAGGGAACCTGCTTATATTTTATAATGCTTTGTAATATATCTAATCAAGTAATAGCCCTGTGGCTCTAGAATGTCTATGCTTTGTAAATTTTGTATTTAGTTTCATTAGTTACTGGCTCACTGCTCATGAATGAAAATGGGTCCATAAATTATGAAGAACGTGTAGAGAGATTGAAAAATAATAGTTTCTGCAGTAATTAATAGGGGCCACATACTGACATAGCTTGTAGTGAGTGTACATACAGAATTAGTAATTTGATGATGACTGAAGATATGGTTTGAGTTTGAGTCTCCATTGAGGTATCATCAGGCCGAGGGGATTTCCCCCTTAGTTTCACTTTCATTTAACCTTGACACCAAAGTTTCCATTCCCCTGTGTGTGTGTGTGTGTGTGTGTGTGTGTGTGTGTGTGTGTGTGTGTGTTGTTGTGTGTGTGTGTCTGTGTGTTGTGTGTGTGTGTGTTTGTGTGTGTGTGTGTGATTCAACTTGTCTCAAGCAAAAAAACCCTCTAAAAGACACATCCATAATCATATAATATATAAATAAATAAACATGGTTTTGTACACTACTTTGTGTACAACTAGCACATTTATAATATGCTCATGTACTGTTACTCACTTACTGTTTCAGTGTTTGTTTATCATTAATGTTTTATATTGCTTTCAGAACAGCGATGGCTATCCCAGCAGGCAAAACTCCTATCAGTTACCTTCAGGAGTACTGCACCAAGCGAGGGCTGACGCCTGAATATGAGCTTTTGGCTCATGAGGGTTCTGTGCATGATCCGACCTTTTCAATGAAAGTCAAAGTGGGGGACACTACTGCTGAGGGGAAAAGTAAGTTATGTCGCTTTTAATTAAACTAGGCTGGTGTCGATTTCATGTTGATTTTTTTTTTTCATCATAACTTTCAGTTCACTCAAGGTTTTGTTGTCGGGTTGTTTTTAAAAATAATATTATTTCACCACCAACACTAGTGACAGAAGTTAGCCTGGAGCAATATGTTTACTATCCATCTTTAGAGTTGTGGGTTAACCCTTTAGTCCCCGATCCGGCCGCAGCCGACAGTAATGGAGGCTGCTGCTAGATTCCAATCCGACCGCAGCCGACAGTTGGTGCTGCCCACGTGGGCAGTACTTTTCCATCACACACAGACCTCGTGGTTTTCACACTGTGTGTCTGAAAATTGGTGGGGCATGCAGGGAGGGTGTCAGACGGTGCCAGTGATAAATTTAGACCACTAACATGCGTGTAGTGGGGAGGGAAGGAAGAAATAACAGTCAGCGACCGGAACGCTTTTCAATGGTGCAGCATGGCGGAAAAAAATCGCGTTTTCTTTAGTAGCACACGATTCATCTGATTAGCGAGACGATAAATTGAATGTTATTGTCTTGGAAGTAAAAACATTTGAACGAGAATTGTTAAGTGAGTCCGATATTAAACGCTTACGAGGAAGAGGAGGAAGGAAATGCTGCAGTTAGGGAGAAGAGTGAGCCTGAAAATAATGTGCTACACGGCACATTCCTGACCTGTGCTACACACACACACACACAGGACTGTGGAGAAATTTGACCTCCTGGCCAGTCCGCGGCATAGACGCCTGAAAACGATGCCTTTTGACTGTTTTCTCATTATTACCACACTTTTGCTTTGAAACTGCAATAGCAGAAACGAACAGATATGCCGATAATGAAAATAGCAAGAAGGAAAAGAAAATAGGTCTCCCGTCTGCCAAGGTTCGACAGGTGAGAGCAATGGGTACACCCCCCCCACACACACACATCCATAATTTGTGCTTTTTGTGATGTGATGTGACCCTGTGCCACCACTACGACTACTTTAGAGACTACCAACATTAAAATTTTGTAGGGTTACAGAAGTTCTGTGTTGTTTCGAATTTGTCACACCTGTGCTGTGACACTGGTGACAGTGTGACAGTCATGTACAATAATACACTTCTGTACACTTAACAAACATGTGGTAGCACACGCAGATATGAAGTACAGTATAAAGGTCACATGTTGATTGAATATGACTTGTTTTCAAAAGAAAAAATAGTTAAACAAAACTTCTGTCTCCTCAAGACATACCATAAAACAACAGGTGCTATGGGGACATTGTGTGACACATCCTTGAAGTACTATTGCACATAACCATTGGTAAACACATCAGCTGGGTATCACTTCCTTATTCGACACTAACATGCTTGAACTATTGTCAAATCCATGCAGGACTTGCTGTTTTATCATACCATATTTTTACCTGTGATTGGTGACAAATAAGGTGACAATGACAAGACATCTGGTGACCAGACACATAAACTTGTGCCTAAATGCAAGTACAAAGACATACCTAGCTTGTGACAAAATTTCAGCTTGATAACTTGTCATGCACACACACAATTGTCTTAGGAGTAAAGTAGGTCAGATGAAGGTAGAAAACCTTCAAAGAATTCAAAATCTACAGGCAGTTTAGCTCCGTAGAATCCAACAACAAGAGGGTTAAAAGAGACCAGTTGGATGACTGTCGTTTATGAATTTATTCTTGAAAGTTTTGGCCTGATTTTCCTGGCTTCTCAATTAAGTTGGGGCTTGGTTTGTTCATGATATTTATAAATGTAAAGCATAGTATTTAACTTTCATCATAAACTAATGTTATAGTTTTGCCATGACTATTAGTACACATAATCATGTGAACTGAATGTAAAAAAAAAAAAAAGTCATGATGCATCAAATTCAAATTCAAATTCAAATTCAAAAGCTTTATTATCTCAAAGACAGAGAAATTCCGGCGGGTTACTCGCCATACATAAAAACAATAAACATTTAAACATAGTATTTAAAACACACACACACTGTCCAACATCAGCACGCACCCATCATGAGATAAAATGCATCCACAAATCAGCAATATCTCAGCCAGCCACAAACCCACCCCAACAAAAATCATTTTACTCATGTGCGCACAAGTAAACCCGTACGTCCGCACATTCACAGTCACTCGCGCATGCGCACGCACGCTCGCACATTGTAAACATTCGTACCCATGCTCACGCATTTTAATAATATAAGTCAAATTGTTATAACATGTTGTATAAGACAAATATTAATTAAATTAATACTATGTTCTTTTAAGATATTGAACAGTCTAAAATAATAACACGGGCACGTATTTAAAGAAAAAAAAAATCATTTGTATAACATGTATGATAAGACAAATATCAGTGAAGTTAATACTCTATTCTATTAGAAACTGAACACAGTTTACACTAATAAAAGGTAGCATTGTTTCCTTTTCTTTCTTTTTTTCATACTTCAGCCAGAGCTTTGCAGTTCACTAATGGTGAGATTTTGCTAATGTGACTATTTTCGCTCACAATGAAGGTAGCTGCATTTTGACTTCGGGGATAAATTGTGTCTAAAAAGATATGATTTTGTCCGATAATCTACTATCTATCATAATGTTTACTTCTAGGGTATGTAGAAACCCTGTGACTAGTGTGAGTGTGTGTGACCATGAACTTGTTACCATAATCATGACAATAAAAATGAAAATTGTGTATATAATATGTGACTTAAAATGTGCCTGTTAGGTACCAGCAAGAAGAAAGCCAAGCACTGTGCTGCTCAAGCTGTGCTGAACATTCTTCTGGGAATGCAGAATGGTGAAGCAACTGACATTGAAGTCATACAAGGGTAAGTTCATTTTGATACAAATAACAAAATGCAAAAGATAATATGCTATATCTGCTCTCGCAATGTTCACAAAGTTCTCTAAATTCTGTTTTCCAATCCTAAATATTGGGTAGTTTTTGCTTTGGCGGTTATAGTTTGTTTGTTTGTTTTAATTTTTTTTTAAAGGGAAAAGGCCCACATACTCACAAAGAGAAGTTGTGTTTATAAAATCACCATATTAGATGACAGGCATTATCAAATTGTATCATATAGCTGTTACAATCAAGGCTTCTTTTTTTTTCGAGGGATATCACTTACTATAGTGATGAATAGGTGTTTGTGTGTATGTGTCTGTGTGTACACGTGTGTCTGTGTGTACACATGTGTGTGTGTGGTGGTGGGGGGGGGGTGTATGTATGTGTGTGTGCATGTGTGTATGCATGCGCTAATAATTGCTTAAATGTAAAACCAATCTGTTAATATCTCATCTTTCATGTTGTTCCACACATTATACTATATTAAACTGTACAGGGTGGAAGAACCAGGTGTCAAGGAGGAGAGAGGGGCAGGTAATCCTGTGGGAGAACTGCAGGAGTTCACCCAGAAAAAGCTGATCCGACCGCCCATCTACACCTTTGAGAGTGACGAGGCCCTGCCTCATGAGCGCAAGTTCTACTGCACTGTCAAACTGGGCAAACTGGTGGAGAAAGGTATGAAGTGTGACTGTAGTAAAAATTTTTTATAAATATTAATTTTATTTAACCCTGCTTGATCCCTACCAACAAAGCCAATTGTGATAGCCTGAGCAGGTCTTTCTCTTCCAGTATTAACCTCTTCACTGCCGAGTGCAAATACACCCTATATATATATGCCAGGGAGAAAAATTCTTATTTATATGCCACTTGCTATGTTCATGTCACTATAACTCAGAAACTACTTGAAGAATAGTCATGACATTTTGCCCACTGATAGTATAATTTATATACTGTAGATTCCCCAGAAATTTTCCAGGTTGTTGGCATATTGAGCGCAGGTTTCGGCCCGGAAAATTTCCAGGCAGGGGCAGTCAAGCGGTTAATAAAATGAATAATCATACCTAATAGAAATTGGACAAACTTGGCGAGAGTAGGAGGCAAAGTGCCATTGTGCCATCATACCTTCTGTTCTGCAGTGATGCTTAACACAATTTTTATTCATGGTGGCATAGAATGATAGATGATCACAGGATGGCTGAAGTCTGGGTGTACATAAGATTGCAACAGATTTCTTCAGGTGATAAATATACAGAATACTCAAATATGGATAATTGGGTTCAGTTGAGAATTAAGCTATGTATATTTTAAGACTTTTGTTTTGGGGACGGGAAAGCTCAGTGGTCGGAGCACTCGCTTTCCCCCAGCCAAGTTAAGCAGCGTCGAGCGTGGTTACCAGTTGGATGGGTGACCGTTTGCGCGCCTTGGCTTCAGTACAGTTCCCCCAGTTCACCCAGCTGTAAATGGATACCTGCCTCTTTAGGGTCAGGGAAGGTAAAGCAGCGAGGGAGAGGAGATGGGCGCCGCCCTCAATATGCTGGCCCTAGAGAAGTGAGGTCTCTGACGCCTCGCTCCCCTACGACCTTATAGGTTATGGGACTCCTTTACCTTTACCTTTTACCTTATTTTAAGACTTTTGACTTTGTGACAAGCTATTAGACAAAAAGAGGAGTGAAAGAAAGAAGGTGATTTTTTTTTTAAAGGTTGATAACATGTACAAGCTTTCTTGACATTGTGCTACCCTAAAGAGAAGTTACCAACTGTGTCAAGGTGAGGGTCGATCGAAGAGGGCGGCAAAGCACAGCGCCTCAGCAGCCATGATGGACCATATCAAGAAGCTGTCAGCCGCATCAGGGGATGCTGACAGCCTGTTGAGTGTAAAGATCGAGCCTGACGAGGTAATGCTGTTGTGAAACCTGTCTTCTTTCAGTTCAGCCTAACTGATTTTGTGTGTTCAGTTGTAAAACAAAAGACCTACAGTTACGCTGAAAAGAAATATTGTTCAGTTGTAAAACAAAAACCTACAGTTATGCTGAAAAGAAATATACTATTTCTCGTTCTATGTACGCAGAGTCATCTTTACACAAAGGAACTAAAAAGTAGAACACCTTATTTTTAGATTATTGTCAGTTATGTAGAAATGGTGCGTAAAATATAGACAAGTGAAATAGGTAGCATACGTTTCTTTCTCTTTTTTTACAAATTTCTGTTTACTAAAATATAACAGGTAGCAGACTTTTCTTTTTCTCTTTTAAAATTTCTGCCTCTGATATGTGATTTATACACACTTGCTTTCACCCCATAAAGTAAAAGCACATTTAAAAGACATGCGTATATGCAACAACAACAGTATGGGGAAAGGAGATGACAACAACTCACCTTGTGCAGAGTGAAAGACAGTATGTACAGCTGATCTCATGGACATCCTACGAATATTCAGACATACCCCCATGCTGATCTCAAGTCTGTCCTTTTCTTCAACTACATGACTTACAGCAGTGGAAGATTTATGCACTGAATTACTACTATAGCAAAAAATCTATGATATTCTGAATATTTTGCATGGCAGTCATTTAGTCTGCAGGTCCTGTGGCCCTTTAGGTAAGAGTGTACTGTCCTTCAGTACTGTATTGCTCTTGTCATTAATAATCAGTAAGTACAATTACTGGCCAGAATTGTTGAGATTATGTAGCATGTACAGAAACGCTAAGACGAGTCTGTTTTTAACATCCTTCATTCTACCTAACTGAAATTTGGTGAGAATGATGAACAGACTCAGCTGGAAAGTATTTAGTCTTTTACAATATTGTTTTTAATTATCTGTAGTAAAACACGAGTGGTTATCAGTGTGATGTCATCAGAAGCAAACAGTTTTAACCCATTGATGCATTCCTTACTCATTCATGTACCATAAGATCTATCAATACAAGTAGGAAGGAGAAACAAAGCTGGTTGCCTCAGCAGTAAAATTTTTAATGCTTGATCCAAGGGTCACAGGTTTGATTTGGCTCCCTGTGTTAATGATAGTGATTTGAAATATGCAATACCTAATGTGTTGAAAGAGCACGACTTGAAACATGTTACTCTGCATGCTGGAAGAGTGTGTTTTGAAATATACTACCAAGTTGTAACAGTGTATTTTGATATATACTTCTCAACAGTGTGGTTTGAAACAATAATATCACGCCCAATGTTATCTTTATCATGCTGGCGGTTTTTCAGGCGCAGACAGGTAACAACAGTTCCTATGTGCCGCCAGAGAAAGTTGCCTTGCTTGCTCCCCAGCAGTCCAAGGAGTTGCAGATTTTCTATGAAAAGATCATGCAGGGTGCCGGGAAGAACCTGAAGAGTGCCAACACGCCCGCCCCCGCTGCCAACTACTGCCAGATGCTGCTGGAGGTCGCTGAAACTGGCCGCTTCGAGGCCACTCTCTTCGATGTGCAAGACAGGACCACGATAGGTAAACTGTTGTTTTATAAACAAAAAAAGTTTATTAGGCTTTTTTGTGTTGGTGTTGTTGGAAAGAGAGGAGGTATCCTTTGTGTGTGTGTTTTTGTATATTCGTGGTGGTGTGTATGTGTGTGTGTAGTTTATTTTTTTTAATAGTTTTTTTGTTTATTAACAGGAATGAAGAAGGAGGAGTGGTGTGTGTGTGTGTTTTGTGTATGGGGGGAAGGGGGGGAAGAGGTTTCTTGGTGGGGAGGGGGGGCGGTGTGTTGTTGATTTTGTTTTATTGTATTTGTTTTGTCTTTTTCTTACCTTATTTTACTGACTTCTTTTTTTGCCAATGCAAGTCCTGAATATTGAAAGATGTCTGAGTGGGTGTGGAGAATATTCAGTTTTGCTTACAAGCACTAATAAAGAAACAATTTAAGTAAATTGCAGTTGACACCTTTTAAAAAAAAATTTTTTTTTAGTTGTCCATTTTTTATGATGCATCAGCTATGTTTCTGACTCATTAGCAAACTTGCTTTCAGTCACAAAAGCTGTATGTGACAGGTAGAAGTAGGAGTAATTCCATAGCATTTTTGTATTCTCGAGCATTTTTGTATTCTCATGGGAAAATGGAATAATGTTTTCAGGTTTCATTGTGAGAGAAAAACTAGCCACAGTGCTATACTGCTGTTTTTGGTCCTCCTTGTTTTGCTCCTGTATACATGTATGAACAGTTTGCTGACTTTGAATTTTTTGTTTAGCTCTAGATGTTGCTAAATACATAATTTTAAGAAAAATATTGTGGGTGCGTGCATGTATGGGTGTGTGTGTGCGTGCGCATGTATGTGCATTTTTCCTTGTGTGCACTAAATAGTTGTAGCATATTATACTTCAGTTTTAAATGTCTCATCCAAAACACTGCCAGTCCAACCAGTCAAAACATAGTGGAATAGAAGGAAGAAAATCAAGCCTTGGACCAAAACCAAGCTATGAGTCTCTTGCTTTGGAGACAGATGTGATCTCCTGCTTCCATATATTTCAAAATTAATATGTTTTGATATCAGCCTGGATAGTGAACATATGTGCAGGAATTACAGCTTTCTGTTCATTTTTCCCCCCAGACAATCATGTTAAAAAAAGCATTACAAGTTGTAATGCATAAACCATTTTTACTGATTTTTTTCAAACATATTTTTAGGGTTGGGGATGATGTGCTTTTTGGTTGTGTAAGAACAGTTCTTTGTTGCATCTTTTTCAATTTGTTTGTCTACAACATTCAAGGACTTCATCAGCTTGTGCCCCTTTCTTGTGTGCCCAGGTCATTTTCAAACAATTGTGAAACTGACCGTCAGTCCGCTCACCGTGTGCCATGGCTGCGGGATGAGCAAGGACGATGCTCGTGCCAGTGCCGCCCACAATGCTCTGCAGTATCTGCGAATCGTCATGAAGCAATAATGATGGCACCCAGGAAATCCCATAGCCTCACAGCATGCAAATAGAGCCCTGGAGGGGAAGATTCTGTGTCGGATGGTCCTTGACATTGAGGAAGGATGTTGTGTGAGAGTGAAGTTGTTCAAAGAATAGAAATGCTTGCTTGCTGGAGAAGTGGTAGGGGCTTGGAAAGCCGTGTGGACAAAAACAGAATGCAGTGATTCGTACTGTTGTGTTCAGCCAACTCAGAAGAAAAGAAAGATTTGTTAGGTGTGTCACAACTAATTTTGCCATTCATACCAGCTGGAATGTGACAGTAGCTGTTACCAAGATAGAAAGTGGTTAAAACAAGAAGTTTGAGATTCTACAAGTCTTGCGTCTAATATTGTGCTGCTGCTGCTACTATAGCAGCTACAGTTATTATTAATGTCTGCAGATTTTTATAGCCTTCTTTCTGGTGTCTTTTGCTCTTTTTCTCGTGCTGTGAGTGGTGTCATGATTTTCTTTTTACTTTTTGCTCTTGTGCCACCAGCTGCTGTACTGACACAAAGATGCAGGAGCATATGAATGTGAAATACACAGTCCAGAATGTTGATTATTCTATCAGCAGTCTGTGTAACAACTTTCATAAGGCAGCTGAATTTTTGTGTTCATTTAAAACATAGGTCTGTTATTAATTGTTCAGAACGTGAAACAGTTGGGTATATTTTAGGAATAGCTGATCTGCAGTAGTGTGACATTACACAAAAGGATAGTACATGTGGAAAGTAGTGAAATATTTGTTTCTCCAGCAGCAAGACGAGTGTTGAGGTTAGCAGAGAAAGCAGAGAAATGGTGTGGTTCATCTGGTCAGTGTTGTACAGGATAGATCTTCTCCCATGGACAAAAACTATTTGGTGGTTGTGATGTTATGAAATATCCTGGGGAGGATGGTGGTGTAGGTGTGTTTTAGTTGTCTTGTTTTGTCCACTGTAACATTTTCTCGGCTTTTTGTTGTTTACTTTTGCAATATTTTGAGGTTTTTTTATTTGGTCATTAAAATTTTCTCATACCATTTTTTTTTTAATCTACCTTATTTTACAGACTACAAGGTGGATTAATCTAATTTTGACCCTTGCACCTAGTGCACAGATAAAATTTGTCAAAACTCAGAACCACACTGGTATGGTAAAAGAGGTTGACGAACATTTTCTGTAACAGTTTTGGATCACACATTCTGTGCCACTCCATATACTGATTAATCCCAAATTTCTGTTAGAGTTGCTATTTGCCAGTAAGAATTCAAAATGATCAGAGTGCATATTATGCAATATGATATCATACAGTAGTTTTTTTTGTGGATGGTCTGTAGCTAGTAGCAATAGATTGCGCTGGTTTGGGCACGTTCAACGGAGAGCAGACCACCACATCATAAAAAGAGCAATGAACTTCATAGTGGATGGAAAGAGACCAAAGGGAAGACCTAGCTAGACCTGGGCTAACTGTATTGCAGATGATCTTAGAGAAAGGGGTATGAATAAGGAGGAAGCTCAAAACAGAAATGGAGAAGGCTCATCAGTGTCAAACCTCCCCTGGGAGAAACATGACAAAAAAGGAAAAAGAAGACAGTTTTTCAGTGGCTGAAAGTAAAGCAATCAAATTTTCAACGTCTGTCTGAGTGGAGGTGGAGATTACTAACACGAGATGCTAAATGAAATTCTTTATGACAGCATCCCAAGTAATCAAAAGGATTTTCATTTGAACAGCCTGAATTTAACGGAAGTCAGCATCATAATTTGCAGAAATTTCAAGTTAAAATTCAGAACCGGGAAATTCTGTCATTTGTCAAATCTGTTCAGGGCAGTCCTGGCCGATTGCTGAAGGAGGTTCAGCTTAGAGTTTGTTCATTACCATAAACTTTTGCTGCTTCACATTTTGATCTCTTTTTTTTAAGTCAGTATGATGAACACCTTATAATATGTCCTGCCTTTTGTATGGTAAAGTTATATTTGGGGGAATTGTAAAGTTTAATGGGAACAGCCTGTAATCAAAGGCATCTTGTAATCTGTAAAATGTTGGTTTCATCTCTTGCACACTTTCTTCTTTTTATATTTTCTTGCCTGTGTCTTGATGTGAATTTGAAGCTCATGATGTTTAACATTGTATATACATATGTGTGCCTGCACTCATGTGCAAATGTGTGAGAGAAAAGGCAATAATGAACTATTCAGATCAATGAATGTGTTCATATTTGTACAGCAGTATTTGCAAACTGCCCAAGAATACGTGTTGCAAACATTCAGTTGATTATGCTATGGATTGGATGGTTTGTTTTGGTTTTGTGTGTGCATGTGCTTTTATTTTTAATAAGTTTTACTAAATTTGCATTTTTCGAAGGGACATTTCTGTGTTGATGAAAAGTTGCAGGTAGTAACACTTCATAGCATTCATCATTTCTATTTTATTAACAATAGACAGCAAGTCAGTTATTAATACAAATGTGAATCTCGGTTTCCTGGACATGCATGATATCATCATTCAAGTAGGATGCTCAACTCAGTAGAAGGCATATATATATATATGTGTGTGTGTGTGTGAATGTATATGGGTTTGTGTCATTAGGCAGACAAGTGCCATGTTGAATTTCAAACAGGTGAAAAATCTGTTTAGAAAAATACAGTACACTCTTCCTATCATTGGGGGCAGGATAGCTCAGTGGTCAGAGGTTAAGCAGCATCGAGCGTGGTTACCAGTGGGATGGGTGACTGTGCGCCTTGGCTTCAGTACAGTCCCCCAGTTCACCCAACTGTAAATGGGTACCTGCCTCCATAGGGTCAGAGAAGGTAAAGCAGCGAGGAAGAGATGGGCGCCACCCTCAATATGCTGGCCCCTAGAGAAGTGAGGTCTCTGACCCCTCACTCTCCTACAACCTTATAGGTTATGGGAGTCCTTTACCTTCCTATCACTGTTAACAAGAACTGTGTTCAAGTGTTTGTTAGCAGGCTGGGGCTAGATGCGCCTTTACACAATGCCGCATAATCTTGCCTTGAACTAGTAAAAGCTGTTTGCTAGTGAGGAAATGGAGGACACAAATTGTATGCCCACTTTCTGGACATTGTGCACCTGCCCCGCCTCCCCCCCCAAAAAAAAATCATCTGTGAGAAATGGAACCAACAACTACTACTTTTATTGATATGTTTTCAGGCCTGTGATGTGTAAAGTGAGAGGGTTTTGTGCTGTGTAAGCCCTTCTAATGGTTTTTTGTTTTTGTACATTATGTATTGATGAATACATGCAAAAAAGATCTTCTGGTCAATGCTTATTTTTTGAATTATGAGTCCTGTATGACAAGTGTGTGACTAAGGCCTATGCCAGGGGCATAGTATGGGTTTACTTGCATTCTCCATGTTGTCCTCCAGGTTTCTATTGTAAAAGACAAGCTTTGGGACAGAGCCTGGCATGTCTGTCTTGTCATCAATTTCTACATTTGTTACCAGTTGCTGGTGGTGGTGTTTTTGTATGGCAGTTGCTGTGTGACATTACTATCATGGTCAGTTAGGCAAAACCAGTTACAGTAATTTGTTAAACGTAACGAAAACGAATTGAAGCCCACAAAACATGATGTGCATGAAGACACAACACTGCGACTGGGTAAGGAGCAACCTGGATCCTAGTTATGTGGAAATATGTCGGACGTGTCAAAAGATATCTGGTTGAGGTTCTTCATGTACACAAACAAGAATACACATGGACTGATGACAGTGGCTGCAGCTTCAGATTGTCAAGTCAAGTCAGAAACACTTTAATCATCCCATGAAGGGCAATTACAATACTGACAGGCACATTGATACCTATAATTATCTCACAAGACAAATACATTTCAGATTGTTATAAACATTCCAAGATAGCTTAGAAAAAATTATCACACACACTGCTGTCAATTTCCCCCCCACTTTCAGCTTCTCTCAAACTCCATCCCAGCCCAGCCCAGCTGGTGCTAATTACAGCAGGAACTGACCGCACTTGGACTTGGTAAAAGGAAGAGGCGCGCTAAATGTAGCACTCTTGACCGAGTGGTGTTGGATTTGCGTACTGTGACTGGTTTGTTGCCACTACCAGGTATCAGGTGCAATGGTGACTACAATGTTCAAGTACATTGTGCACACACCACAGAATGTGCATTTGAGATTATTACACAATGAAAAATCATACCAGCAACATCTTTACTGAACCATTAGCTGATTTTAAAAGATTTCAGAACAGAGAGTCTGTCGGGTGGAATTCTTGAGCAGTTGTCTGGAATCACAGATTTTAAACAGAAGAATGTTGTGCAAGCCCTAGTTCTTGAAAAAATAACTCTTAAACACCCCCCCCAAAAAAAAAAAAAAAAAAAAAAAAAACCACACCAAAAAAACAACAAAACCTGAAGGAAATTTAAAGCAAACCTAAACCTAGATTTGAATATTGAATTCAGTACAGTCATTATACAGTCCAAAACATCGAATATATGATCAAAAGTAAGTTTTACTTTTTAAAAGAAACAAATCCAGATGTAGACATACATCTCTCAGGATTCATACTAAAAAAATCAAATAAAAAAGACCCCAAATTCACAATTTTTTTCAGGAACCATTTAGACCCACTGTGACAAAGTTTCAAAACACAACGTTCCAGTTAAAAAACTAACAAAAGACATAGAAATGGGAATTTAAAACCAGAAAGAATGGTTCACACATACTTCTCAATATTAAATTTAGAGGTTTTGTGGAAATCTTTCAGAAATTTAAGGGCATGATTCATACAGTATTATATAATTATGTAGTCTACACATGCCGAGTTCTACCACTGATTGCCTGCCAAAATGAAATTGACTAGATAACATGCATCCATATATTTCTTTTTGTGTGTGTGTGAGAGAGAGAGAGAGAGAGAGAGAGAGAGATGTGTGTGTTTTCAGTAAAATCTACTCACAAATTATTACAGTAGTCCTGTTACCCAAGGATTATTAGTTCTTTGACAGGCTCGTGTAGCAAGACTATTTTTTCAATAAGTATATTTACTTGGCAATAAACTAACCACTCATGAAAATCTCAAATTTTTAAAGTATACACACACTTGTGTGTGTAGAATACACACGCTCGCATGTGTGTGAGTGTGTATGCTGTGAGAGGACATTTGACTCACAAAACTTCAAGCATAATATCCAAGTGTTATGCCACATGGTATGTTTGCACTGGAGTAGGTTAGTATGCTTCAAGTTAAAAAAAAATGTTTATCACTATCTTGTTTAAAGATCTCCAAAGTTTATCTCTTAATAAAGTTTGATGCCGCATCAAAAGGCCGTAGGTTGAAAACGAAAGTACAATCATCATTTGTCTTGTTTACGTCATTTCCCATCATGTACAAAATCAGCAGGGAATTTCACTTAGAGCTGAGCATTGGGCACCAATTGCATTGAAGTTTGTTGCCTTGCACATTTCACAGCAACTGTGAGTCCAAACTTGGTCAGACTACAACCACTCTTTGAAGTTGGTTTCAGCATCAAACTCTTGCCTGCCATTACCTGTTAGTTAATTCTATTTATCACATGTGCAACAAAAACACTCGTTTTATTTGTTGGTACTTTGTAAATCTTGTTTTCAGGCTCTGCTTTTGTCAGTTACACCAGATTTTGTGCATCGTTGTTTTGAATTCCGACTGACACAAATTCAACCAACTGGGTGATCGATACACCACTTCTGGTGACATTGTGCATGCACAATAAGTGATGACCTCCCTTGGCACAAGTGCATATTTGAACCTTTACTTTCTTGTCCTAAAATATATCTTTGCATAATGTTTAGATGGATCCCTTTGAAGCCAGTGTTGAAAAATGTTTGCTTCTCATCCCTATGTCATTGAATTTACAGCAACCCAGCACTGGTGCTCACACACTGGGATGTAAAGGGAAATACCTCTGAGAACGTTTTATAGGAAAGTGAAAGTTAGGCTGACCTGGACTCATCAGAATTGGTTTACGCTTTTATTTTAACGTTGTCTTTTTTTCTTCTTTGTTGTTTTTTCTCCTTGAAGAAAATGCATTTTAGCTTTCATATTGGAGCTTCCCTTTTGGGGGAAGGGAGAGAAGAGAACCTCAAATTTTAACAATCCCAAGTCAGTTTTTACAAACGTTTAAGACCTTGATAAAGATGTCTTGGTTTTCCAAAACTTTTACAAACCATACGAACCCTGATCTCTTACATGCCTTGTAATCTGTAAACTATGATGAATATAATAATAATTATGTATACATTCATTGAGCGCAGAATTGGTTTTAAGTTCTGGACATGTATCAGCAAATTTCACTGGATGTTTCTTAGTTTCATGATGGGGAGGTGCATGCACATTTTGGTAAACCTTTTGCATTGAAAGAGGCAGCAGGATGTATCCCACTCTTTTTTAATAGCTACAAAATACTCATTGTAAAAAGCCTATACTGACCTGCTTCATTTTCCTATCATTAATTTTGTCGTTTTCACCAGTATAACCATGCATTCATAAATTTTAAAGATTAACTCTTATTTTTCTCCCTTCTGTATTTTTTTTTGAAAGGTCAGTGGTCTTTAAAAGATGTATAACTAGGCTTTGAAACTGTGTGAAATGTCTGCAGGAGTGACACAAATAGCTCTCTGAGGTTATGGTGTGAAAAATATTCGGCCCAACCAAACTGATTGTATGCAGACAATGCATATCATGGGCATGTGTTACTACAAACACATAGCAAGCAGTGCAGTGACTTTTAGTTGTTGTTACGATCAACTGCTGGTATATAGCATTGTGTGTAAATTCCCATTCAGATTCATCAGCCACAGATTCAAGAGAGGCGTTGGCTTTGTTTCATCTCACTCTCCACACTCGGAGGGGTCTTAGAATCAAAAATAGAAAATTGAGAACATACAAAATGCATTAAAGAAAATCAAAGTATGTTTGCTGCAAGCACATCATTGGAACCATTTTGTGTTTGCACATACACCATATACAAAACGCATTATAGAAAATCAAAGCATGATAAATGCAAGCACATCATCTGAACCATTTTGTAGGAGTCGACATAAAAGTCTGTATATATGAGTGAATACACACTTTTTTATTTTTTAGATGCAAATATTTTAAACCATCAACATCCCTGTAAATAATCCCCACAATGGATCATAAATGTGAGGGATTGTTGGCACGCAAGCACAAGCTTTAGCCCTGCAAACTAGGTCTGCCATCTGGGACTTCTATTTTTTCTATCACTATAAACAACCTTTTTTCACTTGAGGCCACTTGCACTTTTTATACATTTGTATATTTGCTGGAGTCTCATTTTGCTGTGGCAGTGAGGAGGTAGGCTGGACATTCACTAGAGGAAAAAAACTGGAAAGTCTTGCACAGAAAAAAGTCACCCCATAGGGTAAGGTTGGCATTGTTGTGATTTTATTTGCGCAGATTTTCAATTTAAGGACTGAATACGGTTGGCAGGTACAGCATCAGTTTATTTGGCTTTGAGACAGTGGCAGTATCAAAGACCTGCAATTTTTTTTTTTTTTTTTAAATTAGGTCATTGTCTTGGAGTAATGATGAATCGAGGCATATGTTTGGTTGAAGCAGAGTGAACTGCAGTGATATATATCTATTTTTTTCTGAAATGTTTGCATGTATTTGAATGTTGTTATTCTGCTTTTGAAACACACTACAGCAACTTCACATTAAAATTCCAAAAACAAGATTTGCTGGAGGGAGACTCTGGTACATAGTACATTTTCTAGAGAAAACTTTGAGAAAAAGAACCCTAGTACAGATATAACTGATGTAGAGTTTTTTGTTAGCTTATTCCTTTTTTTTTTCATGTTAATTACTTGGAAATGCTGATGCTTGTTTACATATTGCATGAGCCTTTGTGTTACATCTCTCCTTTCAATCTTGAGATTTGGATATCTGTGTATGTTGGAATGTATTTAAGTAGTTGTTCAAAGTTATGAAAATCATTTGTATAATACAGATTTTTTAAAGCAGTGATGGCATGGTATTTGTGTTAAGATATCAAGATACTTCAATGGTCATGGTCACATCATAAAACATAGGAAATACAGAGAAAAAGAGAGTAAACAAAAAATTCTAAAAGATTTAGAAACAGAAGAAAAGTTTTTTTGAAGGAAAGAGAGGAAAAAATTCGTAGCGATGATAATTTCCAAATTAGAGACTAATTCAGAACAAATGATCGCGAGCTTGTGGATGTAAACATCTATTGGGAGGCTGGCTGTCCTTTGAATGTGTGAATACATATCAAGATATGTTATGTCTCATTTTCCTTCATAACTTGTCAACAGATTTCTGTTCACTTTTCAATAAAACAATACTGTCTATTAAAGAAACAATCTGCTGTCTGTTGTGGAGAGAAATGCATTGTCTAAAGATGTATGATCAATATTGAGCTTCCAAGAGAGACAAGTAACTAGCCTCTAGCTGCATTCATTCAAGTTTCAGGGATCAGTGACATACTTCGTAGTGTTTCATAAAACGGAGTGAAAAATGCTGTTTTAATACAGATGAATTTTGAAGTATATTTTTCACATAAAAAGGAGTTAAAGGACAAATATGACGTGGTAAAACAGGGCGTTATCCCTTGTCAATCAGTGTGTATGAATGATTTGGTTTCAGGGTAAATTGGTGCAATTAATGAAACGGAATATAAAGCCAGTTCGGCTTTACTTGATATCTAGCTACTAACAAATATTGTTAGTGTATATTATGTATTCTATTATTCTTATTATCTGAAAGAATCAAATCTGCAACAAGCTAATTTGTTTTCTGACTATCTTCTCCCTTCTACTTTGTGATCATAACAAATATCAGAAATGCAACAATATGTTATTTCTTAACATGTAAACATAAAGGCAGCGAGATAAAAATGACGATTTTAATTTATCAATTCTACTTATTGAGAAGCATGTTTCTGTTGTGATGACATGTTCTTCAGCTGCCAATGTACTGACTTGGTTTTGATTGCTGATGGAGCACACTATCAGCTGTTGGCCCGTTTGCTCCTAATGGATTTGTGCATGCTATGTTACTTTTCTAAATGACTGGTTAAACCAACTTTACAAATCATCAATCATACAAAAAGCAACCCCCCCCTCCCCCAACCACCCCCCAAAAAAAAAGCAAAACCCCCACCCCCAGAGCAAAAAACAAAAAAGCCCCAAAACAGATGCAAACATGTGAAAAACTTCAAGCAACTTAGCACTGCAGTAAAACTAAAATACAGAGATCATATCAATCTGGAGAAAAATAATCCCACCTAAACATACCCACATAACTGTTGTAAGGTGAAACATTCCTAGTTACCTGAACATACCCAGCCTCTTACAGAAAAAAAAAGACAATTCACTCATTGCAACAGATTATAATAAACATGTATACTTATATAACCAAATATTTAAGCATCCCTATCCCAACATACATCTGTCAGATAGAAAAAATCCGATATGTTCATACAGATATCTTAGAATAACACAAGACTTTTCAAGGAGCTTAAGAAACTCAAGGTGGTGCGATTCATGCAGTATTACATTTACCTACCCATGCTATACTCTATCATTGATTGCCAACCAAACCAGATTTGACAATCTCTCTCCCTCTTACAGATGGTACATAACATTGAATAAGCAGTGCATTTGCTCTATGTGTGTGTGTGTGTGTGTTGTGAGGGGAGAGAATTGATGTTTGAAGTGAACAAAAATGTATAGGTTTTTTAGTAAAAGACAAAAAATGTGCAAAGTTCATAACTGCTTCTTAATAAATTTGGAAACCCCATCTTCCGATTGATATTAGTCAGCAAAAGAATGCTGCACTCCGATAATGTGGAAACTAAAAATACAGTGTTCACGTCTTGATTACACCATTTCGATTCATAGATATATATAATTATACAGAATCAGCATGTCAATTTCATTTAGGCCCAAGTGTTGGGGGCCAGTTGCATCGGATTTTGTTACCTTGTATTTGTTTTCATAGCAACTAGAGTCCTTCGGATGAGACTATAAACCGAGGCCCCGTGTGCAAACGCATGCAGAACATCTTGCACACACGATAAATCCTGTTCCGCTGTTCGAAAGAGTAGGCCATTGTGTGCCGGTGGGAGCAGATGATAATTTTTAAAAACCACATACACACGCATTTAAAAAACATCTGAGCGCTTTGATTTGTTTGCTTTACAAGATTCAGCGCTATATACATTCCATATATTATTATTATTATTAAACTAAGTGTCAAATCTGCTCTTGGAAGTTGACTTCAGCTCCAAACTCTTGCCCTTATTTCCACACAAAATGTATCTTTAGTTTATAATCATCCTTTATCATGTTATTGAGAATACTTTCGATACACAAGCCTCGACTTTTGAGGATTTTCAAGGTGATGTTTGTCACACCGGTTGTCATTTTCTAAAGGATTCAAGGTCTTGGATCTAATATTCCTTAATTTTTTGTTTTAATTGCCTATACAGAATTCAATTTCAATTGAAGGAGAAAAAAATATCACCCACATGACTTTGCTTTCTTTCTGATAGAATTTTTTAAAAATTCCATTTGGTTACACTGACAGGTATGTCTGGTCAGTGTGTAATATCAATGTGAAGTTTTAAATGTGCATGCTGGTATATATCTGACAGGCATGTATTTCAGAGAGTTGTTCATGTATACTGGATGGACTGGCAGTATATTTGAATGTAAAGGAGAGAGAGAGAGAGAGAGAGAGAGAGAGAGAGAGAGAGAGAGAGAGTGCATATGCATCTACACTTGTAAACACACAAGTCATTCGATATTCATCAACATAGATCTTGTGCACATACTCTACGCTTGTTAATAACACACGTTCATTCATCAACATAGATCTTGTGTACATACTCCACACTTGTAAACACATGCATTCAGGAACTGAATTCTGAATGAAGACATTAAGGCCAAGTTTTTGTTTTATTTTTTGTCTTATGAATTTTTGCTCATTTGTATTACATTTCATCAAGTTTTGACATTGTTCTTGACATTGTTTTGTAAATGTCATTCAGAAGTCTCCTTTTCGTTTCGTTTTATTTCAGCTGTTCTTGACATTGTTTTGTAAATGTCATTCAGAAGTCTCCTTTTCGTTTCGTTTTATTTCAGCTGCGAGCCGGCTACCCAACCCTACTCCAAAGAGGGGGAGGTAGGCTTTTCCCAATGCTCTGACCAGCAGTGACACAATGACCCACCCACTGACTTTTGCTCAGCTTCCAATATGTTTTTAAAACGCATAAGTGACTAAAAGCTCAGTTCCAGCCATGTTCTGTTCACAGCCAGAAAGCAAAGACACCCTGAATAAGTGAACAACCATCAGCTTCTTAGTTTTAATTAAAGAGTTGGGTAGTCAAGTGCCAGAGGTGTGTGCTCACCACTTTAATTTGAAAAAAAAAAAGGTATAACTATTTTGTACATGGGTGATATGAAATACAGGAAGATTAAAAGCATACTGGTTAAGGCAAACAATTTTTGTGGTTCTCAAAAGGAACACATAACATTTTCTTCACTCATTCAGATGGGCAAGCTTGTATTTTATAGCACTTGTAATTAAACTGGGTTGTAACAGTTTATCCAAACCACAGAACGTTTCCAGTTGGGATTCTAGATCAAGCATAAACTGGGTTGAGGGCAAAAAGGGATCTTTTTTAAAAAAAGTACTAACAGAGCAAGGAAACCACTGATAATACAATTTTTAAAAAGCAAATAAACACTGGTAATACAATCAAAAAGCAAAAAGAAACCCCCAAAACCTTAACATACACAATTCATCCTTTCATGGGACTGAAATCATTTGGAAAGCAGCTTCAATTGCAACATATTCTGAAATAAAGTACATAAAACTAACTTTGACTGGAATAATAGGAGCTAGAGAGAGGGGGCCCACAAACAAAGTGCAGAGTATTGACTGCAGAACTTAAAACCAATCTACCAGATAATATGCAAAAACACAGTCCCTTTCACATGTTGAAAATAGGTTTAAAGACAGCAGGCTTTACGCTATGTCCCTCAGGTTGTTATGATCAAAAATTGATACATGCAACAAGCAGCACACTACTATACATTTGATGGCTAAAAAAAATCAAATAAAAAAAATCGCAGGAATGGCTTGGAATGGTTAGATGCAACTAAACCAACTACATAATTGCCCAGCGCAGAGAAAGTTCAAGCCCATAAAATATCTAAATATCAAATACACCCAAAAAAAGAGCAAAAAACCCCCCATGACTGAAAAAGTACATTTGAAAGCATTATATTTACTTCATTTAAGGGCAATGTTATATTTGGAAGACAAAAAAATCAAGTCAAGCTACCCAATGGTGGAAAAGAAACAACGCAACACACATGACCCTTATAGCTGGGGAATAAATAAGCCAAGGTAGGTAAATGCTTCATGAGCAAAACCATAAAGTGACCACAAACTTTAAATGTCTATGTTGGAATAATAATCTACAGGTAAAGTAGGTTACACAGAAATTGACAATACCCAAACTCTAGCATTTACATTTTTTTAAAAGAAGGGTATCAGCAATAAACTGCTTTTCTTTGGACTCGCTACTTCAAATTGAGTACATGAAAAAAAATCACATTGCTTCACTTTGTACTCAATACTTCAATATGAAAAAAAATCACATTGCTTCTCTCTGCACTCAGTACTTCAAATTGAGTATATGGGGGGAACAAATCACATTGCTTCTCTTTGCACTCACTACTTCAAGTTGAGTATAATAATGGGGAAAAAAATCCCATTGTTTCACTTTGCACTCAGTACTTCAAATTGAGTACATGAAAAAAAAATTCACATTGCTTCACTTTGCACTCAGTACTTCAAATTGAGTATATAAGCAAACAAAAATCCTGCAGTTCCAGCATTTAAGGATCACTTCAAAACCATTGTCAAATCAGAAAATGGGGAAACAAGCCCTCAAATAACGTCTAG
Source organism: Rapana venosa (assembly GCA_028751875.1). Lineage (NCBI taxonomy): Eukaryota > Metazoa > Mollusca > Gastropoda > Neogastropoda > Muricidae > Rapana > Rapana venosa. Next base: position 36,967,026 of record CM054139.1, read on the forward strand.
CCCCGCTTATATCAAGTGCCATGTGTGGATTTTATAGTTTTATAAAATACCAGAATAAAAATTGAAGCTACTAAACCTAAATCTAGAATGAATACATAAAACGAAGCTTATAAACTTAACAGAACTACCTCTTGGCAACAAAATACTTTCCAACAGACCTTTGAAAGAAATGCTGACCAATAATTATTTGATTAAAGAAAATTGCTGAAATGTTTAAAATTCTATCTGAATATGAATTATTAAATGTCAAAAAGCGTTGCTACTGTTCAAAAACTTCTCAAAAGACTTTTCAACACACACACACACTCATCTTCCCTCCTAGCCCATAACGTAAGACTTTTTCCCCCCGATACATAGCCTGCCCCTTTCCCAAATACCTACAAAAGCAATCCGTTTCTGGTACAAATATTTGATGCATGACTATAAAGAAAATCCTGCTCTCTGAATAGTTCTAAAATTGCTAAAAGTTGAAGTACAAGACAGAAAGTACAATACCAAGAGATCAGGGAGAAAAAAAAGATCAGGACTAACAGATGTCCTAAGTTCCTGCTTAAACTGACATGGAGGAATACAGGTCATACAGCAAAAAGAGTGAATAGTGGGAAGGAAAAAAGTGCACAGAAAGGCAGCCAAGATACAGCTTCAGAGCCCCAGGCTGACCAGCAACTAACCTGATGATATCAAAGAACAAATAGGGGATGTGTGGGGAGTTGCTCTCATGACATTACAGCCTGCGATACAGATGCTTATTTTAATTCTACCCTGAAGCCACCAGCTGAGGAGATTATCAGAGAACAGGCAAGTTTCTGAGCAGGACGGAGCACAACAGAGCAAATTTTCAACTGTAGAATACTCTGTGTTCCTACAACACCAGTGGATCTTTACCACGTCTTTGCAGACCTTAAAAAGGCATTTGAGAGACATACAGCTTTACTGGCAAGCATGAGGCTGTACAAGAAGAAGAAAAATTATTGATAGCTTTAAAGAACTGACTGTGTAAAAAATGCAAACTGAAGTGGTATGGGCATGTCAAACGAAGATTTGGCCTGGCCAAGACTATCCCACAGGGAACAGCACAAGGAGAGAGACCTTTGGAGTTCTAGCCAAGGAACAAAAAATACATTGTCGTTAACATGGCCTTGAAAGGCACGAGACATAAACCAATGAAAGGCTGCTACCGAGGGCTACTTCTGCAGTGCATGGACATTGCTTAGGTGCCGAAGTGCTAATGGTCCTATCACTAGGTGCTAATGGTCCTCCTATACTAGGTACTGAAGTGCTAATGGTCCTACCACTAGGTGCTAATGGTCCTCCTATCACTAGGTACTGAAGTGCTAATGGTCCTATCACTAGGTGCTAACGGTGGTGTCAAATCTACTCGACCACACGTTAAGACCACCAACGTTTTCAAATACATTAACAAATTTTGAAGTATTGCAAAATCAGTGGTGGTATGTGTAGGTACGGTGGATCGACTATCCCACAGCAAACACGTTTCTCCAGCAGTGCCACCATCAAGGGTTAGCTTAAGACTGGATTTTTTCTTCTCAAGTCATTTCTCTTACAAACAGTATCACGATGATGTACAGAATAAAATATGCTAAACCACTCCTTCCCTTTGCTGCTGCTGCTGTTCCCTTATACCACTGTGTCCCCATACCGCAGAACTGAGTCAGGTCAGTGTTAAGGTTAGAACCAACATGGTCAAGTGTGAGGGTTTGCGGTATGGGGCAAGAACTGGGGTTAGAGTTAAGTGTTAACAGCAGCACAAGGGAACAGCACTAGCTACAGGGGAAGAGTAGTTATCAGAAAACTAATGCTCCATCTTCAAATATACAGCTCTCGGCTTTTGCTCAACTTTCTTCTTAAGCAAAGTGCAGCAGCCATTGACAAAATATCCATTTGTTGCTGTGAAAAAAGCGACAATGATATAATTAACTGTAGCAATTCTTCAAAGATTTGTGACATCAGGAACTTCAGATAATTTTTACATTTCCAGTCAGTTTTCATTCCTCGTCTGTTTTGTACAAGTATTTCTGATTGGGAACTCAAGATTTATAATTTTTCTGCACCTAGGTACCATACCATGATGGTGTTGAAAGCCAGTAATAGCACTGTTGGACATTTCTATTTCAAAGTAATCTTCCTTCTTCATCATCAAATGCTCGGACATCAACCTTCGTTGTCTTGAGCCAAGCGTCCTACTTTGGCATGGGAGAGAATTTTAACTCCTAAGTCTTATGGGAAAAAAGTAGGAGAATGTACCCAGAAGGCAGAAAATAGACAAGAAGGAGAAGACAGGAAGAAAAGAAACGAAGCAGAAAAAAAGATAGAAAAGAGTGAATTCCTTGCACAGAATTTTCATCAGGTGAGGATGCTATTAATAATGACAGGCCCCCTGCATTCTCACGAGACGTATAGTATGTTCATGATATGACCCTTACTGCATCTCGCTTACATACAAAAAATTATAGATATTTTCTATGCATCAGCACATGCTGAAACGTGAAAAACGTACATTTGAAGCCAATTAATGCAATATGCATAGCTGCAATAACCAAACTAAGTCCTCTGGAATGACTAGACCATCGCCATCAGCTTCAAGATCAGATCGATGTATTCCCTAGTCATGTTCATATTTTTGTATGCATGTGAAATGTGGACCATTACAGCAGACATTGAAAAAAGGATACAAGCAATGGACATTAGGTGCTTTTGCAAACTTCTTAGTATCTATTAAAGAGACCACAAAACTAAAGTAAAAATCAGAATTGAAAATCCCATCGGAACATGAGCCGAAAAAGCACGAACTGAAATAGTACGGGCACGTCACATGAATATCTGGACTGGCCAAGACCGTTGAACAGGGAACATCGTAAGGAGGGAGATGAAGAGGCAGAGAAAATGATGGGAAGACCATTAGAGAATGGTCAGACCTAGAGCGGAACGACTTGCTACAGAAAGCTGAAAACCATAAGGAGTGAAGGAAACTGGTTGCAAAATCTTCTGTGGTGTCCCACTGGACTATGGGATAGATGAAGGTGAAGGAACACAATATGAAGGAAAAGAACTTTATACAGTGATATAAGTCGCTAAGAAGGAAAGAACTTTACATAGTGACATAAGAAATAACTCACTATGAAGGAAAGAACTTTATGCTTTGATACAGAATGACAATGAAGGAAAGAACTCTATACTTCGATACAGAATAACTCCCTATGAAGGAAATAACTTTATGTAGTGATACAATATAAATCTATGAAGGTTAGGACTTTGTGCTTTGATGTGAGGTAAATCTATGAAAGGAGAACTTTATAGTTTGATACAAAATTACTGTGAAGAAAGAACCTCATATTTTGCGATCGAATCAATGCGAAGGAAAGAAAGTTACTTACATTTTAACAGATTCAGTACGAGGAAAAGTACACTGATAACATATAACGTTAATATTCATACCTTAATACCAATTCTTTTGCTTTGGCATCAACCAACTCAATAATGAGAAAATTTATATTTTGATACCAACCAAGTATGAAGGAAAGCATAATACTTCGATACTAATTGAAAATTAAAAAGAAAACCTTGTGCATTCATTACAAACTGAATCAATAAGAAGGAAAAAACTCGACACTTTTGATACCACCTAAATATGAAGAAAAACTTTACCACAATACCCACTGAATAATTATGAAGAAAATACCTTCATACCTCGACAGCCAACTAAATGAGAGGGAAAAAAAAACTTTCTTCATTGATACCAACTATGTCAATACTACAGAAATAAGCTTTAAACCGATACATTTATCCTCTGACCCCAGCTATGTCAGTATGCAATAACCTTATTCTTTGTTATTATCAAACTCGGTAAAAAAGTTATTTTATACCTAGACACCAGCTTTCTATTCTGGCATAACTTTAATACCAGCTTTATGTTCTGGCATTAACTTTCACACCAGCTTTATATTCCAACTTTAACACCAGCTTTATATTCCGACTTTAACTTTAACACCAGCTTTATATTCCGACTTTAACGTTAACACTAGCTTTATATTCTAATTTTGACACCAAATTTACATGTTAAATTTGGTGGAAGTGTCCTTTTGTGCCAATTTCCTCAATATGTAGGAAAGAATGTAGTACTCTGACACCAACTTCAAGAGTTATCTGTTTATAAAAATTCATAGACTTGCTACAATCATTTAGCCCATACAACTGAGCAGGCTGTGGTAAAAAGCTGGTGATAAAACCTGGCAGAGCAGTGATCTGAGGGCTGTAGTGTAGTTTTTATTGCTACATTTACACAAAAACATACCTTTACTTATAATCATATATCTTTTCCTTGTCAAGGTTTTGAAGGTCCTTTCCACACACACACATGCGTGCGCACACACACAGAGCACAAGTCAAGTACGCATCCATTTTTTCTTTCCAAGTTGAGGTTTTGAAGAGCTTTTCCAGATGGAGGTTTTGAAGAGCCTCTCCACATTGAGGTTTTGAAGAGCTTTTCCAGATGGAGGTTTTAAAGAGCCTCTCCAGAATGAGGTTTTGAAGAGCTTTTATCCACATTGAGGTTCTGAAGGAATGTTCCACATTGAGGTTTCGACGGCATGTTCCATGTTGAGGTTTTGAAGAGCTTGTTGAACGTTGAGGTTTTGAAGAGCTTGTTGAATGTTGAGGTTTTGAAGGCATGTTCCATGTTGAGGTTTTGAAGGCATGTTCAACATTGAGGTTTTGAAGAGCTGTTTTACATCGATCAACGTTGAGGTTTTGAAGAGCTGTTTCACATCGCGTATTGAGGTTTTGAAGAGCTTTTCTATGTTGAGGTTTTCAAGAGCTTTTCCAGATTAGTTTCAAGATCTTTTCATGTTATGGTTTTGAAACCAAGATTCCATGTTATGGCACTGATTAGATTCGAGTTTTTCACACGTTGTTTTGAAGATAATTTCCATATTGTTTTGAAGATTTTTTCATGTTTTGAAGATATTTTCCACTTGACATTTTGAAGATATTTTTCTTGTTTAAGTTCTGAAGGTGCTTCCCATGCTGAAGTTTTATAGATAATTTTCATGTGGCTTTAAAGATTACTTCCATGTTAAAGTTTTGAATCATTTACGTGTGGTTTTGAAGATAATTTCCTACTTAAAAGTTTTGAAGCATGTTAAGTTTTTAAGATAAATTTCCATGTTGACGTTTTGAAGATAATTTCCATGCTGAAGTTTTTAATATAATTTCCATGTTGAAGTTTTGAGGATAATTTCCATGTTGAAATTTTGATGATCAATTCCTGTTGAAGCTTTGAAGATAATTTCTGAAGTTAATTTCCCTTTGAAATTTTGAAGATAATTTCCATATTTAAGTTCTCAATGCATTCATCATTTTGAGGTTTGACGAGCTTTTCCATGTTTAAGATTTGAAGAACTTTCCATGTCGAGGTTTAGAAGATCTTTTGCAATGTTGAAGTTCTGAGAATAAATTTTCAATGTTGAGGTTTTGAAAAAAATGTCCATGTTGAGGGTTTGAAGATATTTTCTGAGGTTTTGCAAATATTTTTCCTGTCAAGGTTTTGCAGATATTTTCCTTGTTGAGGTTCTGTAGATATTTTTCCTGTCAAAGTTTTGCAGATATTTTTCCTGTCGAGGTTCTGCAAATATTTTTCCTGTTGAGGTTCTGCAGATATTTTTCCTGTCGTGGTTTTGCAGATATTTTCCCTGTCGAGGTTTTGCAGATATTTTCCCTGTTAAAGTTCTGCAGATATTTTTCCTGTTGCGGTTTTGCATAGGGTTTTCATGTTGAGGTTTTGCAGTTATTTTCCACGTTGAGGTTTTGAAGATATTTTCCATGTTGAGGTTTTGCAGATCTTTTTCATGTCAAGGTTTTGAAGACATTTTGCAAGTTGAGGTTTTCCGGAGGTTTTTCAAGTTGAGGTTTTGAAGATATTTTCCATATTTGAGGTTTTGCAGAGCTTTTTCATGGTGACATTTTAAAGATAATTTCCATGTTAAAGGTAACGTATTTATCATGTTTGACGAGCCTTTCCCATGGTTAAGATTTGAAGAACTTTTCCATGTTGAGGTTTAGAAGATCTTTTGCAATGTTGAGGTTGAGAATATTTTTAAATGTTGAGGCTTTGAAGATAGATTTCATGTTGAGGTTTTGCAGATAGATTTCATGTTGAGGTTTCAAAGGTCCTTTACATGTTGAGGTTTTGCAGATTTTTTTCATGTCGAGGTTTTGAAGGTCCTTTCCATGGTAATAGTCTGGAGGTCTTTTCTGTAAAAAACAAAGCAACCAGTAAATATTTGGTTGATAATGGCCATTCAAAAACAATGATTATCAATATTTTCATAAAGCTTAGAGAGGATTTAAAGTAACACTAATAATGACAATCATTATGGTAATATGATAATAATAATGCATTAATAACACCATGTGTTGGCATATGTGTAAGTATGTGTTTGCGTGTGTGTACGCATCACTTAGACAATTGTGCACAAGTCTAAACAATACAGTTGTGTTATGTACAATTTAGTGTAAACAAATAAGATTTTATTTATTGAGTGAAGTAGATTAGGTAAAATGACTTTTTTCATCCAGCCCTCAAAATGGAAAATGAAAGCCCCAGCACACAAGTTTGATACATTTGATTTTTTTTTTTTAAAGATAAAAAGAAAGGGAGTAAAGGATTGACAAGGAGAGAAAACACACCAAAGAAAAAAACAAAGAAATCAATCAAGATCAAGAAGGTAGTACAAAGAGAAACACTACTAAAGACAGAAACACTACTATGTGTATGCAACGCTTTCAGCAAATTAGGTGTGCATTTCAATTACCGAGTGTAATGCTGTATGTGTAATATAGTGCATCAAAATGATTGATTTTGCTGTTACTGTATGACATTATTTGCACACTGGCATGTGTGTATGTGCACTCTGTGTGTGCAAGCGCGCATGTGTGTGTGCTTTGTGTCTGCCTCTGTGTGTCTGCAATTTTTTTTTTTAAGGTTGTAACTCATGCGAGTTTCTCTGCTTACTGAGATGATGAAGTATTAGTATTGGTAATAGGTCTATAGATACAGACTGACTGGGCCTTCTCATTTATGTAGACGTGAAACTTTTGCCCATTTGAACTTCAAAGGGAAATAACTTGCCAATTTGCAAGTCGGAGCATCAATTATAGCATATGCAGTTATTTTCTAAGTCTTACTATCAATTTTGTCAACATCTCTTGATCCTGACCATTTTAGTTTGAGTAAGCTGTTAAGAACTACTGTTACTGTTATTGGGGGTATGACAAATTCAAAAGAAATGCTAATGCTTTTTGATGAACAGTAATGTTGCAATTCTATCAGCTCCATTTTCATTCCAGCACTAGATACTGTAGATTTCGCAATGTTTGAAAATGAAGGGTAAGGTTTTCTACCGATATTTTTTTAACCACTTTTTAGATGTCTTAAATTCAGCAAGGTATTAGTGACTTTCCAAATCGTTTTCAAATTCTGGGATAAGCCACCAAATCTTGAAAGCATTTTATTTTGGATCTGCGCTTCATTGAGAGCATTTTCTTAAAAAGACTCTGAATATTAAGCTGGAAATTGCCCAACAATGTCGAATAACGCAGTACCTTGTTGTCTTGCTTCCACTTGCTCGTGCCATGTCCTCAGGTACTGAAGTACCTAGGACAGGAACAGCCTCGATGAAAGACTTGATTCTGCACAAAATCTGAAGCCCAAAGAACAAAATCAATCAAGAACAAGAAGGTAGTATAATTTGGGGGGTGAGAGAGAGAGAGACAAACAAGACAGACAGAAACAGTACTAAGTGTATGGGATGCTTTCAGTTAAGGTGTGCATTCCCCCCCCCCCACCAATTTTTTGTTTAAATTGATTAAAAAAAACAACAACGGCATCATCACTCATCCCTTGGTCGGGACGACCGTTGGGGTACCCGCACGGACGCTGCAAGTGGACCGCCAAATGGTTCTGTACTGGGCTGTTTTCAGGAGGTTTGGTACAGTGAGGCCGGTCCACTCCTTGATGTTGGATATCCAGCTTTTGCGGGTCGTCCCTGCCTCCTTGCTCCTTCCACCATTCCCTGCAGGACTGTCTTTGACAGGCTGTTATGCCTTGTTGTGTGGCCAAACCACTTCAGTTTCCTCCGTTTGACTGTATCTAGCAATGGTTCTTGTTTGCCAGCCAGTGCCTCGATCTGCTGCCAGATGTAGTCATTGGTTTTGCGGTCTCTGTAGGTGATGTTCAGGATCCGCCTGAGGCACTTCATCTCAAAGGCTTGAATGCGACGTTCTAAATCGGCAGTATGTGTCCATGCTTCACAGCTGTACAAGGCAATGGATGTGACGAGTGCCTTGTAGAGTCTGACCTTAGTGTGGGTTCTGATGTTGTGGTTTCTCCACACTTTCGCCAGCTTACACAGGCATTAAAAAAAAAAGTAATCTGAGCGCTTTGGTTTGTTGCTTTACAAGATTCAGCGCTATGTAATTTCCATACATTATTATTATTATTTCGTTTACTGAGTGTAATGCTTTTAGTGTAATATAGTGCATCATTATTGATTTTGTTATTGTATTCATGACATATTTGCGCACTGGCATGTATGTATATGCGCTGTGTGCAAGTGTGTTATTTATTTATTATTTATTTATTTTATTATTTATACCACTTTAAGTCACGAGATTTCTCTGCGTGAAATTCGGGCTGCTCTCCCCGGGGAGAGCACGTCGCCACAAGAGCAGCGCCACCCCTTTTTTTTGTTTGTTTTTTTTTTGTCTGCAACTGTATTTCTTTCCCTATCAGAGTGGCTTTTTTCTAAGAATTTTGCCAGGGACAACTCTTGTTGCCGTGGGTTCTTTTTCGTGCGCTGCATAATTTTCTGTAACACACGGGACCTCGGTTTATCGTCTCATCCGAAAGACTAGCGCCCAGACCACCACTCATGGTCTAATGGATGGGGGAAAAGTTTCGGGCCCAGACGGGATACGAACCCGGACTTTTCGCTTTCTAGACAGGCGCGTTACCTCTAGACCACCGATCCATATATGTGTGTATGAGTGTCTGTATGTGCGTGCGTGAACAAACTGGAGAATGGCCAACAACATACCTGCTTCCACTTGCTCGAGCCACATCCTCAGGCATTGAAGTACCTAGGACGGGAACAGCTTCCACAACAGATGATACTGCACAAAAAATTGAGATATTATAATATTGAATACCTGCATGTACACACACAGAAAGAGGGAGGGAGCGGGGAAGGGTAGAGACAGAGATGCAGAAAGACATGCAGAGAAACAGACAGACAAGACATAAACAGAAAAATATGCAAACAAATACAGGCATGCACACATGTGCACAGACACACACAAAAACACGATTCCACAATGTTTGCAAAATAAAGGCTAAGGTTTTTTGCTGATATTTCTTTTATGACTTTTTGGATGTTAGCTATTCTAAAGTATTAATGGTTATTCAAATTGTTCTAAATTTCTGGGCTGAAGACACCAAATCTTGAAAGCATTTCATTTTGGATTTGAGCTTCACTGTATGCATTTTCTTAAAGACTCTCTGAATGTTAAGCTGAAGAATGCCCAACATTGTCAGACAACATACCTTGTTCTCTGCTCCCACTTGCTTGTGCCACATCCTCAGGCATTGAAGCACCTAGGACGGGAACTCCAATGATGAAATGATGATACTGCACAAAAAATTGAAATGTTATAAAACCGAATGCCTGCGCATACCTGCGTGCACACACCTGCATGCATACAGAGAGAGAGAGAGGGAAGGGGGATGATAGAGACAGAGATACAGAAAGAGATGCAGAGAAACAAAGAGACAGACACAGGACACAAACACAAGACAGAAAAATATGCAAACAAGTACAGGCAAATAAACAGGCATGCACACGTGCACGCACACACACACGCTTCGACAATGTTTGCAAAATGAAGGTAAAGTTTTCTGCTGCTATTTCTCTTATGACTTTATGGATGTTTCGCTTTTAATTCTTAATCAGAATATTAATGGTTTTCCAAATTGTTTTTGATTTCTAGGCTGAAGACATTAACTCTTGAAAGCATTTTTCTTTTAATTTGAGCTTCACTACGTGCATTTTCTTAAAGACTCTCTGTAAGATGGAAAACGCCCACCACCACTGAATAAAGCAGTACCTTGCTGTTTGCTTCTACTTGCTCGTGCCGCATCCTCAGGCATTGAAGTACCTAGGACAGGAACAGCTTCCTTGAGAGACTTGATTCTGCACAAAAGGCCAAAAAGCAAATCAAGAACAAGAACGTACAATAGTTGTAAAGGAATGGGGGGGGGGTAGGAGAGAGGGAGAGAGACAGTATTAAGTGTACTGGACAAAGAGTACTTAGTGTACTGGACACTTAGCAAAGTAGGTGTGCATTTCCTTTACCGAGTGTAATGCTTTTAGTGTAATACAGTGCAGCATAATGATTTGGTTGACTTTGCTCTTGTTATGACATATTACTTGGGCACCAACATGTGTATGCATGCTGTGTGCAAGTGTGTCTGTGAGTGCGTGTGTGTGCATGTATGAACAAACTGGAGAATGTCAACAACATACCTTGTTGTCTGCTTCCACTTGCTCGTGCCACATCCTCAGGCATTGAAGTACCTAGGATGGGAACAACTCCGATGATGGAATGATTCTGCACAAAAAAGTGAAATCTTTTTAAATTGAATGCCTGCGCATATAACACAGAGAGAGAGAGAGAGAGTGAGAGGTGAGAGAGAGAAAATGAGGAGAGAGAGAGAGAGAGAGGGGAGAGAGAGAGAGCCAAGGGAGGGGAGAGAGAGAGAGAGAGAGAGAGAGAGAGAGAGAGAGAGAGAGAGAGAGGGAGAGGAGGGAGGGAGGAGAGAAGAGAGAGAGAGAGAGAGAGAAGAGAGAGAGAGAGAGAGAGAGAGAGAGAGACACACACACACAGAGAAGTGGAGGGTAGAGACCGACACAGGGAGACAAACAAGACACAAACAGAAAAAAAAAGAGACAGGCAAATAGACAGGAACACACGCATGCACACACCCACACACGTGGATTAATGGTTTAGAGGTAACACACCTGCCTAAAAATCTTGAAGTGTGGGTTCCATTCCGGTTTGAGCCAGATCTTTGCCTCCTTCCACTAGAGTGGTGGTCTGGATGATGTAGTCTTCCACGGATTTGGTGACTTGACTGGCATCTTTCACGGATTTGGTGACTTGACTGGCATCTTTCACAGATTTGGTGACTTGACTGGCATCTTTCACGGATTTGGTGACTTGACTGGCATCTTCCATGGACTTGGTGACTTGACTGGCGTTTCCCTTTGTACCAGTGGGGTCTGAAAAAAAAAGTGGGTTTTTTCTTTATACCACTGTTTTTACCCCCCCATTAAGGTAGCCGCATTCTGACTTAGGGGATGGTGTCTACACACAACACCCGTGTTCATGCATTTAAAAAAAAAAAGATTTTGTCAGCCGTTCCTACTGGCATGAAAGGGCCTACTCTCAAAAGGCAAAACCAGTTTTGTATGTGCGCACAATATGTTCTGTAAGTGTGCACACACGGGGTCTAGATTTATAGTCTCAACCATCAAATCAGGAGTGCAATGCTCTAACTACTTGGCTATCTCCCCCCCCATCCCAACAGATCAAGAATCAATATTTTCAGTTTTAACTGACTGAATGTTCATGATATGAACAGAACAGTTTTAATCAACCTATTAATGCCTTGGACACAGACGGAGAGAGAGAGAGAGAGAGAGAGAGACACAGAGAGAGAGAGAGAGACAGAGAGACAAAGAGAGTGTGTGTGTGTGTGTACTTACCTCTGTGAGGTCTTGATACATGCAACACCACAATGTAGGAGACCAGGCCAGAGAACTAAGATGACCCACATGACGACTTTTGACATCTGTGCTAGGACTTTTAAGGAATCAGGCATGAAAGAGAAGCATAGCATCAAGCAAAATACTTGAAGGTGTCTGGGGGGCAAATCTGTCCCTTCCCCTTCGGAGCACTGTGTGCCAGGGGTTTTAGGCTGTCTGTGCCATCTTAGGGCACCTTCCCCTTAGGAGCACTGTGTGCCAGGGCTTTAGGCTGTCTGTGCCATCTTAGGGCACCTTCCCCTTAGGAGCACTGTGTGCCAGGGGTTTTACGCTGCATGTGCCATTTTAGACACCTTCCCCTTCGGAGCACCCTGTGCCAGGGGTTTTAGGCTGTCTGTACCATCTTAGGGCACCTTCCCCTTAGGAGCACTGTGTGCCAGGGGTTTTAGGCTGTCTGTGCCATCTTAGGGCACCTTCCCCTTCGGAGCACTGTGTGCCAGGGGTTTTAGGCTGTCTATGCCATTTTTGGTCACCTTCCCCTTCGGAGCACTATGTGCCAGGGGTTTTTAGGCTGTCTGTGCCATTTTCGGACACCTATCCCCTTAGGAGCACTCTGTGCCAGGGGTTTTACGTTGCATGTGCCATTTTAGGACACCTTCCCCTTAGGAGCACTCTGTGCCAGGGGTTTTAGGTTGTCAGTGCCATTTTAGGTCACCTTCCCCTTAGGAGCACTGTGTGCCAGGGGTTTTAGGCTGTGCCATTTTAGGACCCTATCCCCTTAGGAGCACTCTGTGCCAGGGGTTTTAGGCTGTGCCATTTTAGGTCACCTTCCCCTTAGGAGCACTCTGTGCCAGGGGTTTTAGGCTGTGCCATTTTAGGTCACCTTCCCCTTAGGAGCACTCTGTGCCAGGGGTTTTAGGCCGTCTGTGCCATTTTAGGTCACCTTCCCCTTAGGAGCACTCTGTGCCAGGGGTTTTAGGCTGTGCCATTTTAGGTCACCTTCCCCTTAGGAGCACTCTGTGCCAGGGGTTTTAGGCTGTGCCACTTTAGGTCACCTTCCCCTTAGGAGAACTCTGTGCCAGGGGTTTTAGGCTGTGCCATTTTAGGTCACCTTCCCCTTAGGAGCACTCTGTGCCAGGGGTTTTAGGCTGTGCATTTTTCAGGACAGCGCTAAGACTGGCTCTGGTTGAAATCGCTGATGAAGGCTGAAATACTCCTGATGAAGTCTTAAAGACACCAAAAGCAGTGTCAGCGCCAAGACTGGCTCCGGTTGATATTACTGGTGAAGGTTGAAATGCTCCCGACGAAGTCTTAAAAAAAAGACACCAAAAGCAGTGTCGGCGCCAAGATTAGCCCCAGTTGGGATCGTTGGTGAAGGTTGAAATGCTCCTGACAAAGTTCTGAAATGTGTGATCGAGACTTACCTGTAACTTCAGGGACAAATTTTGATTTGAGCTCGGATGACCCGAGACACCGTCGTGAATATTGTGTACACACGCGTTGACCGGTTGTCGGCGGTACAAACTTGCCTGTGAAGTGTGCAGGGTAGTGCTTGCATGGTAGTGGAACGGAAAACGGATGTCCATGTCACAAATCCCTGGGCAACAATGCCACGCTCGCGCAGTGGAATCGGAAAACGGATGTGCATGTCACCAATCCCTGGGCAATAATGCCAGGCTCGCGCAGCGGAATCGGAAAACGGATGTGCATGGTGTGGATCTCTGGGCAACAATGCCAGGTTCCGCACCGTGTTTGTCCTGAAAGATTTCAACTTCCAGGACTTTGCCCTTCATGGGCTGGTGGGGCTGCCCTTCACAGATCTGCCCTTCAGGTCGTGTAGGTTTGCCCTACAGGGTTCTACATTGTTTAAGTTTCCCCTACAGGACTATCTTTCAGGGCTTTTGTCTTTCAGGGCTTTACCCACCCACAGATTTGAAGGTCTGCCCTTCAAAGTTCTGTGAAATCATCTCCCATTCTACCCTTCAACCTTTGAAGTCTAGCATGTCAAGTTCAATCAAGTGGGTACGGACAAGTTCACTGGATCTCGTGCTCCGGCATCGTGATGCTGGCGTCTCCAGAGCCTGCAGCAACAAGGTCAAGGACGAGTGGAGAAGATCTGATGACAAAAAAAACAAGAAACACAACTATATAGTTCATGTCAATATACTTATAAAAAAAACAGGAGGGGGTGCTGAAAGGTTTTGAGCATTAAGATTTTTTTAAATGTCTACCTACCCAGGTCAAATGGTAGTGGTTGTAATTAGTTGCATTCTTTGCTTAGATACATTTCCACGATTCCTTTTTCCCCTTTATTTGATTCTGTAGTCTTTTTTAAAGAAAAGGCGAGTCACGATTATTATAAAAACAGAAAAAAAAATTGTGCTGGTTCATAAACGCATGAAACAAACAGAACTGCATCAAGACAAAGTGAACGTTTTGTAGTGTACTGTTTTTTCACAGGCCACAGTCAAACATGGGGTGAACATTTTAAAGTGGCAGAAATAATGGTGAAGATGACCTGAGGTCAGGAAGACCAGCATCAGTTGCTGGTCTCACCTTGTTGCACAATACCTACTCTCTACATTGAATAGCACACGTGTGTATGTGTGCACGTGCAGGGGTGGTAGGGGTGTGTGTGTGTGTGTGGGTGGGGGGGGGATTGTTCACGCATGCTAAAGTCACCTTCATTTTCCAAAGTTATCTTGGAAAGTCAAAAACTTGTAGCACACAGCTGCATAATTAGACCCAAACTTGGGTCCATTTCCAAAATTTAATCTGACTCGGAAAATAACACCAAAACAGTGTGAATGTGTGTGCATGCACACCCTCTTTTGTGACTGCATGCATGTGCTTGCTCGTTTCCAATTCAACATTTTCTACCTCTTGTATGTATACAATCCCATCAACATGAAGTATCTTATGCAAAGGTAAATGAGATGTTTTATCTGTATCAAAGCTTACTTCAAGTGTGCATAATATGTCCTCAATATCAATACCAAAAACAAGTACACTGTTGTTGTTTTTATACACTTTAAAAAAATCTGTGGAAATCAGGAATTTTCCTGATTAGCACTCCATAGCAGCTGAAGGTGGAGTGTAGCCTGGCCAACTCCAGGCGAAAAGTTCCCTTGAATGGGTATCTCGGTGGTGGATCTAACCCGCACCATCAGATCTCAAGCTCAGGGCTCTAACCCCTAGGTTATCACCCCCCCCCCCCACACACACACACACACACACACACACAGATTTTTAAGTAATATTTTCACTGATAAACCATGCGAGATCGTAAAACTATAATCTACTGGTTACATGATACTTATGCACTTCAATATATACAAAGCACTCACCAATTGCCTTGTGAGATCTTCAGATATATATCAAATTTGAAAAAAAAACTATTTAGCTAAATACTATATAAATGGACAGAAAACGCTCTCTTACCAACTGATCTTATGAGATATAGACCTAGGATGCAGGCTGAGGTTCTGTCTTTCAGGCATCGCCGTGTTCTGTCATGAGCTTCAGGATGGTAGTGCATGTTGGCAGTATCCCCTCTGGTCAACCTGGAAATACACAGTTCTTGTCACTAACGCAGCAACAGGTTGGGTAGTCTTTCCTAGTAAACTCCATCAGCAAGACAAAAATCGGATTTGGAAGTAAATCAGTGTGTGTCTGCAATTATTGTTAATCTTCTCTTATTAATCTTTTTTTTTTTTTTAATTTCATTTCATACCCCCCAAGTCCAAATGTGGCTACATAATTTTTTTTTTTTTTTTTTTTGGGGGGGGGGGGGTGGAAGGACAGTTGCATATGCGAAAACTCATTAATTGGCCAGCATTAGTTGTGAAAGAATTTCATCTCATAATGTTATAGCACTACAGACTGGCATACCTCACAAAGGAGGAAATCATATCTAAAAAACCCCAACAACTTTTGCAACTTATGTTAACCCAATCTCTAAATTCTATTCTTTCTCAAAAAGGAAGTTTAGATTATTATTGTTGGCCTGACCTCTATAAATTGGCAGCCTATTGATGCTAACTCCAGAGTAAAAATGTCCTCATACAGGTGCCTCAGAGGGGCTTAAACCCAAGCTGTATGTGTATGCTGTCAGATCGCAAGCTTAAAGCTCTACTAGACAGCTACCCCCTCCTCTAAAGAAAATATTTTAAGTTACATTTTACTCTATTACCAAAAAAAAAAAATCTTCACCCACCGTTTCTTGTGTGGTGGTAAGTGAGCCCCGATGACGGTCAGCTTGGAGTGCCAGAAATCACCCCCAGGTCTTGCGGTCTTCTGTCAAGAGGCTTCAGGGTGGCAGGTTTTGTGTATGCATGTGTTCGTTTTCACTGGATTGCAAAGAAGACCCCATTCTTGTATAAGTCATCTGGGTCCTTGGAGGTGCCTCTGTAAACCTCATCTTAAGGCCCAGGGTCTGGAGTAGTGGGGGGCACTGTCACACGAGTGAGGACCACTATCAAGAGTGGGTTTGTAGCCTTCTCTGGAGTACAGCTTGGTTTGTAGCTTTGTTATCTGGAGTACAGCTTGGTTTGTAGCTTTGTTCTCTGGAGTACAGCTGGTTTGTAGCCTTGTTCTCTGGAGCAGAGCTGGTTTGTAGCCTTGTTCTCTGGAGCAGAGCTGGTTTTTAGCCTTGTTCTCTGGAGCAGAGCTGGTTTGTAGCCTTGTTCTCTGGAGCAGAGCTGGTTTGCAGCCTTGTTTTCTGGAGCAGAGCTGGTTTGTAGCCTTGTTCTCTGGAGTACAGCTGGGTTGTAGCCTTGTTCTCTGGAGTACAGCTGGTTTGTAGCTTTGTTCTCTGGAGTACAGCTGGTTTGTAGCCTTGTTCTCTGGAGTACAGCTGGGTTGTAGCCTTGTTTTCTGGAGTACAGCTTGGTTTGTAGCCTTGTTCTCTGGAGTACAGCTGGTTTGCAGCCTTGTTCTCTTGGAATGACAAGTCTTTGGTGCCGGGTGTCTTCAATGTCGGCAGAGGCCTGATGGACAATGGTCTGTCAGCACAGTTGTTTCTGTCTTGCTACAGGTGAACTGTTGGTTAATCTGGAAACAAAACAGAGCACATCAATTATCAAGCGTGTCAGACCATCAGCAAGTACAGTACATGGTTCTATACAAGCATCTCACTGAGGGAGAAAGAGGGTTCATCTTTCAGTTTCATTAAAGATGCTACTGCTACGCAATGTTCACGACAGTCACATGAATTGTATAGCTTTAAAAGGCAGTTATAAGATGCACTTTTTTTTCTTTTTTTTTGCAGTGGTATATTCACAGCAATGCAGACTGGACATGACAGGGAAAGCCTTGGTACACAACTGACATCCTTTGGTGTCAGGCCAACTTTTGCTGAGCAGTCTTTTTCCAGTTTCACTTTGTTTATTGTTCAATGTATGAATTTATATATAAATTCATAATTTCTTTTCTATTAAAACCTGAACACTGCTCACATACAGCTCTCTAGTTGAGTAATCTAAGATTATCCTGTTGAGAACAGGAAATATATAAACACTTTTTTTTTTTTTGCATGTACTTATCTACTGTCGGTTTATAAATTTATTTTATTTTTTTTAAGTTGTTTATTCATATCAATAGATTTATTTTCATGAATTCATCTGTATCTTTTTGTTCATTCTCATGTGCTTGCATGAAATGGTTAAAACCTTTGTGTGACAAACTATGTAATCAGCCATGAGCCATGCCAGCTTGAGACTAGTGAGAGCAAAATCATGCTTAGAACTATGCTAAAATTCACAAATTTATACAAACATGTCTTATGTTCAAGCTGAGATTATGGCCAGTTTTGCATTAATTAATGCTACCCTACAAAAACTGCAGAATGGAAATTCTTTTCGCTATACAGTATACTATGTCTAAAGCCAGCACCTAAACTTTTCTAAATTTCTTCTTCTTCAAGTGTCCGGTCTGGTCCTGCAGACATCGACGATCATGGCTCTCCATTCTTCCCTGTTCTCGGTCCCTCTCATGAGCTCATTGTTGGTGCCCTCTTTATTCGTTGCGAATTTGTTTAAGCTGTGTGAATTTTGTGCGTTTTCCTCTGCTCTTGTTTCCACAGATTTTGCCACTCCATAACAGTTTCTCTAGCCCGTCAGCCCTGATTATATGGCCAAAAAATTTGAGCTGTCTTTCTCTGATGGTGTTGAGAAGGGATCTCTTGTACCCAGCTATTTCCATTACTTCTGCATTTGTTTTTTCCCTAAATAGTCATTCTTATTAGCAAAGAAAGGGGTCGTTTGGCTATAAGTACATAAGTGGATACCCCAAGCAGGCAGAGCTATGCAAATGATAAGTTAATAATAGCAATAACAGCCTATTACCAACCTTGACTGGAAAAAAATAGGTCCTTTTTACTAATTTTAGGGCCTTTATGTCCCAAATTAGGGACCATTATTACACACACACAGGCACACACACAAGGATGAGAGAGAGAGAGAGAGAGAGAGAGAGAGAGAGAGAGAGAGAGGGGGGGGGGGGGGGGTGCTAGACGCAAGTTTAAGTCTATGAATGCACAAGTCAGTAGGCCCATCATGAATGCAGGCCGTGTGGCAAGCCTAACGCAGACTTGAAAAGTACGTCCATCCTCTCTCCGACTAGTACATAATTTCTAAAAATGAAGCAAGTTCCAACCTTTGAATGGGTCTATGGTAGGCCTTGAATTTTAAGTTCAAAGTGAAGTCAACTGAACTGCCGTGGAAAACACGCATTTCTGACTTGTCTTATAGACTCGGTACGTTTCTGTGTGCGTTCTGCGGGAAATATGTACTGTAAACTCAAATAAATGATAAATTTGGTTAAACGCCTCAATGTTTATTCTATTCTGAACCTCCAGTGTTTCGCCTACTTCCATTTTGTATTTTTGCGCATGCGCAGAGAAGAAAAATTAGGAGCGTAGCCATTCACAGCGCAGCTGTGCTAAAATAGAACAATCTTGCAGAACTTGAGAATAGAAAAACACTGATAATCTTTATTCCCACGGGTTACAGACAAGTATTGACATTTTGTTACCCAGTCCTTGATCTGAGAAGGGACCATCATTAATCATGAATAGTTTCAAGCATACTTTAAAAGATAAACAGTAATTTTGATAGAGTCCTCTGAACAAAAAACTGTTACAAGTTAAATTGTCAATCTAAATCTGGCTATGAAATATGGGGGGCTATTGCACTAAATTTCTACACCAAAATAAAAACCTGTAAACAGATTTTAGACTTTTTTCAAGCGCTCCTTATACCTGTTAATAGTTAATAAGTAAAGAAAACTGCCCAAGAGAAAATGTGCTTTGTTTTTGCATTTTATTATTTTTTTTAGCAAAAAGGCTTTGAATGAATTAAAACTTTAAAAACACATTAACTGGACTAAATGACTATCGAGTCAAAATGGCCTGCCTGAATTTTGGACGCGTATGCTTGGAAATCAAGCTTACCACTTTGACCCACTGGCATGTACATCTAAATTGTGCATAACATGTTAAATATTACTAACCATTGTAAAGTATGAAACGAATTTATGCATACTGCAGTCTTCAGTTTCATTGAGAACTTGGCTGACTACAGAGAAGACCAACCAGCATCGTAATTCAATCACAACTTCAGAATTTTGCAAACTGAACACAATGTTGCCCACTCACCTTGCCGCCATGTATGCCCATGCCTTGGCAGGGTAACCCCGTGCCTCTGTGAGCTCTATAGGCTAATTGACCAATCAACGACGAGCGTTGACACACTAAAATTTTTCCACCAAAAAGACATTTGCAAAAGGCGTATGGCCAAATCTCGTAAAGTGGGGTGGGTGTCGGGTCATTCGCAATAACCTTTTTTTTCTTTTTCTTTTTTTTAATGGGGAAAGGCATACAATGGTTTTTTTTCTCTGCCATTGAAAAAGGTTCATTTCATGCTTTTCCATTAACAGTAGTAATTTGTTTTTAGATAATAAACTTGGAGACCATATACCCTTGCAAAATATGAGCACAGTAGTTTGCTTGCAGCAATTTGATTGGTACAAATTAATATCATGATGGTAAGACTTTATTTCACTTTTTTGAAATTTTAATTTTTACTATTTGTTGCAGGTTATACTTCTGCTTTGGTTTTCCAGAATATCCAATTAGTACCACCGGCTCTACAGCACTGATGCCAGGGTAGGGAAAAGGTTGGAGGAATTGAGAGAGGAGGGGGGGGGGGGGCGATAGCCACTGGCAGAGAAACACTCACTCCCTCCCCATCTGCTTCACTTTCCTTTAATCTTGTTTACAGAGCTTTATCCAGCTGATCTGGGGAAGATTTCCAACGCAATCTGTCTGTTACCTGTTTACTGATAATAATTTTAAAAAAAAAGACTTTGAATAGCAAGTCTCTTGTTCTTGACTCTCAATTGCTTTTTCCTGTTTACAGTGTGTTCTTTGATAAATTATCCTAGAAACATCTAGATATTTATTTTTCAAAATCATGGCCAGTGGCATGGATGGCATGAAAAAGGGATGGGGTTCGTCAGGTTCAATTTGCCCAAGACAATGCCTGAAGGCTTCAGTTCAGTGTTAAATGACTCCTAAAGGAGTTGAAGCAGAAGTCAAGTCGCAGGAGTGGAAGCCCATGGAAATCTTAGCGCCCAAGGACAATCTATGCAAGTTCTAGGCTACAACAATTTTTTAAAAAACTTTTCAGTATGTTTTGATTTTAAACAAGTAACAAACATAACACACAAATCAGCATAAACAAAAAAAACCAATCAGCTTACCTGTAGCCTCAGGTTGAAAGTGGCATGGATGATGCACAGTCTTGTCCAGATGTCACGCTGAATTCGTGTCCTCTTTTTCCTTCTTTTCTCTGTAAACTTGCTGAGGAATCGTTGGGGCGTGGTGCTGGATTTTTCCGGCTGCGTTTCTTGGACAAGTTTGAATCTGATGGGAGCCCCTCCCTCCCCAGGTACAAGGTATCTATCTGTCTGCTGGGTATGTCTGTCGTTTCTGTAGCCCGCAGCCAATGCTGACAGGAATGTTAGGCGCGCAGTGTGGTGTTTTGCAAGCACAGACTTGTTTTAGCCATCGCCAAATGAAGAAGTGAAATGTGGTCTTAAAGCAGCACAGTGTTCAACCCTCTTGGGAGGTAAACAGAGTCATTTTGCACGTGCATCATGAACCATCAAGGCTGAATGTCATAGATTGTTGCCACACAAAACTCTCTCTCTCTCTCTCTCTCTCTCTCTCTCTCTCTCTATCTATCTATCTATCTATCTGTGTGTTACTGAGGAGGGTGGGGGGAAGGTGTGTGCATATCTCTGCTCCTGATTTACACACACGCACGCACGCACACTCTTGAATGCGCACGCATGTGCACGCACACAAACACATACGCTTCTACGCACACAAGCAAGCGCGCACGCACGCAAGCACGCACCCCCCCCGCCCCTATCCATATCTATCTATCTATGTACCTATCTAACTATCTATCTATCTATCTATCTATCTATCTATCTGTCTATCTATCTATGCAGGAGAGATAGAGAAAAAGAGACTGTGGTGGAGAGAGTTTACATTATGCCGCTAGGTGTCATGGCTTTTTATTGCTGTTGTCTTGTTTTTTGTTAATTCTCGTTTTGGGGTGGGTTTTATTGGTGGGGTTTATTCGCTTTGTTTAAGATAAGAGAAAAGAACAGAAAAATGGGAAAATATCAGTGGATCTACACGATCAATACTCACGTGTATTGTCTGTTGTGGAGAAGCGGGACCTGTAAACCTCTTTCCGAATTCTCACCACCTTACCTCATCTTACCTATCCCGTAGTCTCTTTCCAAATTAAAAGTGGGAAATAAGGAAACTTCCATCCACCTGGGTTTTGAAGAGGTTTGGGTGGGTCGAGGATGCATCATCACAGTGATGAAACGAAGAGGACTGAACACCACCACAAAGCTGAAGGTCTAGCGCTCAGTGGCTCTCTCCACCCTACTATAAGCCAGAGAGACCTGGACGGTATACAGCAGGCATTCAAGGCAACTCAATCACTTCTTCTGGAGTTGCCTGCTACGACTTCTCCACATCAAGCGGCAGGACAAGGTTTAAGACACAAAAATCATAGAACGGGTTGGACTCTGTAGCACGTGATATACACACGCCCGCAGAACACTCAAATCAGGTTGGCCAGCCACACTGTCAGAATGCAGGACACTCCACAACCTGACCAACTAAAACAGTTGTACAGAAAGCTGTGCCACAGCAAGTGCTCAGTTGGGTGCCAAGGAGAAAACGATTCAAGGACTTCCTCAAAGTGTCCCTCAAAAGTCTGGACATTGACCTTTAATATTAAAAGTAGCTCGCTAGAACCGTCCTGCATCGCGCGGCAAGATCTCCAGAGGTGCTCCTGCAGAAGAGCAGAGGAGAGACACACCAGAGGTCAAAAAGCTAGCTGTGCACAAGGGCCTGAGCCACCCTCACTTCCCCTGCAATAACCGCCACCCACCTGTGTCCAGCTTGTGGGTGAACCTTCAGGGCCCGAGTCAGACTTACAAGCCATCCCCCAGACCTATAGAAAGGACAGAACAGTCAGTGACCATGCTGCTTTTAAGAACTTATCGTAGGTAAACTTTGTCACACATCTTTTGGACAAACGTTACCTGCGCCTGCAGTAGAATGGGCTCCTCCAGGTCCACTCTGCTCCATAGTCATGGCATGAACAATGTGGCGCCCTGCCCCAAAGACTCCTCGGGGAGTTAAGGGGGTAAGAGAGAACACGCAGCAGTGATTATCCATGTAGCATCGTAACTCCTCCTCCACAACTGTGGGCACACCCTTCAGGAACACCAAGCTCAACAAATTGTCATGCACCCAGCTCAACAAATTGTCATGCACCCAGCTCAACAAAATGTCATGCCTCAAATCTGACCGAAAGAGAACTGAGGATTGATTGAAGGGCACGGAAGGGCAGCAGGTTTCGTCTTCAAGATTGTACTTATTTATTATTCTTTTATTTTGAGGATAACGGAATAAGCACTCATGTGCTTTTTTACATCCAGTCCCTATGTGTATGCAGTTGTTTTTTTATTTTGTCGTCCGTTACCACCGACTGACAATGTAAGCATGGTAGAGAACAGAAGAAGAGAGAAACAAAAAGGTGCAACATAGAAACATCTGAAACTCTTGATTAAGTAAGGACATTCACACATCTATGACGGGTGGAGAGATGTATTCGCGTACAGTTGTAAATAAGAGAAAAAGTCACCGATGAAAACAACATGTTTACCAAATGAGGATACACATGATCTTATCTAGCACAGTAACAGTCCAATAAAAACGTCAAAACCAGCACACACACTCAACTGTATCATCAACCAGATTTTACAACAAGACAAAACACATATACATTCATTCATTTATTACTTGCAAGATGAGGGTCAAACTCGCAAGTACAAGGAAGAGTGAGAGAAAGAAGGAGACCTGTAATTGTTGTCAGTAGGTGGCTTAGTAGGTGGTGTCCTGCGTGTGTTAGCTCAGAACAGACACCACTGACCGCTACCAAGCGGCCCAGCAGCAATGCACGGTTCCTCTGGCTGGTGGCTTCACGGTGGCCTAACATAGATAAGCTTATTGTGAGGTTTTGGTCTTGAGGATGCGACACGACAAGCTGAAGTATGGCTGGGGTAGGGAGATAGAAATGAGGGGCGTGGGAACAGCAGGACAAAGACGTCACAGAAGATGAGGTGATAAAGGAAAAAAGAAAGAAAAAAAGGAGACCAACAGACAGAGGAAAACAATATTGTAAACGTTAAACATCCTCATCAAGGTCCCCAAAAATCGAAGAAAAAAAATTGCTCACATCTGCCCAGCTATCTGAACACATGTATATCAATGATGAGAGATGATACAGTTATGGCAATGACATTGCCATTGACTGCCGATAATCATTCATTTTGGTTAACTGAAGACTGCCTCAGACAATACCATGTATGTGTAAACCATCACCCAATGGTGCAGCTAGGCTTACTTTTCTCCCGGGAAAAAAAACATGCCCGGGGCAACATTTTGGCACGGGAGCATCCATAGCCAGTGACAGACAGCCAGGCACAGGCACACTAGCAAGGAAAACAGGGGAGGTTCGTGCCTGTTGTAAGCGCACCTCCAGGAAAACTAACACACCTGCACGCCAAGTTTTGTTTTTCGATAGCGCATCTCCTTTACTGTATAGTGGGCCTTGATTGATTAAGATCAATGCAATCTCATCAATAAACGAAGACGACAGTAGCAACGAGGAACGATAATATTCTTTCTACCTGACGTTAATTCTGGCGAGACTCATTCATTGTGCCATGGAGATTTTCCGTCGAATTTGTGCACCTCGTGAAATTGTGCATGGGAGATTTTGTGGATTTGCAGTAAACGACTGTGTGGTGCAAATCTGGTGCTGCTATTAGTTGAGGCTAATGTATTATTGGTTGTTTTATCTGTAAAGGGACCAAAGTTGTTTGTATAGAAAGTAGAAGAGAA
>CM054139.1:36998864-37012820 GCA_028751875.1 Rapana venosa
TCAGGTAGAGTGCAGGCAAGTCAGGTAGAGTGCAGGTAGATATGTTAGAAAGTCAGGTAGAGTGCAGGCAAGTCAGGAAGAGTGCAGGCAAGTCAGGTAGAGTGCAGGCAAGTCAGGTAGAGTGCAGGCAAGTCAGGTAGAGTGCAGGTAGATATGTTAGAAAGTCAGGTAGAGTGCAGGCAAGTCAGGTAGAGTGCAGGAAAGTCAGGTAGAATGCAGGTAGATATGCTGACAAGTCAGGAAGAATGCAGGTAGATATGCTGACAAGTCAGGAAGAATGCAGGTAGATATGCTGACAAGTCAGGAAGAATGCAGGTAGATATGCTAGCAAGTCAGGTAGAATGCAGGTAGATATATGGCAAGTCAGGAAGAATATAGGTAGATATGCTGATAAGTCAGGAAGAATACAGGTAGATATAATGGCAAGTCAGGAAGAATACAGGTAGGTATGCTGGCAAGTCAGGAAGAATACAGGTAGATATGCAGGCAGGTCAATAAGAGTGCAGGTAGATATTCTGGGTAGTTAGGAAGAATGCAGGTAGAAATGTTAGCAATACAGGTAGATATCCAGGCAGGTAAAATATGTAGGCAGGTATGCTGACAATTCAGGAGGAATGAAGGTAGAATTGCTGGCAAGTCAGGAAGGATGCAGGTAGAATTGCTGGCAAGTCAGGAAGGATGCAGATAGATATGCTGACAAGTCAGGAAGAACGCAGGTAGATATGCTGACAAGTCAGGAAGAATGCAGGTAGATATGCTGACAAGTCAGAAAGAATGTAGGTAGATATGCAGGCATGTCAAGAAGAATGCAGGCAAGTCAGGAAGAATAGAGGTAGATATACAGGCAGTCAAGTCAAGTCAAGTCAAGTCAAGTCAAAAACACTTTAATCATCCCATGAAGGGCAGTTACAATACTGACAGGCACATTGATACCTATAATTATCTCACAAGACACAAGAAAAATACATTTCAGATTGTTATAAACGATCACAGATAGCTTAAAAAAATTATTACACACACAAACCCAGTCGCGGGCACACACAGGCACGGCGTACGCACGCACGCGCGCACCCCCCCCCCCCCCCCCCCCCCACCCCCCCCCCCCCCCACACACCACACCAATAAAGAAATACGTAAAAACCATTGATTGGAAAAGATATAAACTTATTTTTTACGCGTGCACGCACGCGCGCACTCACATACGCGCGCACACACATACCAATATATTAACACAATTTTATAAAGACTATTGACAAGTAAACACACACATACACACACACACACACGCGCGCAGGTAAAAAATGCAGGTAGATATGCTGGCAAGTCAGGTACAAATGCTGGCAAGTCAGGAAGAATACAGGTAGATATGCTGACAAGTCCGAAAGAAAGCAAGTAGGTATGCTGGCTAGTCAGGATGACTGCAGGCAGAGATGTAGGCAGGCCAGGAAGAATGCAGGTAGATAGAGCCCACATGTCTGTAGGTGCCAGACTGCATGTCGGCATGTTCGTACCATCTGTACATTCGGCAATGGCTGGCAATCTCTTCTGTGAAAGATGTAGAGATGGGCTTCGTTTATCTGTGAGCGAAAATGCATGTTAACATTTTGCTCATGTTTGGATATGGAGCCCCGATTTACGGTCTCTTCCGAAGGACTGATTTTCGGGAGAGCAAAGTTTGAAGCCCTGGAGGAATAGTCCCATCACACCGTCATCCTATTGTATTGTACTGTATTGTATTGTATTGTATTGTGTACAGTACATTACAATAAGATGACAGTGTGATGGGATGCCCCAGAGGAAAAATCCTACCACACTGTCATCTTGGTAAAGATTCGAACCCACACCCCAAATTACCGTCAGATGACAGTTCGATGCTTTAACCAGTAGACCACTCCACTCCCTTATTAATTGTGTTCACACACAGGCTGATTCAGGGGGGTTTCAGTAAATATATAAATTATAGGCTATGGCTTGATGTTCTTCCCTTGCAGTGCTATAACTTACTTGTGTTTTTGCAATCATTTATTAAATAAAAGTTGTTTGAACCAAACAGTTCACTGTGGAAGGTGCCTTGTTTGTCATATTCTTTTGTCAGTCGCCTAACTAAAGTGTTATTCCTATTAATTTGGATGTTTTCTAGGGGAGCTAGCTGTCTCAGCTACGTTGCTTGAGAGATTCCCGTTTGGGGTTTTTGTTTTTGTTTTTCCCCAAAGTCCAACCCCTCGTCCACGTCGTGGGAAACGGAAACAGGTCAAGCTGGCTAACGGGGCTCTGGTGAAGCTGTGACTGGCCTAGCAAGGCGACAGTGGATTTATCAACCGCTAAGAAAACTGAAAAGAGATACAAACGGACGGATACCAACGGAAAACGACCTCGCAATGGAAACGGACATCGAGATAGGAACAGTGACTACATTGGAACATGGAACATCTGCGGCCTAACAAACAAGGAACCAGAAATTGTGGAATTCATGACCAAAAGAAAGATCTTCACATGTGAAATGCGCTGCCTGAGAAAAGCTGTCAACAAGACCAGACGCGACAAGATCAAGAATGAGGTGATCAGAGACATGGTCGGACTAACACCGATTCTCCACCATATCGAACAACAAAGGATCAGGTGGTTTGGTCACCTCACTAATGCCGCCCAACCAACCAGCCCTACGGGCATACACCACCAAACACAATGGCTGGAAAGCCAGAGGTAGACCAAGGAGACGATGGAGCGACTCCGTGGCTGACACCCTACGAGCCCATGACCTGTGACTCCATCAAGCCTCTCGCCTTGCTGCAGACAGACGTCTGTGTCTCCCCGCGACGCCGAAGGGCACCAGCGGCAGATGAAAGAAAGAAAGAAAGAAAGTTGTTGTTTTTTTTTGGGGGGGGAATTTTTTGTTTGTTGTTGTTAGGGTTTTTGTTTGTTGTTTTTGGGTTGTTGTTGTTGTTGTTTTTGTTGTTTTTTGGGGGATGCTTTTGTGTTTACTTGCTTGCTTTGCTTCCCTTCCTGTTGCTGAAACACCACTCAAGTGATGTCACTCTTTTTCCCGTTGGGCCCTTCTCCTTTAACCAGAAACTCTGATCCAAAACTACCTTTTACATCTGCTCTAAAAAATGTCTCGTTTTCCGCCTAATCCAAAGCGAATCTTTTTTTGCTGATATTGAATGGTATTATCATAATATCTTATTCACACGTTAAAACCGACATTTCTGTTGAGGACGAGGTGGTCAACTATAGCCGGTGGCATTAACAACATGAACATACCCAGCATGCACCTTGCTACCTGGAGAAGGACGGGCTCTGCCAGGTACAACTTGCCAAAGACGGTCTGTCTGAAATGTCAGCGCTGCTGCGCTCTAGTGTTTCATCAGAGAATTAAGAGAAGGCACAAACAAACAAACAAATAAACAAACAAAAAATCAAAGCCAGAACGTGTATATAAAACCTTTATTTATACAAACATTTCGTGAAGTTTATTTGACTGGTTTGTTGATCTACGCCAGACATCTGTGGATATTATGTTTACTCAGGATTCAAACGACCAGACATTTTATTAGTAACGCTAATTTCACGGCGCCATCAAACGAATTTTGAATACGCTATTGCAGGGAAGTGTAGGGGTAGGGTGGGGTGTGGGTTGCTTTGGTTTGGTTTAGTTTGGTTTGGGATGGGGTGGATGAGGTTTTCTTCTTTATAGTCAAATACTAATGCTCTTGTTTGGACTAGTAAGTATACACTGTTTGTAAAGGGCTGACTTAGCCAGGCAGGAGGATTCAGCCGACAGTACTTGGAACACAGTCAAACGTGCGTAGCATCTCCTCTGATCTCGTATTCCTGTTAGCTTGGCTTTCATGTTGTAACTAGCAGACACACACAACGTGCTTGGAAAAAGACGAATGCGTTGTTTTCCTCGTAACGTTCATCAGCCTGTCTGTCATTCTGTGTCTGTATGTCTGTCTGTCTGTATGTATGTATGTATGTATGTATGTATGTATGTATGTATGTATGTATGTATGTATGTCTGTCTGTCTCTGTTTCTGTCTCTCTCTTTCTGTGTATAGTTGTTTGTTTCTGTCTCTCTCTGTGTGTCTCTTGTCTGTTTGCCCGTCTGTCTCTCTTTCTTTCTCTTTCACTGTTGTGTGTGTGTGTGTGTGTGTGTGTGTGTGTGTGTGTGTGTGTGTGGTGTGTGTCTGTGTGTGTCTGTGTGTGTCTGTGGTGTGTGTCTCTCTGTTTCTGTATGTAGTTGTTTGTTTATGTCTGTGTCTCTTGTCTGTTTTCCCAACTATTTCTCTTTCTTTCTCTTTCTGTGTGTGTGTGTGTGTGTGTGTGTGTGTGTTTGTGTGTTGTGTGTGTGTGTGTGTGTGTGTGTCTGTGTGTGTCTGTGTCTGTGTGTGTACGTGTTGTGTGTGTGGGGGGGGGGGGGGGGGAGGGATGCGTGTGAGTGTGTGTGTTTCTCTGTGGTGTGTGTGTGTTTGTGTGTCCGTGTACGTGCGCGCGTTTCTCACTCTCTGTCTCTCTGTCTCTGTCTGTCTCTCTCTCTGTGTGAGCAGAATGTGTGATGCCTAGCTATGTCATACCTCTGCTACACTGACGCACAGATTGATGAAGAGAGACTGTATTCCTAGGGGTTACCTGTACTCTGTATGTACGCGTTAACTCGAAGGCCAACATAATTATGTGTATGCGCTCGCGACGTCGCGCGCGTGCATACGTGGCCGTGTGCATATGTACACACGAGCACATTTGCGCTCATACGCACGCGCACACGCAGGCACACATGCACACATATGCGCACACACGCACACACAAGCAGAAGCGCACACGCAAACTCTCATGCTCACGTACACACATATAATAATAATAATAATAATAATAATAATAATAATAATAATAATAATAATAATAATAATAATAATAATAATGATGTATGGAATTTATATAGCGCTGAATCTTATAAAGCAACAAATCAAAGCTCTCATTTTTTTGTTAATGCGTTGTATGCGGTTTTTTAAAATTTGTCATCTGTTCCCACCGAAGTACAATGACCTACTCTTTCGAACAGCGAACAGATTTGACGTGTGCGCAAGATGTCTGCATGCGTTCGCACACGGGGACCGGGTTTCTAGTCCATCCGAAGGACACACGCAGACGGGTGGTGCGTACTGGTGTGTGTGTGGTTTTTGTGTGTGTGCTGTGGTATGATGGTGTGTGTGAGAGAAGAGGAGAGAGAGATCTGAGAGAGGGAGACGAGGGAGAGAGAGAGAGAGAGAGATGAGAGGAGATGAGAGAGAGTAGAGCAGACGACGTGACAGACAGAGACAGACAGACAGGATGGTTACGTTTCTTTGGTTTTGGCTTTGTTTCGTAGTGGTTTTCGTTTGTGGTTTTTTGTGTTGTGTGTGGGATTTTAGGGGAGGGGGGGGGTTGGGGGGCATGGTATGTTTTTGGAGTTTTGGGCAGGTCAGCATCTACAGGCAAACAGCAATTTCCACTGGTAGCCCCCCATCCCACCCCCCCACCCCCCTCTCCCTCCCTTCCTCTCTCCTTCCCCTTTTCTTCGTTCGTTTTCAACTTTTTTTCTCCTCTTTCCATTGTTGTTCCTGCTTCGAAAGAAGGGGAGAAAGAGGCGAGGTGTGAAAGGGGTGGGGGTGGGGTGGGGGAGGGGTCTTTATTCATGGGGTGGCAACGCTTTTCATCGATCACCGTGCTGCTGTGCGGTTGCAGGATGTCCCAGTCAAGGCTACCGGTGTCGAGGCACAGGAGTGCCCCTCCAGTCAGCATGGAGGTGTCCGGGAGTACTGAGGGCACCAAGGGCAAGGAGAAGAAGAAGAGCAGAGCGAAGTCTGGGGACAGTTGTTCGGCAGCCACCAAGTATAAGCTGTTCAACAAGAGACGAAGTAAGTGGGTTTGTGCGTTGGGTTGTGTTGTGGTGTGGTGTGGTGTGGTGTGGTGTGGTGTGGTGTGGGTTTGTTGTTGAGTGTGGTGTGTGTGGTGGTTGGTGTAGTGTGGTGTGATGTGGTGTGGTGGTGTGGTGTGGGATGTGTGGTGTGTTGTATGTTTTTATTTTATTTTTATTTTATTTTATATTGAGGATAATGGAATAACACTAATGTCTGTCTGTGTGTGTGTGTTTTGTGTGTGGTTGTGTGTGTTGTGTGGTGTGTGTGTGTGTGTGTGTGGTGAGGTTTTTTGTGTTGTGTTGTGTTATGTTGTGTGTGTGTGTGTGTGTGTGTGTGTGTGTGTGTGTGTGTGTGTGTGTGTGTGTGTGTGTGTGTGTGTGGTGTGTGTGTGTGTTGTGTGTTTGTGTGTGTGTGTGTTGTGTAGTGTTGTGTGTGAGTGTGTCCGTTTAGTGTCCGTTTATGTGTCCGTGTATGTCTCTGTGTGTGTTCACGAGTACACAGAGTATATCTGTCTGTCTACCTGTCTGCGTATATTCCTTCTTCTGATCTGTCTTTCAATCTGACAGTATGTCAGTCTAATCAAGCGTTCTAAGCTTACGCTTGTATGCACGCACGCACGCGCACGGGCGTATGTGTGTGTGTGTGTTGTGTTTGGGGTTTGTGGTGCGTGTGTGTGTGTGTGTGTGTGTGTGTGTGTTGTGTGTGTGTGTGTGTGTGTGTGTGTGTGTGTGTGTGTGTGTGTGTGTGTGTTGTGTTTGTGTGTGTGTGAGTGTGTGTGAGTGTGTATGTATGTGTGTGTGTGGTGAGTGTGTGTGTGTGTGTGTGTGTGTGTGTGTGTGTGTGTGTGTGTGTGTGTGTGTGTGTGTGGTGTGTTTGTGTGGTGTGTGAGTGTCTTTCTTTTTTCTTTCTTTTTTTTTGTTTTATTCTTTTTATCGAGGATAATGGAGTGTATGTGTGTTTGTGTGTTTGTGTGTTTGGTTGTGTTTGTTGTGTGTTTGTGTGTTTGTGTGTGTGATGTGTGTGTGTGTGTGTGTGTGTGTGTGTGTGTGTGTGTGGTGTGTGTGTGTGGTGTCTGTTACTGTTTCTCTCTCCACTCAGTTTTCTCATTAATGTTATTGGTGATTGTGTGTGGGTTTTATTGGGGCTATTTTGGGGGAGGGGGGATGTTGGTGGTGGTGGTGGTGGAGGGAGGGGGGTGTCTGCTTTTGTTCTTACTCATGTCTTTCCCTCTGTCTGTCTCCGAATCTGTCTTTTTGCATCTCTGTCTCTCCGTATCTGCCCCTCTGTCTGTCTGTCTTTCTGTTGTTTGTCACTATGGCTCTATCTCTGATATTATCTCTGTCTGTCTCTGAATCTGTCTCTGTCTCTGACGCTGTCTCTGTCTCTGACACTGTCTCCGACATTGTCTCTGTCTGTCTCTGAATCTGTCTCTGTCTTTGACATTATCTCTGTCTCTGAATATGTCTCTGACGCTGTCTCTGTCTCTGACATGATCTCTGTCTCTGAATCTGTCTCTGACTCTGACGCTGTCTCTGTCTCTGATATTATCTCTGTCTTTGAATCTGTCTCTGTCTCTGACGCTGTCTCTGTCTCTGATATTATCTCTGTCTGTCTCTGAATCTGTCTCTGTCTCTGACACTGTCTCTGTCTCCGACATTATCTCTGTCTGTCTCTGAATCTGGCTCTGTCTCTGACGCTGTCTCTGTCTCTCACACTTTCTCCGACATTGTCTCTGTCTGTCTCTGAATCTGTCTCTGTCTCTGATGCTGTCTCTGTCTCTGACACTGTCTCTATCTCTGACACTGTCTCTGTCTGTCTCTGAATCTGTCTCTGACGCTGTCTCTGACACTGTCTCTATCTCTGACACTGTCTCTGTCTGTCTCTGAATCTGTCTCTGACGCTGTCTCTGTCTCTGACATTGTCTCTGTTTGTCTGAGTCTGTCTCTGTCTCTGATGCTGTCTCTCTCTCTGACATTATCTCTGTCTCCGCGTCTGTCTCTGTCTCTGATGCTGTCTCTGTCACTGAAATTGTCGCTGTCTGTCTCTGAATCTGTCTCTGTCTCTGATGCTGTCTCTGTCTCTGAAATTGTCTCTGTCTGTCTCTGAATCTGTCTCTGTCTCTGATGCTGTCTCTGTCTCTGACATTATCTCTGTCTGTCTCTGAATCTGTCTCTGTCTTTGACGCTGTCTCTGACTATGACATTATATCTGTCTCTGACGCTGTCTCTGTCTCTGACATTATCTCTGTCTGTCTCTGAATCTGTCTCTGTCTCTGACGCTGTCTCTGTCTCTGACATTGTCTCTGTCTCTGACATGATCTCTGTCTCTGAGTATGTCTCTGTCTCTGACGCTGTCTCTGTCTCTGACATTGTCTCTGTCTCTGAATCTGTCTCTGTCTCTGACATTGTCTCTGTCTCTGACGCTGTCTCTGACTCTGACATGATCTCTGTCTCTGAGTCTGTCTCTGTCTCTGACGCTGTCTCTGTCTCTGACATTATCTCTGTCTCTGAATCTGTCTCTGTCTCTGACGCTGTCTCTGTCTCTGACATTACATCTGTCTCTGACGCCGTCTCTGTCTCTGACATTATCTCTGTCTGTCTCTGAGTATGTCTCTGTCTCTGACGCTGTCTCTGTCTCTGACATTGTCTCTGTCTCTGACATGATCTCTGTCTCTGAGTATGTCTCTGTCTCTGACGCTGTCTCTGTCTCTGACATTGTCTCTGTCTCTGAATCTGTCTCTGTCTCTGACATTGTCTCTGTCTCTGACGCTGTCTCTGACTCTGACATGATCTCTGTCTCTGAGTCTGTCTCTGTCTCTGACGCTGTCTCTGTCTCTGACATTATCTCTGTCTCTGAATCTGTCTCTGTCTCTGACGCTGTCTCTGTCTCTGACATTATCTCTCTGTCTCTGAATCTGTCTCTGACGCTGTCTCTGACTCTGACATGATCTCTGTCTCTGAATCTATGTCTCTGACGCTGTCTCTGACTCTGACACGATCTCTGTCTCTGAATCTATGTCTCTGACGCTGTCTCTGTCTCTGACATTGTCTCTGTCTCTGAATCTATGTCTCTGACGCTGTCTCTGTCTCTGACATTATCTCTGTCTCTGAATCTATGTCTCTGACGCTGTCTCTGTCTCTGACATTGATCTCTGTCTCTGAATCTATGTCTCTGACGCTGTCTCTGACTCTGACATGATCTCTGTCTCTGAATCTGTGTCTCTGACGCTGTCTCTGTCCCTATTTCTATGTCTGTTCACACACACATTCTCTGTCTCTGTTTCTGTCTCTGTCTGTCTGTCTGTCTGTCTGTCTGTCTCTCTCTCTCTCTCTCTCTCTCTCTCTCTCTCTCTCTCTCTCTCTCTCTCTCTCTCTCCCTCTCCATATCAAACTCTATCCCTCGCCCTCAAAGAAAGATTGTAAGATAAGGCTTGGCCTGCAATCTTTATCCTTTGCGTATTAAAGATAATTCCCTAATTCATTCCTCACCTTTTTTCAACCTGTTACTACGGAAAGAAGTTATAGATACCATCAATTTATGAAGGCATTTGTCTGTGGTGTCGCTAAATGGTTTTCTCGTCACCAACTGGATTTTTGCCTTCAAATGTGCCAACCTGATCCAAAGTTAACTAGAAATCATTTTTAGCCTGCGCTTTTCTTTCCAAATGCATATACTGGCAAAAGAATGGCAACACAAAGATATTACATAATAACAAAAACTCAGTCAAGACTGTGAAGGTAACACTTTTCCAGGGACAATCTGTTGTTTTAATCGATTTGCACGCTGACAAAGTCAATAACAATTGTCAGATTTGGAATCGTTCGTCTTGCGATTTGCAGTCTGTGCATAGGCAGCCCACACCTTGTGAAAGACAAGAAGGTAGGTTTTCACATGCAATTGTCTACACTTTGGGAGAAGTTCAAGTTCTTATCTCCGTTAAAAGCCTGTCCACTTTACGACAGCAACCGACTTAAAGACACATAACAAAATCTGTCAGATTCACATACACACACACACACACACACACACACACACAACAAACGCACACGCAAACGCACACACACACACACACACACACACACACACAACAAACGCACACGCAAACACACACACAAACCCACACACAAACACATACACACACAAACACACACACAAACAAACACACATACACACACACAAACACACACATACACACAAACACACACACGCATACACACACACACTCACACACACACACACAAACACACACACAAACACACACACACAAACAAACACACACACATCACACACACAAACACACACAAACACACACACAACCCCCCCCCCCCACCCCCCACGACACACACACACACACACACACACACACACACACTTTGTTCGGCAAAACACAAAAACACAGTGACCGCAGATTTAGAAAAAAACAAAAATCATTGCGTTTTGGAAGATACAGGAGCGGAATGGAAGAGGAAGAGGATGATGGTGGTGGTAGGAATGGGATGTGGGGGTAGGTAGTGATGCTGGCTGGTATGTTAGAAAAGAAGGGCAGGGGGGAGGGGGGTGGAGGGTGGGGGAGGGGGGGATGGGCAGATGAGGGGGGGGGGGGATGGATGGATGCCAGAGCTACCCGGGGAAAGACAGGCCACCAGATGCCTGATGCTCAATCAGGTGTGACGAATGACCTCTACACACACAGGCTGATGGAGCTTTAATTAGCGAACATTGCATGCAAGCCTTTCAAAAAAGAGTCGTTAAACAGTGGTGGTGGTGGTGATGGTGATGGTGGTGGGTTGTTGGTGGTGGTTGGTGGTGGTGGTAGTTGTTGTTGGTGGTGGTGGGTAGTGATGGTGTGTGTGTGTGTGTGTGTGTTTGTGTGTGTGTGTGTGTGTGTGTGTGTGTGTGTGTGTGTGTGTGTGTGTGTGTGTGTGTGTGTGTGTGTGTGTGTGTGTGTGTGTGTGTGTGTGTGTGTGTGTGTGTGTGTGTGTGTGTGTGTGTGTGATATGCACGCGCGTTTTCTCTCTCTCTCTCCTCTCTCTCTCTCTCTCTCTCTCTCTCTCTCTCTCTCTCTCTCTCTCTCTCTCTCTCTCTCTCTCTCCACCCCACCTCTTTTCCTCTCCATCTTTCTCTTGCTCTATTCCTCTTCCTTTTTGTTCCCTGTGTCTCCTTTATATAACCTCCCTCCCCCCTCCTCCCCTCATATCTCTCTCCCTCTCTCTATTTTTTTCCCTTAATTTTTTTTTCGAGGGTTGGATGTAAAAAAAAAAAGCTGTAACGCTTAATCTATTACCCTCTGAAAAATAAAAATTGTTCCCCCCAAAAATTGCGCGCACTCTCTCTCTCCTCCCCCCCCCCCCCCCCCACTCTCTCTCTCTCTCTCGCCCCCCCCCCCTCTCTCTCCCCACCCTCTTTCTCTCACTCTCTCTCTCTCTCTCTCTCTCTCTCTCTCTCTCTCTCCACCCTCTCTCTCACTCACTCACTCTCTCTCTCTCTCTCTCTCTCGCCCTCTCTTTCTCTCTGTCTCTGTCTCTTTGTCTCACAGGGGAGTGGATGTAAAACAGCACATGAGTGCTTATTCCATTATCCTCGATATAAAAAAAATAAAATGAATAAATAAATAAACAAACTCTTTGTCTCTGTCTCTCTGTCTCTGTCTCTGTGCTCTGTGCTCTGGCATCCAAAGTGGCTCCTTCATTACACCCCCAGCAGCGAGCAGAATGAGGAGTTAAGGGGCTAAACAGGTTTCATGGCACGTGCCAGGGGAGAGAGAAAGGCCATTTGGTGGAGTTGCTTCCCTTGTTGCTTTCGCGCGCTCTCTCTCTCTCTCTCTCTCTCTCTCTCTCTCTCTCTCTCTCTCTCTCTCTCTCTCTCTCTCTCTCTCTCTCTCATCTCTCTCTCTCTCTCGCTCTCTCTCTCTCTCTCTAGCGTTAGCTCCACAAAAATAATAATGGAGAAAATAATGCTACTACATGTTTGTACCAACAGACTGAGGGTTCGATTCCTGAATCCTTAGCGTAGAAATTAACGTTTTCATTTGGGTACCCGTGTGAAAGTGTCGGGGGTTTGTTGTTATTGTTGTTGTTGTTGTTGTTATTGTTGTTGTTTTTTGTTGATGTTGTTCCTGGGTTCGAGCTCTGAGGGTCATCAAAT
Organism: Rapana venosa; assembly: GCA_028751875.1. Taxonomy (NCBI): domain Eukaryota; kingdom Metazoa; phylum Mollusca; class Gastropoda; order Neogastropoda; family Muricidae; genus Rapana; species Rapana venosa. The sequence continues at coordinate 37,010,906 of CM054139.1, forward strand.
GGTGAGATTTGTTTGCATATGCAACCATTTGCGCCATGATTAAGGTAGCCGCATTCTGACTTCGGGGATAAAATGTCGTTTAAATGAACAGTGTAGTGAAGAGTTAAATTGGGCTCCCTGTCTTCTGCGTCTAGGAGCGGTGGATCATTGCGTACCTCGGTACGGTGCGTGGTACGTTGGCTTACGGTACGCCATGTATTCACCAGCAAAAATGAAAATCAGAGTTAGTAAAAGTTCGAGTTGCAAGAACGAAACAAACAAAAAACAAAAAACAAAAAGAGGAAGAACAAAGACGAGGTGAAGAACACATCCCCCCCCCCCCTCCAAAAAACAACAAACACCCACAACAACAAACAAACAACAAAAAAACCTGAAAAAAATAAAGAAAGAAGAAGAGGAGGACTTATCATTCATCTTTGCTGCTTATCTACCTTCCTTGGATTTTTCCAAGATCCCAAAGAATGATAATTCCAGAGATAATAATTATGCAGGTCCCATGACTGGTGTCCTTAAGTGGTATTCTTGTCGTAAACTGGATTAAGACGTTCAAGTACGCTGGCGCGGAAACCTGGTCAAAAAGGAACTTGAAATTATTTCTATAAACTGCGTCCATATAAAAAAGGTAAAGGTAAAGGAGTCCCATAACCTATAAGGTCGTAGGGGAGCGAGGCGTCAGAGACCTCACTTCTCTAGGGCCAGCATATTGAGGGCGGCGCCCATCTCCTCTTATACATCCATTACCATATACATATACATCATTAAAAAAAAATTAGCACACATAAGAAACACGTCACAAAAAATAATGGCAATAAAAAAGATATCACTGCAAACAAAAACTCAGACGAGACTGCAAAACGAAAAACGAGTGGTCCTTAACTTTTCCAGGATGCATCTGCTGTTTTACAAGTATGCTTCCTGGCAAGACAATTGGAATTGTCAGATCTGACATCGTTTTTCATGCGATTTGCAATGTGCATTATTGACATCCCAGCTGGTGATGGAAAGGATTTATGTGCTCCCCACCCCCTCCCCTGCAGGAAGTTTTGATACCTTAAAAGGAGTTCTGATCTGTCTTTTTTAATTTTTTTTTATTTCATTCTTTTATATCGAGGATAATGGAATAAGCACTAATGTGCTTTTTTACATCCAGTCCCCGTGTGTATGCGGTTTTGTAAATTCTGTCATCTTGCTCTCACCGGCACACAATGGCCTACTCTTACGAAAAGCGTAATTTGATTTAACGTGTACGCAAGATGTTCTGCGTGCTTTCGCACACGGCGTCTCGGTTTATAGTCTCATCCGAAGGACTTTTGGGGAGAGTGGAGTCTGCACTGATGTTAACTCCAGAGGAAAATACCCCCTTGAACGAGGTACTGTCCACCTAACGACAATAACCACTTAACAACACAACAACCGTGTCAACACAGAGAGAGTGAGTGAGTGAGTGAGAGAACTCGAACTCGAACTCGAACGATTTATTCACAAAAAGGCCATTGGCCCATACATGAAGGGGGTTGCCGAACTGCTTAGTATTTTGGTTTTAACACATACGCACACACACACACACACACACACACACACACGCACACACACGCACGCACGCACACACACACACACACACACACACACACAGACCAACATGTTACTGATAACACAAAGTCAGCTACAAAAAATATCAGTTAGGATAACATTATCTCTCTTATTCTGAAGGCTTTACACAAATATAAAGTGAGGCTGCGCACAACCTCAGGATGACTTGATGCCAGGAGTAAACAGAGTCTAAATAAATTAGGCTGTCTACTATATTTAACAGGATGTAGTTCTGCCAACACCTCAAAAACTGAAAAAACAGGTTTCCCCCACTTTCTTAATTGAAAAACCCACCCAAACAACCAAAAAAAAAAACAAAACCCAA
>CM054139.1:37018320-37023320 GCA_028751875.1 Rapana venosa
CTCCTCCCTCTCTCTCTCTCTCTCTCTCTCTCTCTTCTCTCTCTCTCTCTCTCTCTCTCTCTCTCTCCTCTCTCTCCTCTCTCTCTCTCTCTCCTCCCTCATACTCTCTTCCTTCCTTCTCCTCTCCTTCATGTTCCCTGTATGTGCGTTTCAAAGCTACCGGCACAGGTGTATACACATATACATACACACGCGCTCGCGCACGTGCACTCACACACACTAGCAGAACACCAGAACATCTTGTGCACACGTTAAATCCTGTTCCGCTTTTCGTAAGAGTAGGCCATTGTGTGCCGGTAGGAACGGATGACAAAATTTACAAAAACCGCATGCACACGGGGACTGGATGTAAAAAAGCACATAAGTGCTTATTCAATTATCCTCGATATAAAGAATTAAATAAATAAATAAATAGAAAAGTAAAAATAGCACACACACCACACACCCCACACACGCACAAACACAAACACTAACACAAACCACTCTTCTCATACCCAATACACACACATAAACACACACACACAAAAACACTAACACACTCTCTCCCCCACACATACACACACACTCATGTATAGCTTGTTGTACCATGCAACTTGTGTTTGTCATACATGTTTTTATATATGTATTTTTTTTTTTTGGAAAATGAATACAAACTGCTGAAACCAAAAGCAGTCGCACCATCATCGATTTTAAAATACAAATTAAAACCAACCACACCCCATCCCCCCTATCCCTTCTGCCTCCCCCTCCCCCCACCCCTCCCCGTCCCCAGCATGACATCGATTAATGACAGACACACACATGGAGGCAATGAGAGCGTCGTTAGATCGATAACGACCCAAGCAAAGTAGTCAGTCTCGCCCTCTGATTCTCACAACGCTGCATCATTCAACCCCCTTTAGTCATGCTTTAAAAAGGGCTTACTACCAAAACCTATCCCTGCAACTTGTCATCAAAAGCATCTTTAGTATACACCTGTGTAGTTTCTACCTGTCCGCGAGTTTTATAAATCCGTGCCTGTGATTGTGTGTGTGTTTTTATCTCTCGGGCTGTTAGCGTAAGGAACTAGCCTGGGGGGCGGGGTTTGTCTCTTTTTTATGGTCGTGACGTGGTTTCCTTCTTTTGTTTTTGTTTTTTTTAAAGTTAGAGGCGGTATCGGGAAGGATTGTATTCCAGAGAGCTGTGTTTTGTCGTGTGTTTTTTTTTTTATAGTTCCGTGAAAGATGTATATTTTGAAGAGGTCTTAGCTCCGTGTGTGCGCGCGCGCGTGTGTGTGCAGGTATGTGAGTGACCGGAGACAACCAGGAAGAGTTTGTGCCGTATATAGTTCCTTTCAGAGTAGGAAGTAGTGATGTGAATGTGCTTCCTCTCCCCTCCCCCACCCTTCAACCCCCTCTCTTTTTTTTTTCTCTCCCCCGTTTCTTCCAGAATTTCAGGAAAGTCTGTGTTACGTGAGTGATTATTTTTCCCCGCGTTAGTTTGAAGATTGTGTCGGGTTGTTTTTTTTTGTATGTGCGTAATAATGAGATGTATTGGTTGTGCTGGTTTGTTACACCTTGTTAAGGTCAAAATTGAAAATTTTGAGAGTGTATAACTTTTGTTGTGGTTTTATATATATTTTAAAATATATTTTTATTATATTTTTTTATATATTATATATATAATATTATATATATATATATATATATGCGTGTAGTTCAAAAGGAAGATAGGCGTGTTTAGGAAGAGCAAGTGTCAACTGCAAGTTTTTCTTGGTTCCTTTTCATCTTTTTTCTTTTTTTTTCTTTTTTCTCTTTTGGGGGTGGGGGTGTGGGTGTGGATAGGGGTAGGTCGTTTCAGTATTCCTTCTTGTAACCTTTTATGCACTCATTCCCTTTGTCATTATTTCATAAATTTTTTCCTTGTTTTTTTTCTTCTTTCATTCCCTACTCTCCTTTCATTTCTTCCATTTTAAAAATGTCTTCGTTTTTTTTCCCTCTTCCTTTCTGAATATTTTCCTTTCTTAATTCTTTCCCTCAATCCTCCCATCATTTCACCCTTTCCCTTTCCCTCCTTTTGCTCCTCTCCCCTTTCTTTTATTCGTTCTCTCCTTACTGTTTTCAGTTTTTCTTTCTGTTCACTTTCTGTCTGTCAGTTATCTATCTATCTATCTATCTATCTTTTCTATCTATTTATCTATCTATTGTCTGTCTGTCTATCTATCTATCTATCTTTCTTTCTTTCTTTCTTTCTTTCTTTCTTCTCTTTTCTTTCGTTTTTTTTTTCTTTTTTTCTTTCTTTCTTCCTTCCTTTCTTTCTTCCATCCTTCCTTTCTTCTCTCTATCTTTCCTTCCTTCCTTTCTTCCTTCCTTCTTTTCTTTCTCCCTTATCATACCCAGTTCTCAGTTCACACTCCCAGTTCTTTTTCTTTCCGAAGTGAGGGAGGGAGGGAGGGAGGGAAGGGGGTGTGGCTCCCTGAATGTTGGAAGAATGGAAAATGTATTGATTTTTTCCCTCCCATTGGAAGACAGGAGGCCGTAAAGAATTCATGTGTAGAAGGCTGTGTGAAAGCACACCTGTATTGTGTCTTTGTGGGAGGGGACGGGACAGGTACGCGTCTGTCTGTCTGATGTCTGTCTGTCTGTCTGTCTGTCTCGCTCTATCGAACTCTGTGTGTGTGTGTGTGTGTGTGTGCGTTTTTTGTGTTTTGTGTGTGTGTGTGTGTGTGTGTGTGTGTGTGTGTGTGTGTGTATGTGTGTGTGTGTGTGTGTGTGTGTGTGTGTGTGTTGTGTGTTTTGGTGTGTGTGTGTTGAGGCACGCAGACATTAAGAGAAGACGTACAAAGAAATCCCAAACAAAAACTTCCGAATAGAACAGAACTGTATAATTATGAGCTATATCTTTGTTTTTCCATAAACAAAACACATGGACAGTTCTAGGGTTTCAAGTGTTTTTTAAAATGTTATCGAAGAATTTATTAAACACGTTGACATTTTGCAATGTAACTGTACACAAAGATATCCTATAATGAATAATATGTAGGTGTCATGCATGGAAATATAGCATACATTCTCTTTTCTTTAGAGGTTGGGGGGTGGGGGAGTGGAGGAACAAAAGCTTTTTTGTATTGATCCTGCACAAAACAAAACAAACATCACAACAGTCATTTCATCCCCGCACTAAACCACACCCGAAGTTGGATATGCTGGGCCTGACTTGTGAGGCGCTTAACGGCAGCACAACGCATTTTCGCCCATATGACATACAACAGTAGTTGTTGTCTGAGCGTTCTACGAGGAGAATGAGGAGGCTCGTTTACTAAATGCAGATATCTTATTTATCAGGTATCCACAATTTTGTTTCAGAAACATTTTTTCCATGTTAGCCTTCATAATATGCTTCTGACCACCACACTCCATGTACTACTACTACTACTGCTGCTGCTGCTACTACTACTACTACTACTACTACTACTACTACTACTACTACTACTGCTACTACTACTACTACTACTACTGCTGCTGCTGCTGCTGCTGCTGCTTCTACTACTACTTCTGCTACTACTGCTTCTACTACTACTGCTACTACTACTACTACTGCTGTTGCTGATGCTGCTGCTGCTACTGCTACTGCTACTGCTACTGCTACTGCTTACTGCTACTACTATACTACTACTACTACTGCTACTGCTACTACTGCTACTACTACTACTACTACTACTACTGCTACTGCCACTACTACTACTACTGCTACTACTACTACTGCTACTACTACTGCTACTACTACTACTTCTGCTACTACTACTGCTACTACTACTACTTTTTGTACTGCTGCTGCTACTACTATACTACTACTACTACTACTACTACTGCTACTACTACTTTCTGCTACTACTACTATACTACTACTATTGCTACTGCTACTGCTGCTGCTGCTGCTGCTGCTGCTGCTGCTGCTGCTGCTGCTGCTACTACTACTGCATGAATATTGTATTTAAATCTCACCAAACCACTACCGGTCTTGCTATTATTGCTGGCAATCTGTCACACACACACACACACACACACACACCACACACACAAAACCAACCACACACACACACACCACACAAAACACACACACCCCCACACACACACACACACCACACACCACTATACAAACACACACACACTATACAAAAACAACACCATACAAACACACACACTATACAAACACACACACACACTATACAAACACACACACACAAACACACTATACAAACACACACACACACACTATACAAAACACACACACACAAGCACACACGCACGCACGCACACAGTATCTATCTATCTATCTGTCTATCTATTCATCGATTACAGAGTTAATTAATGATGCCAGTCATCCATCACCATTTCAACCCGAATGTAACAGCTCATGGCAAAACCTGTGTCCAAGCTGTGAGTGTGGCCCCCTCCCCCGCATACACGTTTTTATTGTCTGCAACTCTTGTTGCACTTTATAGCGATTAGAATCCCGTTTTGGCTGAATGAATGGAGGAGGGAGTGTGGGTAGATAGATGATGCAGAGATAGATAGATGGATGGATGGATGGGAAGTATGAATATTTATGAGCGTGAGGATGTGCGTCTCTTATGTTTTGTTGTATGAGGTGTGTAAGGTGTGTGTGTGTGTGTGTGTGTGTGTGTTGTGTGTGTGTGTGTGTGTGTGTGTGTGTGTGTGTGTGTGTGTGTGTGTGTGTGTGTGTGTGTATGTTTGTGTGTGTGGTGAAAGTCAAAGTCAAAGTTAAACTTTTATTTTCAGATGGTACATTGAATAAGCAATGCAGTTGCTTTTTTTCATCAAGCCATCTATCTATAAAAAAAAAAGATGATAATATACATATGCATACATGGAATAAAATAAAGATACACTTTAACAATGATAAGCCATACAAATTGAACAAAAGAACAAATTAATATATGCATATATAAAATTAAAAAACCTTAACACTGATAAATGTGTGTGTATGTGTGTGTGTGT
>CM054139.1:37028320-37040820 GCA_028751875.1 Rapana venosa
TTATATATTAAAATGTCTACTTTCCGTGAGCAAGAAATGTTTTCAAAGTGTGTTTTCTTCATTTTGGAATGCATGCAATTCATCAATTTAGCATTAATTTCATGGGAGGACAATGCAAGATTGGAATCAAACGTTTCAATGGTGCAATTAGAGGCACCTTGTTTTGCTAAGGAATCAACCAACTCATTCCAATAGATTCCACAGTGAGAAGGGACCCAGCAAAAAGTTATTTGTATGCCTCTGCTTGCAATACAATGTATCAAGAATTTTATCTCAAATACAATATCTTTCCTTATGTTCCCCTGCCAGTGCTTTAGTGTCATCAATACTGCTCTTGAGTCAACGCAAAAAAGAATCTGGTGAATATCAAGCGCAGTATTTGACAATAAATTCAAGGCCATAAGGATCGCAAACAATTCACACGTAAAAATAGAAAAATGTTTTCCTAAATGAAATGATTTTTGTACTTTTAAAACAGGAATCACAAATGCTGCCCCATTTCTTCCTGATTCCAGTAAAGATCCATCAGTATATACTTTTAAATAATTAGCATAATTGCTTTCAATGTGACTTTTTACATCAACAGTGAGCAAATTTGGATCTTCATTCTTTTTTACATCCGTGTAGTCAGTGTCAAAGTTAGCTGATATATGTTCCAAGGAGGCATTTGAGGAACCATTGGAAAAATTGGAATTGTTGTTAGGTCAATACCAATGTCTTTCATTAATGAATCTGTATAATTTTTAATTGGTAGCAGAAATGAAATATTGCATGCTCGTTTTGGATAATCAGTGTCTTGATTCATAAGAATTTCCCCTTTTACTGAATTTGGAACAGAGAGACTTCGAATCACATACTTTGATATGGCTAATCTTCGTTGATCAGAAAGAGAGAGTAACTGTGTTTCTTTATAAGTATTAGTTATGTTAGCATGGACTGGAACACCAAGTGCTATTTTTATGGCTTTACTGTCTAAACTTTGTAATTTTTTAAGAAGATATTCTGCAGCAGAAAAATAAACTTCTTGTCCATAGATTAATTTTGAGCGTACTAAAGATTGAGCCAAATGTATCAGTGTCTTGGTATCTTGGCTCCATGCCTGAGAACTTATTATTTTTAAAAAGTTAAGTCTTTTTCTAGCCTCAGATATTAACTGGTTGATGTGCAACTTCCAACTCAGCTTTCTAGTTAAAATTACACCTAAGAATTTGACATCTGGTTTATACTTAAGCACTGTTCCCTCTAATTTCAGGATTGGTAATTTTGATGGGTTTTCACCATTATTAAAAAGCACCAGACATGTTTTTTTCTGCAGATAATTCTAACTTATTCTCATTCATAAAACTACAGAATTTATTAAGCTCATCTTGATATATTTTTTCAACATGATTGATAACTCTTTTTGTGGTGTTTTTCCGAACGGAAGTATTTATCCATATAGCAATGTCATCAGCATACTGAACAACTTGTGTATCAGTTGACAAACAACTAGGAAGATCATGTACAAGAATAGAGAACAAAATCGGGGCAAGCACTGATCCCTGCGGAATACCTAAATCAATAGACTTAAAGGATTAGTAGACTGGACCCAGTTTAGTACAAATTGATCTATCAGATAAAAAATTTATAAGATATTTATATAACATTCCATTGATACCAATGTGCTTCAATTTATGCAACAATTGTTCATGACAGACTCTATCGTAAGCTTTTTTCACGTCAAAGAATGTGGCTAATACGCTTTTTCTTCTGGAAAATTGTTTTTTAATTTGATGGGTTAATGAGAGCTGTACCGTCAGTGTAGGTACAGAAAACTCTTGACAAATGAAGTAAAGAAAAACAGGCTTTTCTGTATTGACATGCTATCCTTTGTTCTAACTGATCCTAACTGATGTTAACTCCAGAGGAAAAGTCCTCTTGAACGAGAATCGAACCTGGGTCAGCAGATCACGAATACATCACTCTAACCACCAGGCTATACCGTGTAGTGTAGTGTAGTGTAGTGTAGTGTAGTGTAGTGTAGTGTAGTGTAGTGTAGTGTAGTGTAGTGTAGTGTAGTGTAGTGTAGTGTAGTGTAGTGTAGTGTAGTGCAGTGCAGTGCAGTGTGGTGTCGTGTATTTATTCTTTTATATCGAGGATAATGGAATAAGCACTCAAGTGCTTTTTTTTCCATCCAGTCCCCATGTGTATGCAGTTTTGTCAATTTTGCCATCCGTTCCCACCCGCACATAATGGCCTACTTTTCCAAAAGCGGAACGGGTGTTAACGTGTGTTCAAGATGTTCTGCGTGCGTTCGCACAGGGGACCTCGGTTTATAGTCTCCTCCGAAAGACTTTTGGGGAGAGTGGAGTCGGCACTGATGTTAACTGCAGAGGAAAAAATCCTCTTGAACAAGAATCGAACCCGGGTCAGCAGATCACGAATACATCACTCTAACCACCAGGCTATCCCGTGTAGTGTAGTGTAGTGTAGTGTAGTGCAGTGCAGTGTAGTGTAGTGTAGTGTAGTGTAGTGTAGTGTAGTGTAGTGCAGTGCAGTGTAGTGCAGTGCAGTGCAGTGTAGTGTAGTGTAGTGTAGTGCAGTGCAGTGCAGTGCATTGGAGTGTAGTGTAGTGCAGTGCAGTGCAGTGCAGTGCAGTGTAGTGTAGTGTAGGGTAGTGTAGTGTAGGGTAGTGTAGGGTAGTGTAGTGTAGTGTAGTGTAGTGGAGAGTAGTGTGGTGTAGTGTAGTGTAGTGTAGTGTAGTGTAGTGTAGTGTAGTGTAGTGTAGTGTAGTGTAGTGTAGGGTAGTGGAGTGGAGTGGAGAGGAGTGGAGTGTAGCGTAGTGTAGTGTAGTGTAGTGTATGTAGGGTAGTGTAGGGTAGTGTAGTTTAGGGTAGTGTAGGGTAGTGTAGTGTAGTGGAGTGGAGTGGAGTGGAGTGTAGTGTAGTGTAGTGTAGGGTAGGGTAGTGTAGAGTAGTGCAGTGTAGTGTAGTGTAGTGTAGTGTAGTGTAGTGTAGGGTTGTGTAGTGTAGTTTAATGTAGTGCAGTGTAGTGTAGTGTAGGATAGTGTAGTGTAGTGTAGTGTTGTGTAGTGTAGTGTAGTATAATGTATGTAGTGTAGTGTAGTGTAGTGTGTAGGTGTGTGTGTGTGTGTGTGTGTGTGTGTGTGTGTGTGTGTGTGTGTGTGTGTGTGTGTGTGTGTGTGTGTGTGCGTGTGTGTGCGTGTGTGTGTGACATATCACCCACAACAGCCATTAGGAGACGAAAGGATTCTTCATGATTTACAGAATTAATGCTTAGGTTTGTTCATATTGGATTTGGGAGTGATTTTTACGGATAGGGCTCTTTTAGATAATCATGCAGCGAATTAGAGTGTGTGTGTAGTGTGTGTGTGTGTGTGTGAGTGTGTGTGTGTGTGAGTGATGGAGTGTGTGTGTATGTGTGTGTTAGTTTGTGTGTGAGTATGTGTGTGTGTGTGTGTGTGTTGTGTGTTAGGTCGGTCTTTTGTCCGCTTGTCAGCCTTTGTCTCTCTGTCTGTCTGTCTGTCTCTGTCTGTCAGTCTGTCTATCTGTCTCTCTGTCTGTCTCTTTGTCTGTCTGTCCTCTCTCTCTCTCTTTCTCTCTGTCTCTCTCTGTGTCTCCCTCTGTGTGTCTGTCTATCTTTCTCTCTCTCTCATTCGTGCTTATAAAAAAAAAAACACCAACAAAACCAAAACTCAACCTCATTACCTTTTTCTTTGTATCTGTTTCACCTTTCTGTGTGTTCCCCCCTCCCCACCCGACTTCCTCATTCACGTTTCTTCTCTTTTATCCTTCTTTACTCACCCCCCCCCCTTCCCCCCCTTACCCCCACCCCACCACACCCCAACCCCACCCTTGCTTTCTTTCTTCTGTTCACGCAGTGTCTGTCTCTACCTGTGGCTGGGTATTGATTTTAGTGAGTTAATTGTGCCTGCACTGGTTACCCCAGCAACATAGAATCCCGCGCAAAGTCTGAGTCACTGATAACAAAACAGTGCTAAATTATCAGTCACACACACTCGCACTCACACGCCTGCCTGTATGTCTGAGTGAGTGAGGGAGGGAGTGAAGGAGGGAGGGAGGGAGGGAGTGAGTGACTGACTGACTGCCAGACTATTTCTGTCATTTATTTATTTATTTAATTCTAAGTCCTTCTTTTTCTTTCTGGTTGTTTGCCTGATTGTTGTTACTTTTTTTTCTCTCTATCTGTTCTTTTCATGATTTTTTCCCATGTTCATCTTATGTTTTATTCTTTTCTTCGTTTCTTTGTTTTCTTTATTTTTCTGTTGTGTTTTACTGTTTTCTCTCTCTCTCTCTCCTCTCTCTCTCTCTCTCTCTCTCTCTCTCTCTCTCTCTCTCTCTCTCTCTCTCTCTCCCCTCTCTCTGTGTGTGTGTTGTGTGTGTGTGTGTGTGTGTGTGTGTGTGTGTGTGTGTGTGTGTGTGTTGCGCGCACGCGCTCGTGCACGTGCACGCGCGCTTACATACGTGCTTGTACTTTTGTCTTTGTGACTGTCTTGTGGCTGTCCACGTCTGCTTGTGGATAAGGGGGTTGGGTTGGGTGGTTGTTGTCTTCGTTTCTTTTCTATTTCTTTATTATTTTGTTTTTACCACACAGTTTATTAATATATGATGGCCCTGCCCTGGTTTTTCCATGAGTCAATAATTTTGCTGGTATCGCTCACGTCTCTTGCTTCTGCTGCTGCTGCAGCTGCTGCTTCTATTGCTGCTGCTATTACCCCTGTTGCTGCTGTTACTCCTGTTGCTGCTGTGGTGGATCGGTGGTCTAGAGGTAACGCGCCTGTCTAGAAAGCGAAAAGTCCGGGTCTGAAGTGTGCGGCGGTTCGTACCCCGTTTGGACCGGAAATTTTTCCCCCATCCATTAGACCATGAGTGGTGGTCTGGGCGCTAGTCTTTCGGATGAGACGATAAACCGAGGTCCCATGTGTTACACGTAATTATTTAGCGCACGTAAAAAAACCCACGGCAACAAGAGAGTTGTCCCTGGCAAAATTCTTAGAAAAAAGCCACTCTGATAGGGAAACAAATACAGCTGCAGCAAAAAAAAAAAAAAAAAAAAAAAAAAGGGTGAAAGGGTGGCGCAGCGCTAAGTGGCGACGCGTTCTCCCGCCCGAATTTCACGGAGAGAAATCTGCCGTGACTTAAAGTGGTATGAAAAAAAATCTGAGCGCTTTGATTTGTTGCTTTACAAGATTCAGCGCTATATAAATTCCATACATTATTATTATTATCATTATTATTATTATTATTATTATTCCTGCTGCTATTACCCCTGTTGCTGCTATTACTGCTGTTGCTGCTGTTATTCCTGCTGCTATTACCCCTGTTGCTGCTACTATTACCGCTGTTGCTGCCACTATTACCTCTGTTGCTGCTGCTTCTACTGCTGTTAGTTTCCGTCATGAAGTTCAAGCTATTCAGTTAAAAAGAACCAATATATTGTGCAGAAATCTTGACAAAATGTTTGCTAGGGTTGCTGCGTTGTAAATATTGCATCGTGCTAGAATGTGTTAGGTGTTGGTTGGTAATAAATGTTCTTTACCATGGGAGAGAATTAAAAACCTTTGCGCATGCGCGAGAATTAACTCCCATGTGCGCGAGAATTAACTCCCATGTGCGCGAGAATTAACTCCCTTTATGAATTTTAGTAGCCCCCCCCCAAAGAAGATCCCAGTGTTCTTTCACCCATCACCTTCAACCTATCCCGTAGTCTTGTAGACCATGGGGTGATGAAATAAAGTTGTGTAAACCTAATCTTTTACCCTTAATAAAAATCATTTTGACGACTTGACTTGATTGGCGGCACCACTAAAGATTTTGCAATCAGTGTTCTTTATCGTGGGGAGAAAATGCAAAAGCTTCGCGTTTGTTTGAATCGTGTCGTGAAGTACAAAAAAGGAAAAAGATACGATGAATATAATTATATCACTTTTTTGTCCTCTTACATTATTTGCATTATTATTGACGATAGTAGATATGTTTATAAAGGTTGGTTGTTTTTTTTTTTACTGAAGATTATTGCAAGATGATTATTTCTTTAACAGCTTATTCAACAAATTGGTGTTAAACTGTGATTGTTGTTATTTTCTGTGCTTCTGCGATAAACTTTGCAGCATATTTGATCACCATTTCATTACCAGACAACAACACAGAAAAGACGTCTTGACAATTTCTGTATTGAAAAGATTACATTTCTCACATACTAAAACATAAAGCTTGACACTAAAAAATTTTTAAAAAGGAAATGCATATCATCATCAAGAATATGTACCCAAACAGAGCATGGGAACAGTGTGGACGTCTTAGGTTAAAACCATCTCTCTTGTTTGCATTGAAACCAAGTGTTCTTCATCTAAATCTCGCATAATATAATTGGTGCCGTTTATTGGTGACTTTTCTGAGATATTTTCAGTCTGAAACGAGAAAAAAAAAAATCCAGCAGTATATATATATATCTTGACTTTAACATATGAGTGCCAGTTTTGTTCAAGTGAAACAAATAAACCTGTATTTAAACTCAGAGAGAGAGAGAGAGAGAGAGAGAGAGAGAGAGAGAGAGAGAGAGAGAGAGAGAGAGAGAGAGAGAGAGAGAAGAAGACAGACAGACAGACAGACAGACAGACAAACAAAGACAGTCAGAAACACATACAGAGACAGACAGACAGACGCACACACACAGAGAGTCAGACGCACATAGAGACAGACAAACAGACAGACTGACAGAAAGAGACAGACAGACGAATAGAAGACAGACAGACAGACAGACAGACAGACGAATCACTCTTTGTTGTCCGTCCACACCTGACCTATTTTCTATTCTATTGATTCCGCCCCTAGAGCCCATGCATGACACGATCAATGTGTAAGGTCTGAAATCTGTTCCTGTCTGCTGTTGCTGCTGCTGCTGCTGCTGCTGCTGCTGCCGCTTCTGCTGCTGCTGCTGCTGCTGATGATGATATGGAATTTTTGGAGCGATGAATCTTTTAAAGCAAAAAAGATCAAACAGCTTGCATTCAAACCACCCATACACATGCGACCTTTCACAAAAGAATGACAGATTTTGAATTTACGGGTGTGCACACATACCCACACACACATACCCACACACCCACACACCCACACACCCACACACACACACACACACACACACACACACACACACACACGAACACACACTTACACACACACGAACACACACGAACACACACAATTTATTGGTAAAGGTTGCAATAATGTAGTATTTCAGTATAATTATTAAGAAATTTGTTCTTAGATAGATGGCTTGATGAAAAAAAGCAAATGTATTGCTTATTCAATGTACCATCTGGAAATAAAAATTTGACTTGACTTGACACACACACATATTATATGATGGTGATACTGTTGTTGTTGTGCAATGACGGATGCTATTATTGTTGTTTCTGGTGCTGTTGATACGAGCAATATTAGGGTTGGCTAGTTTGGTTATGTTAGAACCCCAGAGGAGCTATCTTGTTTAGGGACGGTAGGCCAACCATCAACCAACCATCAACCATTTCATCAAGGGTTGATCTTTTGAAAAACAAATTCATGCCATTGAGTCAGGTCTCTGGCTTTGTCTGTGTGTCTGTGTGTCTGTCTCTCTCTCCCTCTCTCTTTCTCTTTGTTTTTCTGCCTGTCTGTCTGTGTCTGACTTTATCTGTGTGTGTGTATGTATGTGTGTGTGTGTGTGTGTGTGTGTGTCTCTCTCTCTCTCTCTCTCTGTCGTTCTCTTCTTCCTGTCGTCGTCTGTCTGTCTGTCTGTGTCTGTCTGTCTCGTCTCTCCTCTCTCTCTCTCTCTCTCTCTCTCTCTCTCTCTCTCTCTCTCTCTCTCCCTCTCTCTCTCTCCTTTTCTTGATTTTTTACTTATGAAATGGGATGCACTCGAGGCAAAATATTTCGATTGGAAAATATGGAGGGGACATGATTGTAATGTGTCTGCGCAAACTTAAAACATGTGGTCTTTAATATTGAAGGTAGTTGTAGGAAGCTTCAACAAGATGGTGTGTGTGTGTGTGTGTGTGTGTGTGTGTGTGTGTGTGTGTGTGTGTGTGTGTGTGTGTGTGTGTGTGTGTGTGTGTGTGTGTGTGTGTGTGTGTGTGTGTTGTGGGTTGTGTGTGTGTGGTGTGCATACGTGTGTGTGTGTGTATGTGTGTGTGTGGTCTTTCTTTTCTTTATTCTTTCATTTCGAGGATAATAAAATAAGCACTCATGTGCTTTTTTACGTCCTGTCCCCGTGTGTGTGTGCAGTTTTGTAAATTTTGTCATCCATTCCCACCGACACACAATAACCTACTCTTCAGAAAAACGGAACGAGATTTAACGTGTGCGCAAGATGTTCAGCGTGCGTTCGCACACGGGACCTCGGTTTATAGTCTAATTCGAAGGACTTTTGTGTGTGTGTGTGTTTGTTTGTTGTTTGTGTGTGTGTGTGTGTGTGTGTGTGTGTGTGTGTGTGTGTGTGTGTGTGTGTGTGTGTGTGTGTGTGTGTGTGTGTGTGTGTGTGTGTGTGTGTGTGTGTGTGTGTGTGATCACTTTCAGAGTTTGGGATTTTTTTCAGTACTCTTTCGAACAATTTGCTTTCTATCACGTTCAATGCTTAAAGTTAGGAAATAATAAATCACCAAGAAAATATATCCTAATTTTTTAAAACAAAAACATGATGTGCATATGCCTTTTTTGTTTTGTTCATTTGTTCTGGGTTTTTTTCTTGTGACTCCGTCTGTGAAACAGATATTTAACCAGTATTTTTCTGACGTTTCTTTTGGTTCGTTGTTATTTTGCTCAAATGCAAACTTTTAAACTGTTATTGATTGGTAAAGATTAAAAATAATTAAAATGAGTTTTTAACGTTCTTTTCATGTCAAGACTATAAAAAAAATCCACCTTTTATTCAATTTCATCCAAAAGCATGTAAAACTGTTTGCGTTATGAGCGGCAAAACCTTGGCTAAGCTTGAGAAAAGAAGATAGGATTGTCCCTTTTCAAAGCCTGCGATTTAGATGTACTTTTCCTTAGTATGGTTCGCAACTGAAAAACAAATCTACAGAAGTGTTGCAAGACATGAACACTTGGACTAGGTGTACAGTACGTTGTTAGGCTGAAAGGTACTTTCTAGAAAGCTGACCAGTGTAAGGTTTTCCAGAGAAGAAAGCCTCCTCCAAGCGAGTGTTTTTGGGTTGAATGTCTTCGGAGTTTATGTGGTGTCATTTATTATCTTTTGCAGATAACAGGTTTGGTTTGAATGGAAACGTACTGGACGTCTTCATAAAAGGACATTGTGCTGCGTGTGTGTGTGGTCTGTTTCTTAAGTAGACCAAAGCACTGGTTTGGCAGGATTGTTACTAGAAGCAGCTTTACCTCGGTTGTCCATGTTCAACAAAAATAACATACCAAAAGAACATTTCTTTAATGATTTAGTTGTGTCTGATGGTGTGTTGTGAAAGTATCGCTTCTTCCACCTCCTACATCCAGCAGAAAACATAACCAGCGAAAAAAAAGTAAAGAGTGGTCAATCATTTCAGTGGAGTCTTTAAAGACATTCTCTTGCATAGTCTTGTCTAATGATTCAGTGTAATATGAGGTGAAAGTGTGTTCAAAGTCTGACTATTCTTCGTGCAAAAGAGTTGTACCTGAATCCCGATTTCACCTTTTAGGACTTGATTGCCGAGTTACGTGTGTTTAATAGGTGTTTTAACTGGATGTTAATAACTCTGCATGAAAAAACAAAAAAGAAATCCTCGATCAAATAAAAAAAAATGTTTTTCTACCTCAGAGTTTGAACGGTACATACACATTACTGAAATATTGAACTCTAGACTTTTCCTTCCAAAACTGACTGGATGACATACCACTACAGAAGCGTCTTCTAGAGTTTTTCAACACAGGTAGCAGCTGGAGTCAGTGTTTGTTATTTTAGTAGAGGGACTGGAATTTCTGTCAGCTAGCAGCAGAAGCATTGGCCATGTTCTTCAACAAGACCAGGAAGAAGTTCTGCTCCAAGGTTCTGTATCGCATTCCCGCTTTTGCTCCCAGCGGGGACAAAAACAAACAAGGGGAGATCGTCCTGCACTACAAAGGTAAATGGCGGTGTTGTGTTGAGAGTGATCGTCCTTTGGTGTGTTGAGAGTGGATCGTCCTTTGGTGTGTTGAGAGTGGATCGTCCTTTGGTGTGTTGAGAGTGACCGTCCTTTGGTGTGTGGAGAGTGAGCGTCCTTTGGTGTGTTGAGAGTGAGCGTCCTTTGGTGTGTTTGTTGATTGTTGCCTGGGTCTTGTTTACTGTGACTTTGTTGTTGATGTTGTGGTTGTTCTATCTCACGTGGATTCTTTTGTCTTCCAATTTTTTGTTCGTTACCTTGGCCTATTTTTGTAGAGTTTGTGTTGCTGCTGGCTGCTTGTATGTTGAAGGTTAATGTTGTGACAAGTTGAAATAATAGAAAATACTAAGCGTTTCGTGTACATCCAAGGAATGCCAGAAAATCTTTCAGGATGAGTACTATCCACTCTCTCTCTCTCTCTCTCTCTCTCTCTCTCTCTCCTCTCTCTCTCTCTCTCTCTCTCTCTCTCTCCTCTGCACAGTTTGTACAATAAATTCTCTTCCTTACTATCACTGTCTTTCTTCTTCTTCTTCTTCTTCTTCTTCTTCTTCTTCTTCTTCTTCTTCTTCTTCTTTTCTTTCTTTCTTTCTTTCTTTCTTCTTTCTTCATTCCTTCTTCTTTTTCTTTTTCTTCTTTCTTCTTCTTCTCCTTCTTCTTCTTCTTCTTCTTCTTCTTCTTCTTCTTCTTCTTCTTCTTCTTCTTCTTCTTCTTCTTCTTCTTTTGTTTCTCTTACTTCTACACGCTTACTTTCTGCTTTTTTAGTTTAGACTCCACTGTTGTTTTATTTTTCAACCAAACTACGACTCTGTCTTTTTCAAAATCTCTCTGTCTCTCTCTGTCTCTCTCCATCTCTGTCTGTCTGTCTGTCTGTCTCTCTGTCTGTCTGTCTCTCTCTATATCTGTCTGTCTCTCTCTCTGTCTGTCTCTCTGTCTCTCTGTCTGTCTGTCTGTCTCTCTATCTCTGTCTGTCTCTCTATCTCTGTCTGTCTGTCTCTCTCTGTCTGTCTGTCTGTCTCTGTCTGTCTGTCTGTCTCTCTCTGTTGTCAGCAGTCTATGTAATGGAATGTCTCTGCTGGTTTACTCCGATGCTTATCAAGTAACTAACATCTGTAGACACTGATATAAGTACTTCATGTTTTTTCCCCCCTGCGTTGCCGTGTGTCTTTATCTGTATGCTCGAGACTTCCCTGTTTATTCGAAAATCATCTTTCCATAGTCTGGGATCTTACTCATGTCAAATGGAAAGTACTGCTTAGCCCAGTTCTATTTGTCTTATGATGACAGAAACAAGCTACCAGACAGGTAGATCAAGACTCGAAGGACATTTAAAAAAAAAATGTTTGACATAATCTTTTGTTGTTGTTGTAGTTCTTCGGCTAGAGCTCCAAGGTCCACCAACGGTGAGATTCTTGCGTATGCGACCGTTTTTTACCCACCATTAAGGAGAGAAATGATAAACAGCAGAACTGTCATCCCGCCTCTCCTGTTATATTAACTTGCGCATTCGTTAAACCCCGTTCCGCTTTTCGGAAGAGTAGGCCATTGTGTGCCGGTCGGAACGGATGACAACATTTACAAACCTGCACACGCACACACGCGAATTAGATGTTAAATTTTTTTTTAAAAGCACATGAGTGCTTATCCCATTATCCTGGAAATAATTATGAGCGCTTTGATTTGTTGCTTTACAAGATTCAGCGCTATATAAATTCCAAAAATTATTATTATTATTATTATTAAATAAAAGAGTAAATAAAAATAGATAATAGATATCTATTTTTTTTAGGTACATCAGTTATGTTACTGTATCCTTTCGTTTTGGGGGCTGCATCAAGGCAAAGGGCTGTACACAGGTTGCTGATGACATGACACAACATTGCAAACTGCAGCAAGGGAGGGAGGGGGGGGAGTGCCCCCACACTTCTGAACACGCCACGTCCCCATGACAACCCGGAGAACAAAACCAGAACACCCCTGGTACCAGCAACCACCACCACTATCACCACCTCCATCACCACCACTCACTCCCACTACCATCACCATCACTACTATCAACACCCCCCCCCCCCCCCACCTCACCACCACCACCTCCACTACCAACACCACCACTTTCTCACCACCACGATCACCACCTCATCACCACCAACACTATCACCATCACTGCCGGCCACCATTTCCCCCCCCCCCTCCCACCCAACTTCACATCACCCCCACCACCACCACCACCACCACCACCACCTCCTCCTTCATCACAGCCATACCAGATGCTGTTTCACTGTTTCTGACACTAAGCTTCCTGTAAGACGAAGCCTGCTGTCATAGTGTGGGTGTCTCTGTCGATGCTTGACCGAGACCGGCATCGAATTTG
>CM054139.1:37075820-37085820 GCA_028751875.1 Rapana venosa
TGTGTATGTTCTGTGTTGTTGTGGTATGTGTGTCGTTCTATCACAATCTACTCTATATGGGTGGAGACACTCGTCCACCCCTACAGCCCACTCTCCTCGCTCCCTTCTCTATGAATAAAAATGTGTATGACCTTGATTTAAACTGAATCCCTATATCAAGATAACCATAAGATAGGAAGCAAGACAAAGAACTGCAACAGCATCATCCGACACAGTCTCTAACGAAACCCCACAGACACAAGCACAACCCTGATCATTTTACACATACATGCCGTGATATAATCTGTCCCCCACTATTCACAAAATCCTCTTATGAAGCACACACCACACGCACGCACCGCGCGCACACACACACACACACACGCAAAAAACACACACAAAGCACACAACATAACACACAACGCAAGCAACACACATCCACACACAACACACACACACACACACACACACAAACACACACACACAACACATGCGCTCAACGCACACACATACACAAATCACACACAATCCCCTCTCCCCAAACGCACACACTCACAATTTGATTTCACACACATACAAAAAACACACACACTCACAAACAACACACACACACACACCCCAACACAGAACCACACACACATACACCACACACACCACACACAACCCCCTCCCCCCCCCCCAAAACACACACAACAAATTCTGATTTCACACACATACACAAACACACACACACTCACAAACAACACACACACACCACAACACACACACACACACACACACACACACCCAAAACACACAACACACACACCGCAAAACACACACCCCAAAAACACACACAAACACCGCAACACAAAACACACACACCCCACACACACACAACACACCACACACACACCTCCTTTCAAAACACAAAACACACACACACACCACAAACAAAACAACCCCACCACCACCACCCCCCCACACCCCTACCCTACCCCAAGAAAATCATTATATATATATCACAAAAATCGCGTCCAAAGAGTGGAAAGGTGAACTGAGGACACAGTGTTCGAAACCATCTGCTGTTTGTTGCTTTGCTGTCTTTGTCCTCTTGCTCTTGGGGTCTTGCCTCTCCCGGGCACAGAGAGAGAGAGAGGAGAGAGGGGGGGAGGGAGGGAGGAGGGGGGAGCTGAGGAAGAGAAAGAGGAGAAAGAGAGAGAGAGAGAGGGCGAGAGAGAGAGGGGAGAGAGAGGGGAGAGAGAGAGAGAGGAGAGAGAGAGAGAGAGAGGAAGAGAGAAAGGGGATGGAGAGGGGAGAGGGGGGAGCTGAGGGAGGAGAGAAGAGAGGGAGAGAGAGAGAGAGTAGAGAGAGAGTGAGAGAGAGAGAGAGTAGGGAGAGAGAGGAGAAGGGAGAGGGAGAGAAGGAGAGAGGGGAGAGGGGAGGACGGAAGAGAGGAAGGAGAGGGAGGGGAGGAGAGAGAGAGAGAGATGAGAGAGAGAGGGGAGAAGAGAGAGAGAGAGAGAGAGAGAAGGACGAGGGGAGAGAGTTGAAGGATGAAGAAAGGGGAAAAAATGACAATGACAGATTCTTTTATTTCGAGGATAAATTTTTTATTTTTTATTGTTTTATTTTTGTTTTTTGTTTTTAAATTTTTTTATTCTTTTTCAGGACAAATTCTTTAATTGAGAGAGAGAGCGAAAAGAGACGAGAGAGAGATGAAGGATGAGATCGGTGGTAGGAAGCGGGATGACGAGAGGGATGGAGAGGGATGAGAGAGAGTAGTTGGAGGCGAGAGAGAGAGAGTGAGAGAGAGGGGAGGAAGTGGGGAGAGATTGGAGGGAGAGAGAGAGAGGGATGGGATATGAGAAGTGAGAGATTGAGATGAGAGAGAGAGAGAGATTCGACCTAAGAAGTATCTTTACCTTGTTGGTTAGAGGAAGGAGAGAGATGGAGAGAGAGAGATGAGAGAGGGAGATGTGGGAGATGATGATTGAGAGACGGAAGATGAGAGAGATTGAGAGTTTGAGAGGGAGATGAAGGTGGAGAGTTGGAGAGAGAGATGAGGAGAGAGAGAGAGGAGAGAGAGCGCATTACCATAGTTGATGGGTTGCTGTTATAACGCAGAGAGTGACAGCCGCAATTACGGTCGGCTGAGCCATGGAAAAGCAACATGATTTGAATTGATTTGACGGGAGTTGGGGCAGGAATGACATGTCGGCCATGGGGGGAGGGGGGGAGGCAGGGAGGGGCAGGGATTTGGAGGAGGGCAGGGGGGGGGAGAGGGGGGAGAAGAAGGGAGGTAGGTGGGGGGGGGTTGGGGGGTTGTTTGGGATGGGAATAAGAAATTTGAGGAAAGGGAGAAGGAGTCAGAGGGCTCGTTGGCAGGAACGGGGGGGGGGAGTGTTGGGGGGGGGGGGGGGGGGGGTTTTAGAGTAGAGGGTAGAGTAGAGAACTACTGCTACTATGCTACTGCTAGCTGCTGCGGCTGTCCTGCTGTACTACTCCTACCTACTCCCTACTTCTACTACTCCTTCTACCTTCTGCTACCACTACTGCTATATCCTTTTATAAACTACTACTGCTACTGCTACTTCTACTACAACGCTGCTGCTGCTGCTGCTGCTACTACTATACTACTACTTTTCTACTACTACTACTACTGCTACTTTTACTACAACTGTGCTTGCTACTACTTACTACTTCTACTCCTACTTACTCCTACTCCAACCTACAAAAATGCTACCACTACTGCTACTGCTGCTGCTTGTGCTACTACTACTTACTTACTACTACTACTTTTAGAGCAAACCTGCTTGCTGTACTTACTATACTACTACTATCTTCCTTTTTCACTCAAAATTGTATCATGAAGACAAAAGGAGGTTTTGACAGTATTACGTAATCGATTAGCGTTTCCTGCTATATAACGAATATGAGAAAATTTGACCTGCGCCATACCACCCTCTTCCCCCCACACTCTCCCCCCATTACTCCACCTCACCCATCCTACCCCCCCCCCTCTACCTACCTCTGGTAAGCTGACTCCCCCCCCCCTCCTCCCACCCATCCTTCTTTTCCTCATCTTTCTTTCTACCGTTCCTTCTCTTGACACAACGCAGAAACAATGAAGAGGTGTATGTTTTCACGTAAATGTGGTGTGTGTCAGTGTGGGTTGGTGGTGTGGGTCGGTGGTTTTACGTCTTTCATGCTTTTGTGTTTAGCGCCAGGTAGTCAGGAATTCTTTGCCATCATTTTCAGGTCCTGCAGTTCTGAATCAGTGCCATAGATTTCGCGGAGTGTGTTGCGTTGTGTTGTGTCTTTAACGGGCATCACCATTGAGACGCAGGATGAAAACATCATTAGTTGTTTTGGTTGGTACTGTTTCGTGAACAACAATACAATACTTCCTAAGACTGCGTGTGCTCTCTAAAAGCTGGATGATGCGTTTCTCAGAGTTTAAAGTATATGGGGGCTTACTGACGTTATCTATTTGCCTTAATATTGACTTAAAGCGGTCATCAGTATGATCGTTTCATCGTCGTCCCTTTTTTCTTGAAATATTATGATTTATTCTGCAGAGCCGTTGTAGCCATTGTATCTGCCTTAACTGGGGGGATTTGGGGTCCAGAATTTGTCTTCGATTGTGCCTGACTGAATTTTGCTGCTTAGGGTGTGTTTTATCGGTGCGTCCATCGACTATTTCTTTGAAGACGTCCAGTTACGTTTTGTTTTCATGAACAACTTTGTTGGCTTTTAAAAAAAAGTGATTTGGTTTCTTTTTCTATCTGTTCGTGGATTCTAAAAAGGAATGGGTTTTTTCTTTTTCGCTGAGGGATGTTTGTTATGGATGACATCTTGAAGAAGAGTGTGTGATGAGTAAGAGCGTGAGATCTGCTGATCTGCCTGTTGCTACCACCTGAAGGACGTATCATGGCCAGCTTGAGTGACACCTACGGCCCCCTGAGGGCACCGGACAGGGTAGGCTCCGCCTCGATGAGGTCCCATTCCTACAGCGCTGTGGAGTCTTATCTTTCGGCCGATTCCTCCATTTCTTCCTCTTCAGCCTCCTCCTCCTCCACCTCCACCATCGCCTCATCTTCATCCTCCACCTCCACACTCACACCCCCAGAGCCGGTGTCTGCGGGAGGTGGTGGTGGTGGTGGTGGCGTGCCTTTGTGGAAGACTCTGGTGAGGCCCCGTCCTTGGCGCTTCGTGCAGAGGTCCAGAGTAGGAGGCTCCCTCGACAGGGAGAGGGCTCACCAGGAGGACACGGCCTTGGACGGTGACCGCGGCGCGAAAGACATGGACAGCGACAACAGTTCCTGCGTGGACGGAGACGTGTTTACCGGCTCGGAGAAAACCTCCTCGGAGTCCTCAGGCCGGGGTGGTAGCAGAGCCAACGGGGTGGACGGCGCTGCGGACTCTGTCAACAGGGCCCAAAGCGAATCGGACATCGCTTCCCGAAAACCTTCCTCCTCTGGAGAGCGGAGGCCTCTGGGCTTCAAGACCAGGGCGGAGCGGTTCAGCCTGCAGGACAACAAGGTCAGCCAGCCCCGCCCCAGCGCCATGACCCGCTCCCAGACCCTCCCCCCCAGCGGAAGGTCCTCGCTGGCGCCCGCCTCTCAGCCCCAGACCCTCCCGCGAGGTCCCACCCTGGTGGACAGCTCCAGGAGGAGCCGGAGCAGCAACCGGGTGGACGGGCCCAAGACGGTGAAGTTCTCAGAGCCGGAGAAGGTGGAGTTCTCCCCGGCGAGGTCAGACAGTTCTTCCGACAAGGGGTCCGACAAGTCGGACAGCCCCAGTAAGAGCGTGACGTTGAACGTTCAGAACAGCAGCGTCAAGGTGTCGTTCTCCAAGCCCCCGGTGTCTGCCAAGCCGCCGGCGGTGTCGGAAAAGCCTGACCTGTCTTCCAGAACCAAGGTGCTGGCGGATAGACCACATGTTCCCGCCAAACCCGCCAGGTTGAACATCACCTCCAACGGCCCCTCTTCAGTTCCAGTGACCTCCTCCCCCTCCTCCTCCTCCTCCTTAACGGCCAAATCTACACCTAGTCCAACGTCTAAAACGCACACGAAGGACTCGGCACAGCCTAAATCTTCAGGTAAGAAATCTCCTAACAGCTCCTATGATGACGTGCTGCACAGTACGGGCTTCACAGCTGTAGATGAAGGCGAAAGGGACTCCCAGTCAACGCCATCGCTTGATAACCCTCATCTCAGGCAGGAGGACAAACGGAGAAGTATCAGCGAAGGAACAGCCTTCAGACGAAACCCCTTGCAGTCATCCTCTAGAAAATGGCGTCGAAACGTCAACAGACTGTTCCAAACACCTTCTAGAAGACATCAACGACAACATCAAAGACTTTTCAGAAGCCGTCAAATCCTCCAGCGACGAACAGGGTCGGAACGAAGAATCCGAAACTGACGCCGAAGTTTCCTCCCAGCAAGACTCTCCTGCGTCAGAAACGAATTCTGGTCGTTCGGACGAGAGTAAGAAAACCAGCGCTAAGAGACATCGTGCCGAAAAAGATGATCAAGATCAAAGGAGACAAAAAGGCCGAAGAGAAGGCGGCCAAAGCAAAGAAGAAAGAGCAGAAGGAGAAAGAGAAGAAAGAGAAAGAAGTGAAGTCGAGAAAGAAGACGCCGTCACCGGACGGTTCTCGTCGGGAAAGAAGCAGGATCAAACTGTTCCCGTGGAAAGTGGAGTTCTCTGCCAAGGACAAGTCCTCGGCCTCCGATGCAGCGTCCGTGCCAAAGACAGCAAGAAGAAGGGCAAGGATGGAAAGAAGGGGAAAGCAGCGGATAAAGAAACGGACCCTCTTCCTGCCGGCGCTAAACGTGGAGTACATGCCAAGCAGAACGGTGGAACAGGCAGTGAACAGACAGGTGAGGGTTTTTTTCTTTTTCGGTCATGTTTTTTCTCTCCCTTCTGTGGTGTTGTGTGTGTGTTGTGTGTGTGTGTGTGTGTGTGTGTGTGTGTGTGTGTGTGTGTGTGTGTGTGTGTGTGTGTGTGTGTGTGTGTATGCGTGTGTGTGGTGTGTGTGGTATGCGTGTGTGCGTGGTTTGTGTGTATGTGTGTGTGTGCTTATTTTTTCTTTTTATTCTTTTTATTTCGAGGATAATGGAATAAACACTCATGTCCTTTTTTCACATCTAGTCCCCGTGTGTATGCAGTTTTGTAAATTTTGACATCCGTTCCCACCGGCACACAATGGCCTACTCTTCCGAAAAGTGGAACGGGTTTTAACACGGGACTTCGGTTTATATAGTCTCATCCGAAGGACTTTTGGGGAAAGTGGAGTCGGCACTGATGTTAACTCCCGAGGAAAAATCCTCTTGAACGAGAATCGAACCCGGGTCAGCAAATCACGAATACATCACTGTAACCACTGTGTGTGTGTGTGTGTGTGTGTAAGAGAGAGAGAAAGAGAGAGGGGTGTATATTTGTGTGCCGTGTGTGTGTTTTGCATAGCCGGTTTAATGATGATGTCATTTCTTCTATTTGTTCTGATGTATATTTCGGTGATGACGTGTTGTAAAAAAGCTTCTGATGTGATCGGTGACTTCATCATTCTGTTTCTTCGCCTTAAAAAAAAGTGTTTGTGCCATTTTTCCATTGTGTTGTTGTTGGTAGTGGTGGTGATGATATTTGAAAAAATATTCAAAGCGCTTGCTCACCCGTTCTGTCATTGGTGGTGGATTATTAATTTGTCCCCTTCTTTCATCCCACGCACACTATTCTTTTATGCGTTTCTGTCTTGTTTCTGAGTTAGTTTGTTCTTTGCTTTATTTTGTACTTCTCGCTTTGTAGTTGTTGTTCTCGTTTCTTTAAGTGTTAATATTATTTTATGTTCCTTTGTTCTTGTTCATCTTCTCCTCGTCTTCTTCCTCCTTTTTATTTCTCTTCCTCCTCCTTCTTGCCCTTTCTCTTTCATCTTTATCAACGTCATCATCATCATCATCATCATCATCATCACCATAATTTTCTCCTCTTCCTCCTCCTTCTCCTTCTCCTCCTCCTCCTCCTCCTCCTCCTCCTCCTCCTCTTCCTTCTTCTTCTTCATCATCATCTTCTTCTTCTTCTTCTGATCTTCTTTTCTTCTTCTTCTTCTTCTTCTTCTTCTTCTTCTTCTTCTTCTTCTTTCTCTTCTTCTTGTCTTCTCCCTTTCCTCCTCCTCTTCCCCCTCTTCCTCCTCCTCCTCCTCTTCCTCCTCCTCCACCTCCTCTTGTCCTTCTTCTTCTTTATTTCCACCACCACCATCACCACTACCACCAACACCATCTCCTCTTCCTCCCCTTCCTCCTCTTCCTCCTTCTCCTCCTTCTTCTTCTTCTGTGGTGTGTTTTCAAAGTTCAAAGCTGACACCATTGATCAGTCATGGTGGTAGTGGGGTGGTGGTGGGATAACACACAAATGAGTCACTGCTCTGACTACCAGTACCACTGCTCGTGCGTGGCTCTGCAACTCTCTGTCTCTCTGTCTGTCTCTCTATCTCTGTCTCTGTCTCTCTGTCTGTCTCTCTATCTCTGTTTCTCTCTGTCTCTGTCTGTCTGTCTGTCCCTGTCTCTGTGTCTCTCTCTTTCTCTCTCTTCGTGTCTCCGTCTTTCTTTCTCTGTCTCTCTCTGTCTGTCTGTCTGTCCATGTCTCTGTGTCTCTGTCTCTCTTTCTCTCTCTTCGTGTCTGTCTCTCTGTCTCTGTCTGTCTGTCTCTGTCTGTCTGTATGTATCTCTCTCTCTCTTTCTTTCTTTCTTTCTTTCATTCTTTCTCTTTGTACTTTCTATCTGTCTTTGTCTGTCTTTCTCTGTTTCTCTGTTTGTCTCTCTTTCTTTCTGTCTGTCTGTCTTTCTTTCTTTCTGTACTTTCTCTCTCTCTCTCTCTCTCTCTCTCTCTCTCTCTATCTCTCTCTCTCTCTCTCTCTCTCTCTCTCTCTCTCTCTTTCTTTCTTTCTGTCTGTCTGTCTGTCTGTCTTTCTGTCTATGTCTTTCTCTCTCTCTCTCTCTCTCTCTCTCTCTCTCTCTCTCTCTCTCTCTCTCTCTCTCTCTTTCTTTCTTTCTTTCTTTCTGTCTGTCTGTCTGTCTTTCTGTCTATGTCTCTCTCTCTCTCTCTCTCTCTCTCTCTCTCTCTCTCTCTCTCTCTCTCTCTCTCTCTCTCTCTCTCTCTCTCTCTCTCGTCACTCTTTCTTCCCCTCTGTGTACTCTCTCTGTCTGTCTCTGGGTTTCCCCCCCCCTCCCCCCCCCCCCCCCCCCCCCCCCCCCCCCCCCCCCCCCCACTCTCTCTCTCTCTTATTTATTTACGTTGTTTGTTTTGAGTTCTACCCGTGCTCGGGTCGCTTATTCATTTTCCCGGCTTTTCTTCCAATTATAATATCAACACATACCCAATCCAGAAAAGACCATAATAACCATACATTATCATTGTCAACGTTAAGCATCAAACCGTGTAATGCCACAACAATTGCTCCCCCTTTTAGCTGCTGCTACTGCTGTTGTTGGTGGTGGTGGTGGTGGCGGTGGCCGGCGGCGGTGGTGGTGGTGGTGGTATTGTTGCATTAATTTTGTTGTTGTTTGCTGCTACTGCTGCTGCAAGTGTTTCTTCTCAAAAGTATTTTTACCACCTCTACCACTGTCATTACTACCTTTGATTCTTCTTCTTCTGCTGCTGCTGCTGCTGCTGCTTCTGCTGATGCTACTACTGCAATTACTACTGCTGTTACCACCACCACTATAACCACTACGATTACTGCTATTACTACCGCTACCACTGCTGCTACCACTTCTACTACTTTCACCGCCATGACTACAACTATAAAGGGCTGCTGCTATTTCTTCTTCTGCTTCTGCTGACACATTACGTAGTTTCTTCAGCATTAATAGCAGTGGCAACAGTAACAGTCGTAACATAAGGTGGCGTCGATTTTGTAAACACATTTCGTGTTTTAAGTCAGTAAAACGATGCAGTTGACCAATAATTATATATCGTATGCAGTTATCATTGTCGTCATTATGAATGTTACTGTGAAAACATCGCTAAGCCAGATGGTATTACACCCAACTATTAATTCTCTACGTCTGTCATGTCGTAAAGTGGCTGTTGTCCTGAACTGGACAGGCTCAACAGAGATAAGAACTCCTCTCGCCCCTGGCTGGTCTTAGCTGGAAACTCTCTGTGGTAAACTTCCAGTGAAATGCTGCCTCATTGAACAGTTTAGGGAGTACCCGCTTTACGTTCACACTCTCGGCTAAGTTTTCGTTAATAATTCAGTATCGTTTTATTCCCGTTACTTTGGGTGGGTTTTTTAAAATGTGTACTGGTCTAAAGCGAAATTTCTAAGCAGTTCCAAAATGATTTTCAATTACTTTTTTGACCAGATTCGCGTCGTTGAGTTGAACATCTTTATCCTTTTAGCGACAAGAAAACCATTTAACGACACCGCATGGTTTATGTCCAATTTGTCTATTAAAAAAAAAGTAAGTAAATAAATAAAACACTTTATTTTTGCATGGCCTGGCCATCTTTTACTTAAGGGGGTAAAAGGGGAGGTGGGGGGGGGGGGGGGGGGCGTTAGCAGGAGAAGAAGAGGATAGGGAGAGAGAGTGAAGGGGATGGGGAGGAAAAAGGATTTTCCTTTCCTTAAAAGGCTTAGTCATCAAATATGTCTTCATCGCTCATATTAGCAGTCATGTTGAAAAGATATATTATGTATGTTCTTGAGTCAGCGCAGATTTACGTGGACATTCATGTTTGCTTGCGGGCATGTTTCAAATTAAAATGGGAAGGAAGAGAGAGATGGGGGAAAAAAGAAAGAAAGAAAGAAAGAGGAAAAGGCGAATAAATCACATGCGCGCCGCACGCACACACACATATACGTATACATACAAACCCATAACGCACGCATGCACGCACACACGCACATATACATACACACATACATACAGTCTCTCTCTCTCTCTCTCTCTCTCTCTCTCTCTCTCTCACTCTCTCTCTCTCTCTTTCTCTCTCTCTCTCTCTCTCTCTCTCTCTCTCTCTCTCTCTCTCACAC
>CM054139.1:37098320-37105820 GCA_028751875.1 Rapana venosa
TGTGAGTGTGTGAAATGGGGATTTAGATGCAGAGATTTTTTTTTATAACTAAGCTGATGCCATCCTTTGTATGGTGTTTTGTTTGCTCCTTTTTGTTTGGTTTCTAATTATGTAATCAAACTAGATTTTCCCATGGTCACAATGGCCCGTTGTCACAATGGCATGACCCCCGATTTTCCCTCTATGCACGACTGCTTAGGCTCAGATTACTATAACCACTGTCCTCTTTCTCTCGTTTAGAAATAAAGAAGGGGGAAAAAATAACAACAACAACAACAACAACAAAGCAAGCAAAGAAAAAAAACTGCACAAACTGTTTTATGCGCTACAGTCACCCTTGCGTACACCATCACTTTCCATCACATCAACAAAAACACTATTTTCTGCAAAGACTGTTCCTTGACTTACACACATGCCAGACTTTGTACATATGCTGCTTATAAGCAACAATTCAGATTATGTCAGTTTTTCCTCCCGCAAGAAAACAATATATCTCTCTCCCCCTCCCAGCTCTTCCTTCCTTGTCTGCTATAGACTTTTAACCACTTTTATACATCCGCTTAGACACATAGTGCAGTATTATAACTAACAGTCCGCATTTTCATTATCACCTCAATTCTTCTCTGCCAATTAATTTGAGTATTTAGCCTCGAATGTAGAAGTTATGGCTTCTTCGTACTATATAAACATATAATGATATCAAAACAAAACAGTTACTTCACGAACAGGAACATCTCAAAAACATACAAATAATGCCAGTTGCAGGCTATATACACAGAAAGAGTCAACAGGAAGACATTAACCACAGGAAGTAGTACAACACAGTTTCCGAATATCAGCACGGCAGCCGTTCCCTTGTCCCACTACACATCAATAGGCCTAGCGAAAACAAGAAGACCAGAGCATCCATCAGTGATAGCCTAACGTCAGCTTTAGTACTACTTGACCTTCGGCGAACTATAAATCGAGGCCTCTGCTTTGTTGTTAGGCTAGTCTTCTTCCGGTCAGGTTGTCTGCCTCACGTGACTAGGAAGACAAGAAGGGATTTTCTCCCTGTTAATAATGTGTGCCTGTGTGTCTAATCGTTCTCTGTTTCTGTCTGTCTGTCTGTCTTTCATCTGTTTCTCTGTCTCTCTCTGTCTGCCTGTCTCTCTCTTCTGTTTCTGTCTGTCTGTCTCTCTCATCTGTTTCTGTCTGTCTGTCTGTCTGTCTGTCTCTCTCTCTCTCTCTCTCTCTCTCTTCTCTTCTCTCTCTCTCTCTCTCTCTCTCTGTCTGCCTGTCTCTCATCTGTCTCTGTCTGTCTGTCTCTCTCTTTCATCTGTTTCTCTGTCTCTCTCTCTGTCTTCCTGTCTCTCTCATCTGTTTCTGTCTGTCTCTGTCTGTCTCTCTCTCATCTGTTTCTGTCTCTGACTGCCTGTCTCTGTCTATCTGTCTGTCTCTCTCTCATTTGTTTCTCTCTCTCTCTCTGTCTGTCTGTCTCTCTCATCTGTTTCTGTCTTCTCTGTCTCTCTCCCTCTATCTGTCTCTGTCTCTCTCTCGCTCTCTCTTTCTCTCTGTGAATCTGTCTGTCCGTTTGTCTGCCTTTCTCTCTCTCTGTCTGCGTGCAATCTGCATAGAATAATATTTGTATCTGTTCGTGCATGCCCACAAGCGCCTGTGCGTGTACATGTGTGTGTGTGTGTGTTTGTGTACGTGCGTGCGCACAAGCACTGTGCGTGTACATGTGTGTGTGAACGTGCGTGCGTGTGTGTGGTGTGTGTCTGTGTGTATATACGTGTGTGTGTGTGTGTGTGTGTGTGTGTGTGTATACGTGTGTGTGTGTATGTGTGTATGTGTGTGTGTGTGTGCGTGCGTGTGTTGTTGTGTGTGTGTGTGTGTATACGTGTGTGTGTGTGTGTGTGTGCGTGGGTTGTGTGTGTGTGTGTGTGTGTGTGTGTGTGTGTGTGTGTGTGTGTGTGTGTGTGTGTGTGCACGTGTGTGTGCTGACTCGGAAGAGAGGATTAGCACGCCCACACGACGTAATCCCTCCTCCTCTCCTTATCCCTCCCATCCCTCCCACCACACCTTTTCTTTGCCCTACTCTTCTTCCCCCCCCTCCCCCTCCATCCCCCCCCCACCCCCCCCCCCCCCCCCCCCCCCCCACCACACACACAAACTTTCTCTCTCACCGTTCATCCCCCCCTCCTTTTCCCCTTTCACTATCTCTATCCCCTCCCTCCCCTTCCTGTCTAGTTCTCCTCTTGCCTCCTCTGCCCTTCCCCTCCTCCTCCCTTCCTTTCTATTCCCCCCCCCACTCACACACACACACACACACACACACACACACACACACACACACACACACACACACACACACACACACACACACACACACTGTGTCTTTCGCTTCAAGCAGGCCTCAGTTAATCTCTTCTTTTGTTTCGTTGCCAACTGACAGGTTCAAACTGACAGCAAGAAAGGAAAAAAAAAATGGTTGAAGTGCAACAGTTTGGCTCTGTCCCACCTTCCTTCTCACCCCCATCCCCCTCCTCACGTGTCCCTCCAATTCTTTATTCACGTCGATATCAGTACAGTCAAACAAGAAAACAACAATAACAATAATTGTCAGACATTTATGCCATGACAATGAAAGAAGAAGAAGAAGGAAGAGGAGGAGGAGGAGGAGGAAGAGGAGAAAGAGAGGAAGAAGAGGAGGAAGAAGAGGAGGAGGAGAAGAAGAAGAAGAACTACAACAATAACACCAACAAAACAAGAGGATGAAGAAGAGGAGAAGGAAGAAGAAGAATAATTTGAAGAAGAAAAAGAACAAGAAGCAGAGGATGAAAAAGAACAAGAACAAGAGCAAGAAGAACGAGGAAGAAGAAGAAGAACAACAAAAAAGAACAAGAACGAGAAGAGGACCGAAACCAAACCAAACCAAACCGAAACCAAACCAAACCAAAAACAAAACAAGCAAAAACAATAGCTCTAAACAACAACAAAGATTGTTAGCGTCTTTGTAACTGTATTGCAGATAGATTGACATATGATTTGTGTCTTAAAGAGCAGTTGTGACCAGTGTTTGGGTTTTATGGATGTTGTACCTTCAGTGGTGTTGCATGGACCTGCCAGATCTTCTCTCCTCTGATGTGATAATAAAAGTTGCCTGGAGTCTTGCAGAAAATATCAGGAAAAGCGTATGGCTTTTCTTGTTGTTGTTGTTGCTGCTTCTGTTGGTTGTTACAGTTGGATTTGCACGGAAAAGGCATATCATGCGTTGTTGTTGCTGCTGTTGGTTGTTACAGATGGATTTGCACCGAAAAGGCGTATCATGCGTTGTTGTTGTTGTTGTTGCAAAAGGATTTGTATTGAAAAGGCATTTCATGCGTTGTCCTCTGGGTTCATACTTGTTGGCTTCCTAATGAATAAGTTCAGTATTGTTTGGTGCTAGAACACACTGGGGACGGGATAGCTCAGTGGTCGGAGCACTCGCTTTCCCCCAGCCAAGTTAAGCAGCGTCGAGTGTGGTTACCACTTGGATGGGTGACCGTTTGCGCAATTGCGTGCCTTGGTTTCAGTACAGTTCCCCTAGTTCACCCAGCTGTAAATGGGTACCTGCCTCTTTAGGGTCAGGGAAGGTAAAGCAGCGAGGGAGAGGAGATGGGCGCCGCTGCCCTCAATATGCTGGCCCCTAGAGAAGTTGAGGTCTCTGACGCCTCGCTCCCCTACGACCTTATAGGTTATGGGACTCCTTTACCTTACCTTTTATGTAGAGCACACTATATAAACTGTCAGCTTGTTATTGGCGAAAAGAGAGCAGATACAGACTGCTCGCTTGAGTTTGTAAATGTCAGAAGAATAGCAAACTCATTTTCAAGTAAAAAAATATCTGATAAATGACTTGTTGCTGCTGTCGCTGCTGCCTTGACATTTGACCTTTGTACTTTGTCGCTTGACAACGGCGTGTGTTTGTGCGCGCGCGCACACACACACACACACACACACACACACACACACACACACTTCACCAAGTCTCAAACTTGAGCCCTCATGCATTAGTCAGATTAAGAGTACAACGCTCTTACCACAAGGCTTTTCCTCCACCACCCTCACCCCCCCCCCCTCCTTCCACCCTCACACCCTCCCGAGATATATATTAGTAGCGATAAAACCTGGTTACAGAGATATAAGCTCCTGATAAAAAATATATAAAAAATCTGGCTACAAGCCTGTTGACAGGGCAAAGAGTAGACTTGTGTGGCTCAGGGCAGTGTTTCTATTATCAGCTTGAAGATCGCTACTTCTGTTCTTTGTTTTTCTGTGTAGTGGGTCTCTGAGAAAGGAGAACACTGGAATATCACAGGATCTGACTTTATTTAAAGGGAAACGTTGGTTG
Organism: Rapana venosa; assembly: GCA_028751875.1. Lineage (NCBI taxonomy): Eukaryota > Metazoa > Mollusca > Gastropoda > Neogastropoda > Muricidae > Rapana > Rapana venosa. Next base: position 37,102,696 of record CM054139.1, read on the forward strand.
TGGTCGAATTATACTGAGAACATGATAGCGGGGTTTGGTTGGTTGTCTCTCTCTCTCTCTCTCTCTCTCTCTCTCTCTCTCTCTCTCTCTCTCTCTCTCTCTCTCTCTCTCTCTCTGCTTATTCATTATCCTCGAAATAAAAGAATTTGTCATTGTCATTGTCATTCTCATCTCTCTCTCTCTCTCTCTCTCTCTTCTCTCTCTCCTTCTCTCTTCTCTTCTCTCTCTCTCTCTCTCTCTCCCCTCTTTTCTCTCTCTCTCTCTCTCTCTCTCTTCTTTCTGTGTGTATGTGTGTGTGTGTGTAGTGAAGTCAAGTCAAATCAAGTCAAGTCAAGTCAATTTTTTTTTCCATATGGTACATTGCTTTAGCAATGTATTTGGGTTGTTTTTTTCATCAAGCCAAGCGTGGTGTGTGTGTTTGTGTGTGTGTGTGTGTGTTGTTGTGTGTGTGTGTGTGTGTGTGTGTGTGTTTGTTTGTCTTTTTCATGTTGGTTTGCCTAAAAAGTAAAACTACGATATAGTAGTATTTGACTTTCAAGGGCAAGTTTGGTCATAATCATTTTTATGGAGAAAATGAAATCAGCTTTTCTCTCTCTCCCTCCCCCCCTCTCTCTCCCTCCCCCCCTCTCTCTCTCCTCTCTCTTCCCTCCCCTCTCTCTCTCTCTGTCTCTCTCTCTGTCTCTTTCTTGTTTGGATTCCCATCGCTTCACTCACGCGCTGATGTTCTCTGAAAACAATTTCCAAACGTCTCCGCGCCTCAAAGTCTGTATTGACAAAGACCAGATAAAAACAACAACAAAACCTTCCTGCCTGACATCATTTTCTATAATTATCAGTCTGCCACAGTCGAGTAGTCAATACAGCATGTATTCACAAGCACAATACAATAATAACACCAACAAAAAAAGCAATCATAAGAGCAGAAACCAAAAAAACAAAAAACAAAAATGGACTTTTGGCTTGTGCGCTGACGAAATCGATGATGACATGGCGGCAAACGAGTTTCCGTTACTTTGTAAACAAACCGTTGACATTTTGTTCGTACCCAAATGCTGCACGATGACTTTTCGATGCAGCGGATCGAACGAAACTTTGTCTATATACACATACACACACGCGCGCGCACACATACAGACACAGATACACACACACACACACACGCATATACAACCTCCACCCCCTCCACCACCCCGTCTAATATCACAACTTGTGAGAAGACGTTAAATGAATATATATATCTATATATCTATATATATCTATCTATATATCTATCTATCTATATATATATATATATTATATATATATGTGTGTGTGTGTGTGGTGTGTGTGTGTGTGTGTGTGTGTGTGTGTGTTGTTGTTGTTGTCTTCGATTTTACGTCTATTCACCCTCAGTGATATTAGACGAGAAAGAAAAAAATATATATACAAGGGGTGTATGATAATTGAGGTGGTTGTTGTGTGTGTGTGTGTGTGACACACGAACATACCCAGCATGCACTCAGTCCGCTACTTCGAGAGGGATGGGCTTTGCCAGGTCCATCTTTCCCACAACAAACACACTGCCAAGAAAAATATATTTTTGGAAAAGCACACACACAAAACAACAAATAAAGAAATGCAAAGCAACGGCCCCCCTCCTGACCTCAGTACAGTGCCTCAGTGACTCATTAAAGGGGGGGGGAAACAACCAGGCATTTATTTGGAGCTTTAGCTAATCAAAGCTGTCTATTGCCGAAAGAACGCATCAACAACGAACAACATGGTGGGCATTGAAAGTACCCCCATGGTCCTTTAAAAGGGTGCGTGCAGAACGCCAGAGAGAGAGAGAGAGAGAGAGAGAGAGAGAGAGAGAGAGAGAGAGAGAGAGAGAGAGAGAGAGAGAGAGACGCAAACGCAGTTTTATTTCACGAGGGTAATATAGATTTAGTTACAAAGACTGTTTTTTTCATCCAGCTCTCAACATGATTATAAAAGAAACCAAATAATACAAATGACTTACACATACACACATGGATACCAACAGATGCACAGAGAGAGAGGAGAGAGAGGAAGAGAGAGAGAGAGAGAGAGAGAGAGAGAGAGAGAGAGAGAGAGAGAGACTGACTGACAGACTGACTGACCTACAGACAGAAAGACAGACTGAATGACTGACCTACAGACAGACACACAGACAGACCGAGAGACAGACAGAGACAGACAGACAGAGATACAGTCATGGAGGCATATCTAATTGACCTTCCTTCCCTACAGTGACTGCCAGTGTGCTCCCCTTTGTAGCGTTCAAACAGGTGTTTTGATGGCAGAAACCTCAACTAGGATGTTTGTTGTTCGCGCGAAGGCATACGCGCACGCACAGACCACAAGTATACACGTTATCGTTCACAGTGCCACACACACACACATACACACACACACACACACCGCGCGCGCGCGCAGGCATGCAGGCACGCACGCAGCACGCAGCCGCAGCACGCACACGCACGCGCGCACACACACACACACACACAACACACACACGAGAGAGAGAGAGAGAGAGAGAGAGAGAGAGAGGGGAGAGAGAGAGAGAGAGAGAGAGAGAGAGAGAGAGAGAGAGAGAGAGAATACAGACACGAACAGAAAACGAATAATAAGAAAACTGAAGACGAGTTAGAAAAAAAAAGATAGAAAACAAATAAACAGAAAGAGAGGGAAATAAAACGACAAAAGACGTAAAGAAACGCCCTCCGGCAATTTTTCGGAAGAAATGAATGATGAATGATGATGACGGGGATGATGTTATATGATGATGAGACGACGTGTGATGAGATGAGACGACATGACGCGACAATGATCGGACGAGCGACGATGCGGCGACGATGACGACGATGATGATCATAATCTTCGTAAGTTTGTTCCAAGGACACCATGTAAAAATATCGGCAGGCTCAGTTTCGTTTCGCTTTTTCTGTCCGCATCTGCAAGCAAGGGATTAAGATAAAGATTTGCAAGCTTGGCTATGCTGCAAAAAGTAAAATTGAAGAAGTATTAATCTGAAATATTGAAAAAAAAAACACAAGAAGAGGAAGAGGGGAAGGAAGTAGAAGGAGGGGAGGAGGAGAAAAAGATCTTGATAAGGAGGAGGAGGA
>CM054139.1:37123320-37125820 GCA_028751875.1 Rapana venosa
CCATGCGCCCGCACCCCCCCCCAACACATACACACAAAAACCACAAACCAAAACACAGGGCACCACACACCCGCAACACACACCACTCCCCACAACACACAACAAAACAAACCACACACCACACCCCACACACACACACACCCCACACACACCACACCACACATTGACCGGGACTCAGACAACGAAAAGCAGACAGGCAGACAAACCTAAAGTATGTCAAGTGAGAAAAGGGTGTGTGTTTCTTGACACCTCGATTCTTGCATCGGAATCTTGGAGGAGAGTATGGTTTAGACGGTGTGTATGGTGTGTGTGGGGTGTGGGTGTGTGTGTTGTGGGGTGTGTGTGTGTGTGTGTGTTTTGTGTATGTGTGGGGTGTTGTTTTGTGTGTGTGTGTTTGTGTGTGTGTGGGGTGTTGTGTGTGTGTTGTCGTGTTTTGTGTGTGTGGTGTGTGTGTGTGTGTGTGTAGTGTGTGTGTTGTTTTGTGTGTGTGTGTGTGTGTTGTGAGTTGTTGTTGTGTGTGTGTGTGTAGTGTGAGTGTTGTTTTTTTGTGTGTGGGGTTTCTGTGTGTGTGGGGTTGTTTTGTGTGTGGGTGTGTATGTGTGTTTTGTAGTGTGGGGGTGTGTGTTTGTGTGTGTGTGTAGTGTTTTGTGTGTTTAGTGTGTGTGTGTGTGTAGTGTGTGTGTTGTGTTGAGTGTGTGTCTATGTGATTGTCTGTATCTGTGTTAGTGCGTATTGTGTGTGTGTGTGTGTGTGTGTGTGTGTGTGTGGTGGTGTGTGTGGTGTGTGTTTTGTGTGTGTGTTATAATTTGTGTTTTGTGTGTGTGTTTGTGTGTATATGTGTCTGTGTGTTTTGTGTGTGTATAAGTGTGCCTGTTGTGTGTGTGTGTGTGTGTTTATGTGATGTGTCTGTTCGTATTTGTGTTTGTGCGTATTGTATGTGGTGTGTGTGTTCGTTGTGTGTTGTGTGTGTGTGTGTGTTTGTGTGTGGTTCTTATATGGCTCTTTTGTGTGTGTTGTGTGTGTGTGTCTGTCTTGTTTTAGTGTGTTTCTTGTGTGTGTGTGTTTTGTCTGTTTTCTGTGTGTTTATGTGATGTGTGTGTGTGAGTGATGTGTGTGATGGACTGTGTCTGTGGGTAGTGTATGCATGCATGCATGTGTTTGTGTCTGTGTGTCTGTCTGTCTGCCTGCCTACTTGCCTATCTGTCTATCTGTGTCTGTGTCAGTGTGTGTCTGTCAATGTGTGTGGGTATGTGATCTGATATTGTTAATACTTGAACAGCGTTGTTTCCACCCAGACTGGTGGGGAGAAAGGGTGTAGAAAAGAGGGGAAAGGAGGGAAGGAGAGAGGGGAGGAGGAGAAGGAGGAGGGGGGGAGTAAGAGTTCGAACCTGGTAAAGCCATTCACCCAGTTCTCTCCTTTCACTCAACGCTGGTTCTTTTCTTAATCAGCACTCTCTGATTTAGTTTTCTTCTGAAACCAGCTCGTTTCTCTCATCACTCCCCCCCCCCACTCTGAACTCAAGCTCATGACATACCTCTCTCACGATCGAGGGCATCATCTCGACTCTCTTCTACATTCTCTCTCTCTCCTCTCTCCCTCTCTCATCTCACTCTCTCTTCATCTCTCCTTCTCCCACTCTCTCTCTCTCTCTTCTCTCTCTCTATCTTCCTCCTGACTTCCACCTTCACCTCTCTTCGCTTCATCCATCATCGCATCTCTCGAATGTGTTTCTTCTCTTTCTTCTTCTCTCTTCTCTCTCTCTCTCTCTCTCCCCTCTCCTCTCTCTCTCTCTCTCTCTCTCCTCTCTCCTCTCTCTCTCCTCTCTCTCTCCTCTCTCCTCCATCTCTTCCTCTCCATCTGCTGTGATGTGTGTGTGTGTGTGTGTGTGTGTGTGTGTTTCGTGTTTGTTTGTGTTGTTTGTCGTGTGTTTCTTTCTGTCTGTGTGTCTGTCTCTCTGTCTGTCCTCTCATCTCTGTCCCTCTCTGTTGTCTTGTTCTGTCTGTGTTGTTGTGTGTTGTGTTTGTGTCTGTCTGTATTTACTGTCTGTTTGTCTGTCCCTCGCTCTGTCTCTCTTCTGTCTGTCTGTCTCTCTGTCTCTCTCTCTCTCTCTCTCTCTCTCTCTCTCTCTCTGCATGTGCACGAATGTCTAATATGTATGTGTGTATGTGCGCGTGCGCGCTACACACGCATACGTATGCCTTCGCGCTAGAGAGAGAGAGACAGAGAGAGAGAGACAGAGACAGAGAGAGACAGAGACAGAGACAGACACACAGACACATAGACACACAGAGACAGACAGAGACACAAAGACATAGACAGACAGAGTCCGTAAATACGTACTCTATGTGTGGGTGTGCCGGATCCCGTGACTTCTGGCAAGAGAGAAAAGCCAGGCAGACAGACTTAAGGGGGAATAGCTAGCTATAGAAGACAAACAGACAGTGGACTGGTAAAGTTATTAAACGTCGATTGTTGCCAACACTTGACAGCCAGTGTGTG
>CM054139.1:37135820-37153320 GCA_028751875.1 Rapana venosa
AAAAAAAAATGTGTTGCTTGAAACCTTTAAAGGATTCACACCACAAATGAATGAGGGCTTGTTTTAGACAAGTCCTTCTTTCACATACCTTCCTATATCTGTTTCTTTTTCTAAAACAACCGATAAAGTTGCCATACTGTGTTTTGCCAGCTCAGCTAAAAATCATTTTTTGATTTAAAGGAAAATCTTTTGCAGTGAATGCTTAATTGTTACACTGGAATTTCTTGTTTTGGATTTATTTTTTCTGCGAGTCCCAAGTACAGTATTTCCCAGTTTTGGGGATGGATGAAAGCAGCTCTGTGTAAAGTCATATCATCCATTTTAACATGGTTTGGATGTCCTGTGTGCAACAGCGCGCAGTACTGTTATCTTTTTGATAGGTTTCATACGTTTCAGTTGGGAGGAAAAACGTAAACAAGTAAACCACACACACACAGAAGAAGAAAGAAGAAGAAGAAGAAGAAGAAGAAGAAGAAGAATGCAAAGAAGAAGAAGAGGAATGCAAAGAAGAATGCAAAGAAGAAGAATCCAAAGAAGACGAATGCAAAGAAAAAGAAGAATGAGACGAAGAAGAAGAAGAAGAATGTAAAAAAGAATGCAAAGAAGAAGAAGAAGAATGCAAAGAAAAAGAAGAAGAAGATGGCAAAAAGAAAGAACAATATAATCAGAGACTGAATGGAGACGATCATGGCGCCCCAGGGGAGATAATCTGGGTTGTCGACAATCTTGAGTGGCGCCCCCTGCCTGCTGGTGGACACAGCAGCTTGTTCTCTTCTTTCTATTATTTTGTGCTGTGCTGTGCTGTGCTCTGCTCTGCTCTGCTCTGCTCTGCTCTGCTGTGCATCTCACAATGGCAGCATAGCGGGTGGGGGCCTCAGAGAAGGAATGTTAGTGACTGCGAGTTCAAATCCAATTATTTTCTTCACACTGTCACTGAGTGATGTTCTGAAGTTCTGATAGTGTCAAGAAAGAGTAGGCCTAGTCACTGCAGCTGATGCTGCTGCTGTTCCTCCTCCTCCTCTTCCTCCTCCTCCTGGTCCTGTTATTGTTGCTGCTGCTACTACTACTACTTCTGCTACTACTATAACTATTGCCACTTTCACTATCACCACCACAGTGCTACCACTGCCGCTACTGCCACCACTACTGCCACCAAAGCTACTACTATTACTACTACTGTCGCTACTACAGCTACTGCGGTCATTGTTATTTTCTTCTGTCACCCTAACCACTTTGGCTGCTACTACTACTACTGCTGCTGATGCTGCTTTAACTGTTGCTGCTGCTACTACTAGAGCTGTTACAGGTGTTACAACAATAAATAACAACTACTAACAATAAAAACAACTACTACTACTTCTACTACTGCTGCTGCTGCTTCTGCTGCTGCTGCTGATGGTGTTGTTATTATTGTTGCTGCTGCTGCTACCGCTGTTGCTACTGCTGCTACTGCTGCTGTAGCTGCAAAAAAAATCGTTATCATTTATTTTGATCAACTTCATGTTGCTTCATAGACAGAGAGTTGCTGTTGTGAGTCCGCAAGTGCACCCAAAACTCACAACATAACACAGCAAAACACACACACGCATACACACACACACACACACACACACACACACACACACACGCGCGCGCGCGCACGAACCCAGATTCCCCTTAGCCCTCGACAGTTCTAACCACTGGGCCCGGCCAGGACAGATGATAGTGTTATCATCTCCCTTGTGTTGTCACTGTGCTATCTTTTTCCCTGCTGCCTTCCTTCACCTGTTGCTTCCCCGTGCTACTGCAGTGCAGTGCCAGACACTCTTCACCTCTTGTTGGTTGTGTCTTGGAAGATGGAAGAGAGTTCTTTCTTCTGTGTGTGTGTGTGTGTGTGTGTGTGTGTGTGTGTGTGTGTGTGTGTGTGTGTGTGTGTGTATGTGTGTGTGTGTGTGTGTGTGTGTGTGTGTGTGTGTGTGTGTGTGTGTGTGTGTGTGTGTGTGTGTGTGCACTAAGTTATTTAGATTGTGTTTGCTATGACATTATCAAAAATGGCTGCACCCATGTGTCGCCTTGTATGTATATATGTATGTATGTCTGTATGTCTGCATGTATGTATGTATGTATGTATGTATGTATGTATGTATGTATGTATGTATGTATGTATGTGTGTATGAATGTGTGTATGTATGTATGTATGTATGTATGTATGCATGTATGTATGTATGCATGTATGTATGCATGTATGTATGTATATGAATGCCTCTAAGCATGTGCGATTGTATGTATGCATGTATGAATGTATGTATGTATGCATGTATGTAGGTATGTATGCATGTATGCATGTATGCATGCATGCATTCATACATACATACATGCATGCATGCATGCATACATACATACATAAACACATACATACATACATACACACACATACATACATACATACATACATACATGCAGGCTTACAAGCGTGTGCGTTTCGCTAGTTTCTGAGTGTCTGTCTGTCTGTCTGCGTGCCTGCTTACACGCAAGTCAGCATTCTGCCTGTCAGCATTACACACAGCTCCGCATTGGGAGTTTGTCACCTGGTTGACTGTGTTTGGCAAGTCCCGGTTCCAAATGTTTTGAAAACCAAATGTCACAGGTGTCACAACAAACGTGAATGTACTGCTCTTCACACACTCACGAACACAGACATAACATATATGTATGCATGATGTCACATGTTGGCTTGCTCACAAACACACACACATACACACACATGCACACACGCGCGCGCGTGCACGCACACACACACACTAACTGACTAACTAACTAACCCCAAAAGTCCTTCGGATGAGACTATAAACCGAGGCCCCGTGTGCGAACGCACGCAGAACATCTTGCGCACACGTTAGTTAAATCCTGTTCCGATTTTTGCAAGAGTAGGCCATTGTGTGCCGGTGGGAACAGATGACAGAATTTACAAAACCGCATACACACGGGGACTGGATGTAAAAAAAAGCACATAAGTGCTTATTTCCATTATCCTCGATATAAAAGGGTTTTTTTTATAATCCTAACTAAATAAATGTGTTTTATCTATCTACCTACCTACTTATCTCTCTATCTATTTATCTATCTATCGATCTAGTGTGTGTGTGATATTAGAAAACACAGCAACAGCAACGTTTCGGTACGCTTAATGTGCTCAAATAAAATCATGAACATCGGCAGATGTTACAATCATTTCTCCCCTTGATAATAATATTATGTATTCTTCATGTCTGTGTTTGTGAACTAATATAGACATGGTTGTTTTGAACTAGCACCATTATTGATGAGCCGCCGCCAGTGCTTCTTTAATGCTTTCTTCCTTTGGTTTCTTTGTTTATTGGTTGATCAATTAATTAGTCTATTTATTCATTCATCTATTTATTTATTCATTCCTTTAAGCCTTTTTGATGAGGGGTGGGGGCAAAGGGTGCAATACTATTTTTATTGTTCATTTGGTTTACCCAGTAACTCTGTCTGCTCTCTCTCTTTCTCTCTCTCTCACTTTCTCTCTCTCAGGTGTTGTGTGTGTGTGTGTGTGTGTGTGTGTGTGTGTGTGTGGTGTGTGGTGTCTGTGTCTGTGTCTATGTCTGTGTGTGTATGTGTGCGTGCGTGCGTGTGTGTATGTGTGTTTTGTGTCTTTTCATTTACTTACTAGAACTTTAACAAGCAAGAACTGACAAAATAGTTATTGGTATAGCTTGGTGAAGTTGGTGACAGTGTTGCTTCTTTCACTGGGGCTCATGGTGTCATAGATGCTATACTCAGTGGCATTTGCTTGCATCCATAGACATCACTGTGATGTCCGGGAGAGAGAGAGAGTGTGTGCGTAGGATGGCTTCCATCTCCACTTCAGGTTTTTATTGTATTAGCATCAGTGTAGTTTAATGTAGTGTGGTGTGGTGTGGATTTGGTGTGGTTTGGTGTGGTGTGTGTATGTGTGGTGTAGTGTGGTTTAGTGTAGTGTAGTGTAGTGTGGTGTGATGTAGTGTAGTGTGGTGTGGTGGTGGTGGTGGTGGTGGTGTGGTGTGTGTATGTGTGGTGTAGTGCGGTGTAGTGTGGTGTAGTGTAGTGTAGTGTGGTGTGGTGTGGTGTGATGTAGTATGGTGTGGTGTGGTGTAGTGTGGTGTGGTGTAGTGTTGTGTTTTGTTGTGTAGCATATTCCATTGCCATAGTGCTACATATATTTTATTTTACTGTACTACGCAGTACATACCAAACTGTATTGTACTACATTACTGTGTTGTGCTAAATTCAATGTACATACTCCTCTGTATTGACAGTGCAGTGGTGGTGGTGAAGTTGGTTGCTCTGCATTGCATTGCATTGCAATGTCTCACTTTGGTTTGGCTTGGTTTGCACTGCAATGCAATCCCATTGCAATGTGTTGTGTTTTATCATATTGCTTGGCGTTGTATCATCAGAAAGGTGTATTCTTTGCATGAAAATCAGCATGTTCTTCTCGTGGACATACATACTGGCGTCATGTTCGTTTCTTTGTCTTCTTTCTGTGTAATTTTTTTTTACCATGAGCGCCATATCCTGTTAATGTGAGTTGATCCATGTGGGCTGAATTCATGTGGCCTACATGATCAAACTTACTTGTCTTCCTACTGACTATCATGGCTTACGAATCCTAAACACCCGAAGCTCAACATTCACAGACTAACACAATTTTAACCAAACTTTCTTGTGTTGCAGTTCCTACCAAAAAGACGGACAAAAGCGACGCGGGAGCAGGTACTAGCGCTACCACCACCACCCTCACCACCACCAGCAGCAACAACACCAGCAACAACACCAACAAAACCACCACCACCAACAACAACAACAACAAATCTCCCCACGACAAGAAAGACTCCCTCGCCACCAAATCCCACCCGTTACAACTCGACGACGAAGACGATGGAGTCCTCGTGGAAGACACCAGACAACATCCACAACAACAACATCAACATCATCCACACCATCCACAACAACAACAACCCGCCCCTTCCCCTTCACCCCCACACCTCCACCCACCCCCTATCCCCCACCACCAACACCACCAACAACACCACCCACATTATCAACAACAACAACAACAACCACCACCACAGCCGCCACCACGACTGCCGACACCCAAAGCTCGGTATTTCGACGACGTGTCGTCCTCGGACCAGAACTCGGATTTGGACAGCTGGTACGGGAGCCTGCCCAGGAGGACTCACCAGGGTCGGAACGTTCGGATCTACGAGTCGGACGGCGAGACAGTTCCCCTGGGGCCCCCTCACCAAGAGGGCGGGGGAGGAGGAAGGTGGCTCCCCGCAGACACACTGTGGGAGGGGCGCAGATTCAGGAGCATATGCAGCTGGTGGAGGTGGGTTGAATGTGTGTGGGGGGGGGGGGGGGGGGGGGGGGGGGGGTGGGGGTTGGGGGGGGGGGGGGGTGTTGGGGGGTTGGGGGGGTTGGGGTGTGTGTGTGGGGGGGGGGGGGGGGGGGGGTGGGGTGGGGGGGTTGGTGGTGGTGGTGGTTGGGGGGGGTTGGGGGTTGGGGGGGGAGTGGGGGGGGGTTGGGGGGTGGGGGGTGTTGGGGTGGGGGTTGAGGGTTGGGGGGGGGGAGTGGTGGTGGTGGGGGGGTGGGGGGGGATGGGGTGGAGTGGGTGTTGGGTGTGTGTGTGTGTGTGCGTGTGTGTGGGGGGGGGGGGGGGGGTTGGGATGTGGGTGGGGGGATGGATGGTGGTGGTGTTGGTGTTGGGGAGGTGGTGGTGGTTGTGTGGTGGTGGTGGTGGGGAGGTGGGGTGGTGTGGTGTGTGTGTGTGTGTGTGTGTGGTGTGTGTGTGTGTGTGTGTGTGTGTTGGTGTGGGTGGGTGGATGTGTATTAATTGGTGTGTGTGATGTGTGTGTGTGGGGGGACGGGGGGGGGTAGAGGTGTGGTGTGTTTGTGTGAGTATACGTGTATATGTATGTGTGCGAGCGTGCGTGCGTGTGTGTATGCGTGCGTGCAGTGCGTCGTGAGTGTGTGTGTGTGTGTGTGTGTGTGTGTGTGTGTGTGTGTGTGTGTGTGTGTGTGTGTGTATGGCTGTCTGTCTGTCTCTGTGTGTGTGTGTGTGTGTGTGTGTGTGTGTGTGTGTGTGTGTGTGTGTGTGTGTGTGTGTGTGTAAAAGGGTGATATTTTTGGTGTTTTCAGGAGAGCTGTTTCCTGGATTGTTTGTTGTTGTTTTTTTTATGACATGTTTATATCATTAGTTGAAAAGTGCGTAATACGAATATTGGCTCATTTGTGTGGCTGCATCCGGTGATAAAAATATGTATAGATTTTTGTATGGCAGCCTTTTCCGCCAAGTGTTGTATACTTTTTGTACCAATGACAATGACAAATTCTTTTATTTCGAGGATAATGAATAAACACCCGCGTGCTTTTTTACAATCAGTCCCCGCCCTTTGGGATATATGAGAGAGAGAGAGAGAGAGAGAGAGAGAAGAGAGAGAGAGAGAGAGAGAGAGAGAGAGAGAGAGAGACAGACAGACAGACAGACAGACAGACAGACAGACAGAGAGTGTGTGTGTTGGGGTGGAATTGAACCTACGACTGTTCGAGTTTTTTGTCCACCTGCTGTTAGTGTTACATGTACACTTCCGTTCAAAGCCAGCGACAACGGAACACAAGCCGAACCAGATAAACAAACAACATAGCAGATCAAACGTAATTCAGTCTGAGGCGTGCGCCGTCACTCGAACATACAACACACCTGTACGTAGCTTTCCTGTTCTATGGGAGACCAACTATGCCAAGAGAGCTAGAAAGGTACCGTAATATAATTGTGAACATGGTTATTGTGTGTGAACGTTGCTTTTCTTCTTCTTTTTTTTAAGGTAGAATTAGTACTCTTTTGGTTGATTTTCATTCTGATTGGCATAGCGCGTGGCAGAATGTGTCCAAAATGTTTTACAGCAACCCGTATTGTGATAGTTGTCATTACCCAGTCACAGTAAAAAATCGATTCTTTGAACCTGTTTTTTTATCACTGCAAAACAGATCTCCGTTTATAGAGGAAAATAAGAAACTGAATAGATTTGAATTTAAAATGTAGTTTTGAGCATTACATGTTTCTGTTGTGAAATGAGTAATTTTATATCTAAAGCAACTTTAATATTAAAATGTAATCATTATTTACCTTTAATTCGCTAAGTAGCACTCAAGATGCCACACAGAAGAGCTGTTTATCAAATTCCTCAGTTTGTGACGATCGTGTGCCAAACCCTGAGTCTTGGTAAAGATGTTGCCCGCCCATTGCGAAATTAATGCTGTCTCAATCTTTCTTTCTGTCTCTACTCTCTGCGTCTCCCTGTCTTCACTGTTCCATAGTGCCTTGTTCCATCAAACTTTCTCCTCTTGTTACGTGTATATACCAACGTGGTCAGCTGTTGGTGCCTAATATCACTATAGTTTCGCATGGTTGGGTGGGTGGGTTGGGGTTTTTTTTCCAATTATGTTCATCGGTGATGTGTTTAGTGGATTTGGTGTTTGGGAGAGAACTGTTACCTTTTTAAGTCTTTCTTGGGGGGAAAAAAAGGCAGGAAAATGGGCCAAGAAGGCAAACAACAACAAAGACAAGGAAGCAACAGGAAGAAAAGGAACACGGCAGAAACAAAGAGAGGGATAGAAAAGAGGGAATTCCTAGCACAAAATCTCCAAGAGGTGGGGATGCTATTTATCTGACAGGCCTCCGGCATCCCCCACGGGAGGGTTCTGTATCATCTGATTCTAAGTATTATCAATACTTATGGTATGTTTGGTCGCAGATGTATAATGGTAAAAAAAAATCAAACAAACAAACAACAACAACACAACAACAACAGCTAAGGCAACGTTTGTACTGAATTAGATACAGTAAACACATTAATTTTTGTTTAATCGTTTGGAAAAAAAATGGTGGCAAAAATGAATTCAGACACAAATGGTCTTCCATATAAATTTCGAGACACATACCAGGGCAAGAGCGGCAACAGATGGCGCTGACAGGAAAGAGCGAAGCTTTATTTTTAAAACCGTGTCATTGGCATGTACCTCGGGTCATAAGTCATATCAGGTAAGTGCCTGCTTTTACATTTTCAAAAAAAAGAAAAAGAAAGTACTTTTAACCGAAGAAAACGGTTCTATTTTCCTACATCATATTGTATGTCCTTAAAAAATGAATTAACTGACTGCGTTTCATGATGTCCAAGCAACGGTAAATGCTAAAAGAAAAGAAGAAATGTTTGAACGAGAAACAAGCCTCGCGGCTCCTTTCTTATTATCTCGTGACGACCCAGCACTGCTTATCCTGATATCACCATACACAGCCAGCCCACACCAGGCTCATTCTGTCACATTTTCACAGCTAGCTACCCACTATGAGCTAACAAAACGAATAAGCTGCCTTGAGGACACCCAGAAGAAAAGACCGTGCACTACTGCTAGGTTGCATGCTGTGATGGTATCAACTTTTGCGGCAGGTCACTGATCACCTGTACAGCATTGAAATAATGTTAAAGACTTCATCTCAGTACAGTGTTTAACCCCCCTTCCCCCCCGAAAAACCCTACTTCCCTACGAAGCAAACAAACAAACAAAACAACCAAAAACTATTGCATTCTTCAGTGATACTTTTCCAGCAATTTGATCGTAAATTTAAAGTGTTCAGGGCTTTTAGTCAAATAAAATTCCTACCCAATTGAGTCATTATGAGATTGACGTCATTTGGCACAGACATAAACTCTGACGCTATATTTTTTTATGACGCAACTTTCCATTTTCTGTAAACGCGTTTACAGGTCATTCAAAGGTGGTCTCAGTTTACTAGAAAGTGCCCTTGTATAGTCGGTCCTACTGACGTTTTCTTGTAAGAACACTGACCAGTTTTAGCAAAACAGTGAGTCATACTGACGTTTTCTTGTAAGAACACTGACCAGTTTTAGCAAAACAGTGAGTCATACTGACGTTTTCGTATAAGAACACTGACCAGTTTAGCAAAACAGTGAGTCATACTGACGTTTTCTTGTAAGAACAGTGACTAGTTTTAGCAAAACAGTGAGTCATACTGACGTTTTCTTTCTAAGAACATTGACCAGTTTTAGCAAAAACAGTGACTCATTTCATAAACTCGGAAACATGTTGCTTTTTGGGGAAAAAAATTATCTAGCATAGTGTCAGACACATATAAAATGCCATAGCTGTTTCTGATATTGATGTGCATGTTCGTGACAGCTGAGGATGAAAAAAAAGGAGGAGGGGTGGGGGTGGGGGGACGTTAGTGAGATGTGTTTTTTGGAGAGGGTGTGGAAGGGAAGTGGAGGGGGACATCTGTTGCGCATGAGTCATCGTCTGCGACTGTGGCGGAGTAGAGGCAACTTTTTGTCCGTGGAGAAAGAAAGAAATAATCGTGCGCATAATTATAAACTTTCATTAAAAGCTTCAACTCCAACGTTTATTACTTTTGTATTTGAAGAAGACGAGGCAGAATCCTGTATTTCGTAGATTTTCAGGCCTTTACATTGTGTGTTTTAAGGAGAAGAGACACCCCCCCCCTCCCCCCTCCCCCAAAACAAACAAAAAAACCCCCAAAAAAACCAAACCCAAAGAAACACCATCACAACAACAAAAAACAACAAACAAACAAAAAACAACAACAAAATCCCAAACAAACTATACAAAATAACCAACAACCAAAAACAACCAAACCAAACAAACAAAGAAACAAAACCCAACAACAACAAAAAAGATCTAGGATACTCTCTGTAAGCTAAAGCATGATGTAGGCCACTCCTATTTCATGAGTTGCTCCTATGTTATTGTCTTGATGGAAGAAAGGTTTGTTGAAACCAAGAACTTGAAGTAAAATGCAGGGGCGCCCTTCTTCCTATTTAGAATGCTACTTACAACAGAGCCGTCTGCGTTGAGTGAAATTAATGAGAAATTCTGGATAAAAACACCACGGATCTAATCAATCAACCAACCTACCAACCAACCAACCGACAACCAACCAACTGACCTACCAACCAACAACCATGACCAACCAACCAACCAACCAACCATCAGCCAACCAACCACAACACCAACCAACCAACCAACCACCAACCAACCAACCCAACCAACCAACCAACAGAACCAACCACCAACCAACAACCAACCAACCAACCAACCAACCAGCCACAAAACAACCAGCTGACTGACTGACGACAAAAAACTCCTTACTCATCACTAAGTATGCGCGTGTGGTGCGTGCGTGCGTGCGTGCGTCGTGCGTGCGTGTGTATGTGTGTGTGTGGTATGTGTGTGTGTGTGTGTGTGTGTGTGGTGTGTAGTGTGTGTGTGTGTGTGTGGGGTGTGTTTCATTGTAGATGTGTGACCGTTAAGCCAAAGCTACACATGTGTGGTGACAATGTGGTGAGGATGAAGCTGTTGTACGTGACTCATCGTTCGTGACTGCTGTTGGGGGTGGGGGGAGGAGGGGGGGGAGGGGGGGGGAGGGGGAGGGAGGGGATGCTAGAGACTGGTTGACAAGAGTCTGTGGAAGTACAGCAAATCTTTTATCTTCATCATCATCGTTATCATCTTCATCATCTCTTCTCATCATCACGTCACTATCGTCATCATCATCATCATCACATCGTCGTCTCTCCTCCTCTTCTCTAACTCATCTTCTTCATTCTCATCTTCTTCTATTCATCATCATCATCTCTTCATCCTCTCATCTCTCCTCCATCACCCTACCTTCTATCATCATCTCTATCTCTTCATCATCCTCCTACCACCTTTTCATCTATCTCATCTTCTATGCTCTTCTCTCGTCGTTCTAATCACCATACGTACATACTGACATATCCAAAAGAGCTCAACAACATAAACGAAAAAAAAGCTCAAACTTTCATATCAGTCCTCTAAATCGAATATGTTTCAGTCTTTTACACCTAACCACTGGTAAGACCTGACTAATCACAAGTTTATAGCTGCACAGCGCTTTTAACAACGTTGCATTCAAACATCATGTCTTTCAAAGGTCATGCACTTCATTAACTTTGAAGAAAACAAAAGAGGCAGAAAAAATAAGAATGATATGTAAATATCAGTGAAAGAAAAGCCTTAATATGAAATACTAATAAAAGATATATGTGATATTTATAAGCAGCTGTAGAATAACAAATTAGTAAGAAACAAATCAAATCGAAGTCATGACTTGTAACTAAACAAGATATTTATAGGCATGCAACTCTCCTTAAACATAATATAATAAAGAAAGCAAGGGAACAAAAACATAATTATATAGCACAAATGAAAAGAGCCAGAGGCAAAGGAAGAAAAGATCACGTAGAGTGTCGTTTTTCTTAAAGCACTACGCAGAATTAAACAAACAAAAGAATCATATGACATTCGAGTGTAATAACAATCATTATTTAATCTAGTTTAATTACTGTAATGCAAACACAAGAGTGAGTGGAGTGAGTGTGTGTGTGCGTTTATTTATTTATTCTTTTATATCGAGGATAATGGAATAAGCACTCATGTGCTTTTTTTACATCCAGTCCCCGTGTGTATGCGGTTTTGTAAATTTTGTCATTTGTTTCCACCGGCACACAATGGCCTACTCTTCCGAAAAGCGGAACAGGATTTCACGTGTGCGCAAGATGTTCTGCATGCTTTGAACACGGGGCCTCGGTTTATAGTCTCATCCGAAGGACTTTGACATTCATTTCGATTTTTTTGGTCAAACTTGGAAGAAAGGGCGAGGCTGGGAATCGAACCCACAACCTCACGATATACTTGTTGGCAAGCGAACATCTTAACCATCCTGCCATCTTCCTTCTGTGTGTGTGTGTGTGTGTGTGTGTGTGTGTGTGTGTGTGTGTGTGTGTGTGTGTGTGTGTGTGTGTGTGTGTGAGATGAGTAGGAGTGTGAGTGAGAGAGAGAGAGAGAGAGAGAGAGACAGACAGACAGACAGACACACACAGACACGACACACACACACACACACACACACACACACACACACACACACACACACACACAGAGGGATAGAATTGAAGCAGAAGGAAGGGGGGAGAGACAGTCAGAGACAGACAGACAGACAAAGGACCAAGAGAGAGAGAGGGTGCGGTTAAGGGGAGGGGCAAGCACTGAAAGATTCCATTAGCTGAAAGAAGAGGAGACCATCACCACCGGACAATAACTTCGTTTTTTCTGCCGCGCCTATCAGCTCCATTTATCGCCTACAACCAGCCGGCCACCACCCATCACCCACCGCCACACCATGCCTGATAACCACGGACAGTCATGGGTCCCTGAACAGCTCTTAAGTGGGTTTGTTAAGTGTATTCTTGCATTGCAAAAAAAGGGAAGGAAAGAAGGAAGGAAAGTAGGGGGGGGAGAGTGGGAAGTAAGAAAAAGGGGGGGGGGGGGGGGGGGGGGGGGGGGGGGGGGGGGGGGGGGGGGGGGGGGGGGGGGGGGGGGATAGACAAAAAGGAATATGGTTAGAAAGAAAGGAATGTAGAAAGAAAGAAAGAAAGAAGACAGACAGACAGACAGACGGACAGACAGACAGAATGTCACTTTCTGTTGGGTGCCTTCACACAGTGGATTCTTTCCAAATGAGTGGGCTGATAGAGCTGCTAAAAGAGGTGCAAAGCATGAAGGGAAATCAGCAACATTGCTCGTGCCTTTATCATTACAAGAGGGCTACCACTTATTAGGAACAAACATCATGGAAAAAGGTCACAGAAACATATCACCTAAAAGAGAGATTTCTAAACAGTTCTGTCATCAAAACTGATAAAGCAAGAGTCGTGAGCCATTCTAAGGCTTGCTCAAATATCTCAACAGCAAGAAGAGTGAATAGTTTATTTTATAGAATAAAACTTAATGCATTCGTAACCAAATTCAATAGAAACAGTAAATGTCTATGTGGTGAGAATATCTCTAATACTCATATAACATTTGAATGTAAGAATACAAAAGCATTTTTACCCCAATTTTCTGAAAACTCCCTTAGAAGCATATTCAATAATTTGAATTTGGCATTTGATATTGCAAAAGGTCTCCTGCATAGTCCTATAGGACATTTGTTATAGTTAGTTTCATTAACGTTAATCACTTTTTATGTTTTTGTTTCGGTTTTGGGTGGGTTTTTTTATTGTATCTTTTGCTTTGCGCGGTTTTTTTTCATGATTAGACTACTTTCCCCCCCTCGCATTTTTCAGTAAGGCCTCCACCACCACCTCAATTCTCATACACCCCTTGGTGTTTTTTTTCTCGTCTAATATCACTGAGAGTGAACAGACGTAAAATCGAAGACAACAACAACAACAGAAAGAGAGAAAGAAAGAAAGAAGACAGACAGACAGACAGACAGACAGACAGACCAGAAAGATAGAAAGAAAGAAAGAAAGAAAGAAAGAGAAGTGTAAGAAAAAAAGGGCCCAAAAAGAAAGAAAAAGAAAAAAAGGAGAGAAATAAAGCAATAAGAATTATAGAAAGAAAGAAAGAAAGAAAAAGAAATAATGAATGACAGATCTATTATTGTACTCCATTACAACTTGTATTGTATTGTACTGCTTTTATAACCCCTTTTAGTCACAGCAGATTTCTCTGTGTAAAATTTAGGATGCTCTCCTCTAAGAGAGAGAGAGACAAGAGAGAGAGAGAGAGAGAGAGAGAGAGAGAGAGAGAGAGAGAGAGAGAGAGAGAGAGAGAGAGAACTCTGAAATGATTTAATGTACATTGGCCTTGGACCACAATACATTTGTTGGGCTTGGGATGGAACAATGGGTTCATTCATATCATTGGCAAAGCAAATGCACAAACAAGTAATGATTTGTGACTGATTAAAGAAGAAAAACACAAACATATACATAACCAAATCATGCAGAAAGATTATGTCAGTAACAATTTATGACTGAATAAAGAAGGAAAAAAAACACAATTTATTCTATTTCTTGATTATAAAACTTAAATCAACCATAATCCAATCATAGTAAGAAGATGCTGTCTAAGAAAAATAATTCATATGAGTATATCAAATCGTAGCAGTTTTTCAATAAAGCATTTGAGCCAACATTGTTTTCCTTTTGTTAATAGAATGAAATATGTATCTAGACAAACTATGTTTGTACTCATCATTTCTTACTTTGAACATATCTGGCAATGGCACATTGATACATTTGCTTAAAAACTTTTCTCTTAAGTTTGAGTACATGTAACATTCAAATAGAAAGTGGGCTTCATTTTCAATTTTCGTTTTACAAAATGGACATAATTATCTCGGATATTAAACACTATATCTATACACGTTATTGTTAAGAGGTAAAACATTAAATCTTGCTTGTGTAATTGCTACACGAAAGCAGTAGACATCTATAGAGTTTAAATACTGCTCTTTTACAAAAATACTTTTAAACGATCTATACACCTCATACCTGAGAGAGAGAGAGAGAGAGAGAGAGAGAGAGAGAGAGAGAGAGAGAGAGAGAGAGAGAGAGAGAGAGAGAGAGAGAGAGAGAGAGAGAGAGCATCGCCATAAGAAAAACAACACCCGTTTTTGGGGGGTTTTGTGTGTTTTCTTTTAAAACATAAATTTCTGTCTGCATGTGTATTTGTTTCTCTATCAGAGTGGCATTTCTCTACATTCACCCTCTACATTCTCCCCTCTCTCTCTCTCCTCTCTCCTCTCTCTCTCTCCTCTATCTCTCTCTCTCTCATCTCATCATCTTTTCCTCGACTTATTTCATCGTCCTCTCACTCACACTCATCTCTACAACACTACACTACAGTGACAACTTCATTGTTGCCGTGGATTTAATTTTTAAAAACGTGCGCTAAATACATGTTGCACAAGCTCGGTTTATCGTCTATTCCGAAACACTAGCACCCAGACCACACCTCAACAGTCTAGAAGATGAGGTAACAAATTTAAAAAAGTTCGGGCTCAAACGCGGATCGAACCGGCTTTTCTTGCTTTTTTCTAGGTGCGTGCGTGACCACTAAGATGGCCGATCCACCTGTGCTTGTGGAATTTAAGTAGAGAATGAATGCTGTGCCTCCTGTTTGCACCAAAACGATCTCTGGTGCAAGATAAACAGCCAGCTGGTTCAGGTCAGTGTTCGATCGATCCATGTCGCAAATGAGGTTGGGTATCTGGACAGGAAGTACGCATTAAGCGTGTCAGTGACTTCCCCTTAATCATCTTCGTGATGATGACTGATCTCCCTTTATCTCCTCCCTGCACGCGCACGTTCATTCCTGCCCAAAACTACATTGTCGTGACTTTTTTTTTGAAAAAGAAAAAAAGAAAGAAGAAGAAAGAAAGAAAAAAAGAAAGAAGAAGAAAGAAAGAAAAAAACACGAAAAAAACCACGTCACACAGAGAGTGATTTCCTGGCCATGTTTAGAATCACATAATTATATACATATGAGCGTTTTCATTCTTCGCTGTTGGTCTTGTATTTTACTTATTCTTGTGTGTGTGTGTGTGTGTGTGTGTGTGTCAGATTTGCAGTCCATGGCAGATTTCTTGGCATGAAATAAGGGTTGTTCTTCCTGGGAGAGCGGGTCTCGTTTGTACAACGCCACCGATTAACACACACACACATACACACACACTCACACACTCACTCCAAACACATCATTCTCTCACACATCACTCACTCACACACACTCACTCACACACACACACACACACTCACACACATAAACAACACACACACACAAACACACACACGCGCACACAAATAAGAAGCAAATCAATCTCTTTTTTTCCTCGTCTGTATGCACATTTCATTATCCTGTATTGGTAACACATAAATTACACATCATTTTTTTTCCCCAGGACAACTCTTGCTTTTGATATTTTTGTCTTCTTCTTTGCACTAAAACTGTCATAGTCACAGAAGCTCTTGTTTATTGTCTCGTTCAAAAGCCAGATTTGAACCTAGCCCAGCACCCTGTTCATTGTTTGCATTTGCTGTATCATTCTTGTTTGTTTGTATTATTGACTTTTGAGGGGGTAGGTGGGGGTGGGGTAGGGTAGGGACAGTGTGAGGGTGGTGGAGTAGTAACTTTCCACGCTTAAAATGCCTGTGCAATATTAACATGACTTTCATCTTAAGTAGAGAAGGAAGGTGGCAGGATGGTTAAGACGTTCGCCTGCCAACAAGTCAACCGTGAGGTTGTGGGTTCGATTCCCAGCCTCTCGCCCTTTCTTCCCAGTTTGACGGGGAAAAAATCGAACTGATTGTCAAAGTCCTTCGGATGAGACTATAAACCAAGGCTCTGTGTGCGAAGGCATGCAGAACATCTTGCGCACACGTTAAAAAAAAAAGCCCGTTCCGCCTTTCGGAAGAGTAGGCCATTGTGTGCCGGTAGGAGCGGATGACAAAGTAAAAAAACAACAATTCCAGCGTGCACACAGGTGTCGTGTTTAGACACTATCCCCGAGGTCGGAACGCGGCTACCTGTATAGTGAGGAAAAAGCGATTGCACACGCATGGGTCTCACTATTGGTGAGCCTCCGGACTCTTGTGGAGGAACGAAAAAAAGCGACACCTAGGGCCTGTCTTATGATCTTCAGAGCTGTATACAGCAACGTTCTGGCAACTCCTGCGACGGCACTGGAACCATGTGTATCGGCGATTGCCTTTCCAATGGACCATTCCAGCGACGTGGAGAGGGGGGGAGGGGGGGATGTCTGCTGCATGGGTAACAGCTTGTCCTCCATACTTACCCAGGCTTTGTGCTCTGGAGTATAAACACCTAAAGCGCAACTCCGTATTCTTACGAGACTAACGAGATGCCTACTGTATTTATTTTAAGTACAATCAACTTGCGAAAGAACAAACTACTCTTTAAAAAAAAAAACACCCAACCCAATACATTCTAGAACTAACAATCAATGTCTGATGATAAATTTGATTAAAAAACTTACTCATTTTTAAAGATAAAGTATATTCTGGTCTGTTTTGTGTGTGTGTTTTGTGTGTGTGTTTTGTGTGGTGTGTGTTGTGAGTGTGTTGTGTGTGTGTGTGTGTGTGTGTGTGTTGTGTGTGTGTGTGTGTGTGTCTTTTTATGACAAGCATTGTGACATGTTTTGAATGATGACAATGATGATTTTTAAAGTTTTTGACATTCAGAATTCGCCGTATTTACCCACCACCCTCATTCCCCCCCTCTGTCCTCCATTCTTTTCCCCTATCCCCATCCAGCCACACTGCTTTTCATCCACCATCTCTCCCCTCTCTCTCTCTCTCTCTCTCTCATCTCACTCCTCCTCCCTTCTCTCTCTCTCTCATCCTTGTCCACCATAATCCCCTCCCCCCCACCCCCACCCCTCCCCATGTGCGACAGACGCAGAGGGATGATTACCATACAGGAGTAACAGCATTATCTTCAGCACCGGCCTTGAACTTGAGAAAGCAGTCTGGAATTTAGCGCGCGGCATGTCTCCCTCCCCCCCCTTCCTCCCCGCTTACTCCCCAAT
>CM054139.1:37158320-37175820 GCA_028751875.1 Rapana venosa
GCAGATTTGAAGGGGGGGGGGGGGGGGGGGGGGGAGGAAGACCCGTGGGAAGTTTCCCTCCAGATTATTGATTGCAGACCGCGTAAAACAATGCACCCCCCCAATCAACTTTGCCTCCCAAGCAGCTTCTCGGTCACGTTCAGTTGTGGGAAAAAACGTTTAACGCTTGTCAAGTTCATGGGTGTGATAGACTATTAGGCGTCGTTAGTAAGATGTAGGTCTAGTGTGTAGAGGCTCGAGTATCGGGTCTTATGCTGTGTGTGTCTCTCTGTCCAGAAAAAGAAGTTGTAGGTGTGGTATTGATGTTGATCAAGAGTGGCGTCCATGTGAACAAACGATCCTTGCAGTTGCAAGCAAACTATATTTTATTTTATTTTATTCTTTTATATCGCGGATAATGGAATAAGCACTTATGTGCTTTTTCTTTTTACATCCAGTCCCCTGTGTATGCGGTTTTGTAAATTCTGTCATCTGGTCTCACCGGTACACAATGGCCTACTCTTACGCAAAGCGGAAAAACTATATGGAGAGTGAGGTTGTTTTTGTTTTTTTTAATTCTGCTTTTGTTTTGAGTGCATGGAATCGTTTCCTTGTTCAATGTCTTTAAAGCCTACAAGCCATGCCTGCATACGAGTATAATATCATAATAGCAGTGTTGAAAAACAACAAGGCATCAAAGATATTAGCAAAAATGTGCTTGGTTTTCAAAACAACAAACAAAATTGAAACAAAGCGAATCCGTCATCTTGTTTTATAGGTCCGTTCAGTTTAAATGTTCTTGTCAGTGGTGATGATTGGTTTCCAACCCCCCTCCCCCACACCCTATTGATAGACAAGATAGGATGAAACGTTAGAGTAGCTGTCATCATATTTGTACCTTAAATGTTTCACTTATACATGGATAGCTCAGTGGTCGGAGCACTCGCTTTCCCCCAAGCCAAGGTTAAGCAGCATCGAGCGTGGTTACCAGTTGGATGGGTGACCGTTTGCACGCCTTGGCTTCAGTACAGTTTCCCCCAGTTCAGCCTTCGTATCGAAGTTCAAATGCACAACACAAAGAAGCATAGATTTATTTTAAAACAGCGAGTGTACGTACAAGTAGTTTTATTTTTGAGTTTTCCTATGGAGGTGTATGTCTTCATTGTAACGTCTATCCTCTAAAAAGTGACAGTAGACAGTCCCATGGAGGAAGGTATCACTTCGTGCAGACCACAGTATTATACACTACGCCTCATCTGCCAAGGAATCCACACAACAGATGTGGACCACCTGCACACACTGGTGTGTTTGTAAAGACTAGGGTGCATGCTGTGGTTCCCACCCCCTCCTTCCTTCCCTGCAATACACCTTGACCTTGGTACAAACTGTTTCCTTTCTCCCTGAACTCCGCTATGAGATAGTATGGCAGGGTACTGAAGAAAACGTTGGCCAGTTTCCTTCCATTTATGTCGTCTGTGTCAAACATAGCCTGGGTCTCTGTACGTGTTTTCCCTGTCCATTGGACAGTACAGTGTTGTCCTTCCACTTTTCCCTTCTCTCTGCCTCTTCGTCTTCTTCCCTCCATAGTTCCCTCCATGAACAGTTTTAGCCAGGCCGTTGGATTTTGCAACGTGTCACACCGGGGTGGTTTTCTTGTTTTGACTGTCATGTGACATAATTATACGCAATCCTATTCATCTATTGATGGGAGTAAGATCCTGATAGATCTTCGCATAATGTTGAATAGTATTTCAAGATCGTAGATATCACAGATATCATATCGGGGACGGGATAGCTCAGTGGTCGGAGCACTCGCTTTTCCCCAGCCAAGTTAAGCAGCGTCGAGCTTGGTTACCAGTTGGATGGGTGACCGTTTGCGCGCCTTGGCTTCAGTACAGTTTCCCCCAGTTCAGCCAGCTGTAAATGGGTACCTGCCCTCTTTAGGGTCAGGGAAGGTAAAGCAGCGAGGGAGAGGAGATGGGCGCCGCCCTCAATATGCTGGCCCCTAGAGAAGTGAGTTCTCTGACGCCTCGCTCCCCTACGACCTTATAGGTTATGGGACTCCTTTAACTTTTAGATATCACAACTGTCAGTCAAAAAGGCACAGAAGAGGTCCAGCTTGAACCAGCCTGTTGAAACAGTTGTAAGACAATGAGGATTAGACACCTGCCGCATCAGCCGTACTTCAAGTCTTCTAAAGGACTGCCGATGTTCGAACCCTCAACCCCTAGCCTCCGGACAAAGAGACTTCAGATAGGCCTATGACCACCATACCAACACACACAAAATGGACAAACTCTCGTTAGCTAGTAAAACTGCAAACGTTTCTCCAGCGCTGAACGAGTCTTCTTCATCTTCTAGCGAGGGAGAGTGTGGAAGAATGGGTCTGGCACCCCTGCTGACCATTACAGAGTGGCGGCGGGAGAAGAGGGGAGGGGAGGGGTGGGGTGTTCTTCTGTGAGTGGTCCTAGCAGAGAGCCAAAGCTGGCTAGCTGTGCCGTTTGTTTGTTCAGTTTCCACTGTTGTGTCAGTGTGTGTCTAGGCAGGATTCCTATTTCTGATCTGTGAGTTTTCAGGCGGAGAAAGGATAGCTTCTCCCCCCTCTTCTTCCTTGGCGTAAACATTGTCATCCGCTAGGCTCTAGGAGAAAGCCCACTCTGTCTCAGGGGAGACACTGGCTGTGTCATAGTACTGTGGTCAACTAGATGACCCGTGTGTGTGACACTGTGTCTCTGCCTGTGTGTGTGTGTACACGTGCCAGTCGTCTGTCAAGACAACACGTTGATTGGTCGTTATTTTTCTCGAGTGACAGGGATGAGCGTTTACGCGATTACTAGGCTAGCCTACCGGGAATGCTGCTCTTGTGAAGTCATGTCATTGTCAAGCACGCGAGGTCTCCGTCAGCAGAGGATGATTCTGGTCTGTTGATCGTTTGTGAAGCAGCGACTTCTTCTGGTCTGGATCTGCCGTGGAAGTAGGAAAAAGTGCTGTGGTTGGTTGTTCAAATTGTGTTGCTGTTACAGACGCAGTGTGTTTATTGACGAGGACACTTGTGCATTGAGGAATCTGTCAGAACAAGAAGCTCAAACTAGTCAAAGCTGATACGTCACTCTTCCAAAGTGTTATTAATTAATCAGTGTGGGAATAACTCGAGGCAGAAGACACGATACGCGATCAGTTATGACAGTGTGGTTATATTCAAATCTAAGGATGAACTGAAAACTATCTTGTCTTTCTTCCCGTTTTGTTTTTTTCTTCTTCTTCCCAGGCTAAGATGTGGATTGAGAGAACGTAGTAGTCGATTTATTATCAATCTTGCTTGTCGTTCACATGTTGCTCGGTGAATGGTGACTTATTACTTGTAAGAATGTCCTATGTGAAATTTAGGTTTTTGTATTGTTTAGCTTAACTGATTTTTTTTTTTTAGAGATCAGGCCCTTCTTTAGTTTGCTGACTAATGTAGGCTAATATGATTTAATGCAATGTTGCATAATACAATGATATATAATATGATATGATACTAAATTATACTCTACTCTACTCTACTCTGCTCTGCTCTGCTCTGCTCTGCTCTGCTCTGCTCTGCTCTCTACTCTACTCTACTATACTATACTATACTATACTATACTATACTATATACTCTATTACACTATTTTAAATTATAATATAATATAGCAATATATTATATGATACATTCTACAATACTATTTCATATCATATTACAGCATAATTATTTAATTAAGATCATGCATGAGTCCTGCACTGTTGTGAGGAACTAGAAAGTTGGGCAAAGCACAACCAAATATAAAAAAAATAATCACTATACTTTCACTGACATTCCAGGGAAGGGAAACATACCCACCCCCCCCCCCCCCCCACCCCCCCCTCCCCTTCCCTCCCCTCTTCCCCTTCCCCATCCCTATCGGCTCAGTCAGTCAATACTTCAGATCCCCCACATCAAGATACACATCGTTTGATGCACGTGCATGCGTCGCGCGCTTCCGTCGGCCTTGACCTTCCTTATAAAAAGCAGGGACACCAACAGCAATGTGGGAGTTAATGACTTTCTTTTCTTTTTTTTTATTTTTTTTTAATACTTATATTTCTGTCTACAGACTCTTTGGTTTTTAAAAAAATCTGTTTTGACTTTTTACTCATCTCTCTGTCTCTCTCTCTCTCTGTCTCTCTGTCTCTTTCTCTCTCTTGCCCCTCTACTCTCCCATCTCCCTATTCTCCTCTCTCTTCTCCTCTCTCTCTCTCTCTCTCTCCATTTATCTCTGTCTCTCTCCTCTCCTCTCTCCCCTACCTCTCCCCTCTCTCTCCCTCCCCTTTCTCTCTCTCCCTCCCCCTCCCCCCTCTCTGTCCCCTCTCTCCTCTCCCCCTCCCTCCCTCCCTCCTATCTCTCTCTGTCGCCCCCCCCCCCCCCCCTCTCTCTCTCTCTCTCTCTCTCTCTCTCTCAAGGGCACTACTCCTATTATGTTTCTGCCATGCATTCCAGTGCAATTCCTCTCTCCTCCCTCCGTCCCTGCCATGTTATGTCTCAGAAGCGGGCTTGGAGGAGGGTGGGGGGTTGGAGGAGGAGGAGGGGGTGGGTGGGTGTTCGTGTCACATGCAGACGTGTGTGCATCAGAATGTTCAGCTTTTCAGAAGAGTGTCAAAACCAGAGAGCTGTGGTGCCGAGTGTATCTGACTCTTTCTGTGGCAGCGGCATTTTTCTGTCTGTCTCTGTCTGTCTGTCTCTGTCTGTCTGTCTCTCTCTTCCTTTTACTCTCTCTGTCTTCTTTCGGTTCTCTGTCTCTCTATCTCCGTCTTCTATCTCTGTACTCTCTCGTTGGTGTGGGGTTGTGTGTGGTGTGTGTGTGGTGGTGTGTGTGTGGGTGGTGTGTGTGTGTGCGTGCGTGCGCGGCGTGGTGTGTGTGTGTGTGTGTGTGTGTGTGTGTGTGTGTGTGTGTGTGTGTGTGTGTGTGTGTTTCTATCTTCTTTTTCCTTTTATTTGGGGTAGTTCGCTCTCAAATTTTTTTGTCTGTCCACAGTCTCTTTCTCCTTATCTGTAAACAGAAACAACTAAAAAAACCTAGACGAAAACACACACACACACACACAACCACACACACAAACAACACACAACACACACACACACAACCACACACACACACACACACACACACACACACACACACACACACACACACACACACACACACACACACACGCACGCACGCACATACACAACCACACACAGAGTGGGAACAGATGACAGAATTTACAAAACCGCATTCACACGGGGACTGGATGTAAATAAGCACATAAGTGCTTATTCCACTATCCTCGATATAAAAGAATAAAATAAAAAAATGAATAGAGACAGACACATACACTCACACATACCCACATGCACACACACACATACACATACACGCACTCACACACACATGCACACACACACACACACACACAGCACCACACACACACACACACACTCATACAAAACACGTACAAAGAGAGAGAGAGAGAGAGAGAGAGAGAGAGAGAGAGAGAGAGAGAGAGGAGAGAGAGAGAGAGAGAGAGAGAGAGAGACAGAGAGACAGACAGACAGACAGACAGACAGACAGACAGAGACAGACAGACACACAGACAGACTCACATACATACAACAACAGCACAGACAGACAGACAGACAGACAGACAGAGACACACAGACAAGCAGACAGGTAGACAGACAGAAAAGTTCCTAACAGCCCCCAAGCCAGCCTAGCCGAGCTCTTCATCATCATCATCATCATCATCATCATCATCATCATCATCATCATCATCATTATATTATGTCTTTCTATCACGGGAAGCGAAAGAGAGCTACGAAAATGGAAGGTCATCTCAGAGATGGGTTGGGTCTGACGGGACAACACAAACAGAGACCGCTGCTAATTAGGCAGTTCAAAATCAGCATCATGAGGAAGAGACGAGCAGAGTGAATGAGAGGAGAGGAGGTCAGAACAAGTTGCCTAAGAAGCCGTCTGCCTGTTCTCATGCATCTTCTCTCCATCATAATATAGCATATATTATATTTATATTTATATACGATAATATGATATCAGGAGTGTTGATCGAACTATAGGTTATAGGTAGCCTGCGTGGTGTGTAGGTGGGATGTTAAATATGCAGTGAGTGTGCTTGCGTGTGCTAGGGTGGTGGTTAATGGTTGTTGTGGGAGTGTGGTGTGAGTTGTTAGGTTCGTCTGTCTTGTCTGTCTGCATCTATCTGTATGTCTTCACACACAACACACACACACACACAACCACACGAAGGCACGCAGGGCACGCAAGTAGGCAGGCAGTCAGGCTACTACTGCTGCTGTCTGCTGCTGCTGCGGGCTGCTACTACTGCTATCTGATGCTACTAACTACTACACTACTCTGCACACACTGGCTGCTGCTGCGCATACTACTACTATAGCTACTACTGCTGCTGCTAGCTGCTGCTGTTTGGCTACCACCACTACCACTACTACCACACTATCACTACTTTTACTACTCAGCTCTACTCTACTACTACTATGCTGTGCTGCTGCTGCTACCACCATACCACTACTACACCACTATCACTACTACTACTACACTCCACTCCTGCTGCTACTACTTCACTACCACTCCTCTCTACTCCTACCCTCTCTCTCCTCCTCCTCCTCCTACTACTACTGCTACAACTACTACTACTACTACTGCTGCTGCTGCTGCTGTTGCTGCTGCTGCTGCTACTATTTTACTATAAACTTCACCAAAGCCGTAACACAACTTTCGTTACGTTACAGTGACTAAACGACGTCGCAATTAGTTTTTCCACCCTCCATTAGTAGTAAGACTGATAGGGACTGTGCTATCACTATGATCTCTCCTTTGGCAGTCAACCAGACCACAGACAGCACTACGTTAGGGTTTCATCAGTTTGTGGGGTGATTACAAAACAGCAGAAAGAATCAGTCTCATCTGTTCCTGCATGCCCTCTTTCCCAGAATAGCTCTTAACTGACGAGGGGATTGGATGACGTTAGGATGTTAAAGCGTATTGTACAGTATGCCTTCAGTGTAGACTGTACTGTTCCACAGTTGTTGTTGTTGTTTGTTTGGGTTTTTTTAAACATAACCATCTGCTTGCTTTTGCTTTTGTTGCTTTTTGCTGTTATTGTTTTGGTTTTATATTCTGGTGTGGAGTGCTTTAGAAACTCTGTGGTGTGTGTGTGTGTGTGTGTGTGTGTGTGTGTGTGTGTGTGTGTGTGTGTGTGTGTGTGTGTGTGTGTGTGTGTGTGTTTTTCTGTTCTTTTTCTTTTATTCTTTTATATCGAGGATAATGGAATAAGCACTCGCGCGTGTGTGTGTATGTGTGTGTGGTGTGGTGTGGTGTGGTGTGGTGTGAGGGACACATGATGGAAGGTGGAATTGCCTTTCATGTGTATGAATGCTCGTCACACATGCTCTTTCACTTTTGTATAGTTGTTCTTTCTAATTTGTTCGTGTATGCATGCGCACACTCATGAAACTAGCACATGGCTGCACACGCACACACAGAGACAGACAGAGACCGATAGACAGGCACACATACACATACTCTCTCTCTCTCTCTGTCGCTCTCTCTCTCTCTTCTCTCTCTCCTCTCTCTCTCTCTCTCACAAACACACACACACACACTGACACAAAACCACTCTCTCCACACACACGAACAGACAAAAAGCAAACAATAACAACAACAACAACAACAACGAATCGTTCCAGACAGTATTAACACAGCATCACCAAAGCCCCAAAGTCCCGAGGCCCCAGAAGCGGTCACCCAACCTAACCTTTCAGTGAAAACCCCGAAGCCATAAGCCTCCTGTCAGTCTGCCATCATTATGAACACAGATACAGCACTATCAACATAATAACTATGATATTGAAGAGAGGCCATAGACCCTGGTTCAGCCCTGACTAGAGTGGACCGCAAAATAAATGACCAGATTATTCTGGAGGGTGTGTGTGCAGGGGAGGGGGGGAGGTAGTGTGTGTTTGTGTGTGTGTGTGTGTGTATGTTGTGAGTCGGGTGAGGGAGGGGGTGACCACACTTTTTATTAGTTTTTATATCAAGCACACACACACACACACACACACACACACACACACCACCACCACCACCACCACCATCACACCACCACCACTACTACACCACTACCTAAGATAAACCAAACCTCCCCACAACCCTAATCTTCCATGCTCTACTTCACTCACACATGCACACACATACACACTACACACAAACACACCACCACCACTACCAATACCACGACCTTCAATAACCCAAACATCCCCACAGCCCAGTCTCACCATACTCTATTTCACAATAATGCAACCAGAGCTACAGCAGCGTCCGCTGTATGTAATCATCAATTTATTTTCTCAGCGCTTTGATTGGCTGTACTGAGCTTGGCCGTCATCACGTGCAGGAAGGCAAGTTCCGGTCACTTTGGGAACCGTGATGAATGGGCATGTGTCGGATTAAGGACGAAGTTATAGATCTAGATTGTGTGTCCATCAGCTTTTCTCTGGCAAGGGTGTGTGTGTGTGTGTGTTTTCGGAGGTGGGGGGGGGGGGAGAGGTTTAAGGGGATGGGTGTAGGCTTCTTTCCTCAGTCAATCTTTTTTCTTGACCCAGATTTTTAGTGGGAGCTGATGTAGCTCAGGTCCTTTCTATGTCATTATTTTGGCATGCGCTTGATTAGGGACTAAAGTTATGGACACGATGATTGCACGCGGGTGCAAATAAACACACACACACGCTGTGTACACACACTTACACACACACTCACGCACATATACACGCACACACACACACTCATGAGCATACACACAGGGACTGGATGTAAAAAAGCACACAAGTGCTTATTCCATTATCCGCGATATAAAAGAATAAAATTAAAATAAATAAAAAATAAAAAAACATGTACGCACAATGCACACATACACACACAAATACACAACCACACACACACACACACACACAACACACTCACACACACACACACCACACACCACACACACTCGAACACGCACATACGCTCAAACGTTCGCACAGACACACAACAGACACACACTTACACACACACACACACACACACACAAACACACACGCAAACACACTCACTCACCACCATCATCCCTACCTCTATTCACCACCACATTCCCAAAATAAATAACCCAACACATGGTACTACAACTTCCCCATGTTTTCTGCTTGTCTATCACGCTGTACTTCCCCTCTTGTCCACAAGCAGTAACCAAGGTAACCCGTCCTATTTTCCTCTACATTGATTGGCTAAATTGGGCGTCATCACGTGCAGGGAAGCTGGATCCGGTCTTTTTGGGAACGGTGATGAATGGGCATGTGTCTGATTAAGGACAAAGTTATGGAAGCATTGATTTTCCTGGCAATAGCAGAGCCCCTGGAGATTTCACTCCTCTCTGCGGTTGGCCTTTTCTGTCAGATGGAAATCGAGTTTATGTTTGGAATGTAGAATTTATGAATGCGAAATAGTTCTGATTTGAATTTTAAGGGGAAAGTTTGAGAGACAAAAACTGGAAAAAAATTGGTAATGTGTTGTGATGACATTTTTTTCTCAACAGTTCTTTGGCATGTGTCTCTGTCTCTTTCCCACTCTTTGTGTCTCTCTTTCAAAGTGAGTGAGTGAGGTTGTGTGTGTGTGTGTGTGTGTGTGTGTGTGTGTGTGCATGCATGTGTGTGCATGTGTGCGTGTGTGCGTGCGTGTGCATGTGTGCGTGCGTGCATGCATGTGTGTGTGTGTGTGTGTGTCTGACTGAGGCAGTAGCTCTACTTACCTGGAATCTTTTGGTAGCATATACAACCAGCTCGTAAGGAGATATATATACGTGTGTGTGTGTGTGTGTGTGTGTGTGTGTGTGTGTGTGTGTGTGTGTGTGTGTGTGTGTGTGTGTGTGTGTGTGTTTGTGTGTGTGTGTGTGTGTGTGTGTGTTTTGTGTGTGTGTGTGTGTGTGTGTTTGTTTGTGTGTGTGTGTTAGTGTTATAGTTATGTAGTTAAACACGTTGACCTGGTAACGAACTAATTATCTGCAGAGGTCAAATATGACCGACATTAATTTTGTTTTTAGCCTTTGTAAAACATCAAAGCTGAGATACAGCTGGAGACAGGAATGGCAAAATCAGTCACCGAGGCACCTTGCAATGCATCTATAGGCAAAGCTCAGTTAATAGGAGAAAAATGGTTCTGATGTCCCTGTGCGCCCCATCAACCACAGTCTGTGAGTAGCGTGGCATTGAGGGATGCCAGCCGTGTGTAAAAAGTGCTACTTCTGTGTTCATGTTCAGGAGAATAATGCGCGAAGTGGAGAGCTTTCACCTGCGCGCTGAGGAGTGTAACGGTTGGTGAATTTGATAAAGTGTGACCTCAGACGTGAAGTAAATGAACAATGTACAATTTAGACTTACTTGAAAATGAAAAAAATCCAAAGTGGTGCCATAAACGTGCAGAGCATACATGTACAGTGTGATAAATCCATAAACAGAGAATGACATATCAATGACGCGAAATTTATTGATGGACAGACATAAAAAAGAATGAAATACCACTGACGCGAAAAGGGTATTAACCTCATGACAATACGCGCACAGCGAAAAAAATGAAAATGAAACCTGTTCAGACCCTGACAATCTAATCCACTTTGGAACAGTGCTGGAAGACGCCAGGTTGTATAAAATGGTGACAGAAGAATGAGAAGATGCTTTTCCGAATGTCTAGGAGGGAAAACCATCATTGAACGGTCTGTAGACCCCCAACCTTCAGCCACTACTGAACAGTCAGTGCCAGACATCGAGGACAAGAGTGAGGAGGCTTTTCACAGACCGTTGAAGGGAATACTGAAGAAATCCCCGACAGACAGTTTGTCGGGCTTTTGCTCACCAACACCATTACGGCGGCAACATCTTCAGCCCAGCAGACGATCTGAGATTCAGTGCAGTACTCACGTTGTCCTGAAGCCTTCAGGACGACGTCATGCTGAGGTGGGTTCACTGCAAGGAGAGTGCAGCCCACACCAGGAGCTGGTGAGATTCCC
Organism: Rapana venosa; assembly: GCA_028751875.1. Lineage (NCBI taxonomy): Eukaryota > Metazoa > Mollusca > Gastropoda > Neogastropoda > Muricidae > Rapana > Rapana venosa. The sequence continues at coordinate 37,169,415 of CM054139.1, forward strand.
TCCTGCGATTTCTGGTTACCAGAGAGCTGCAGTGTTTCCTGGTGAAGTGCTTCTCACCAACCAGGAAATTCCGTATGTTGGGCATATAATTGACAGATCACAACTTTATAGTCGACATTACCAAAGAAGCCAGAACTCTCTGCAAGGATCTCCGGCTATTTACGCACAGTTTGTGGGTCAGCCTTACCCGGGCAATCACTTCAGGAGGAGTGGTCTGAGTCAGCAAGCATGCGGCAGACTGCCGAGCAGTGCACAGAGCTTTCACAGTCAGGGTCCAGGGTTACACTCTGGGCTGCCAGGTTGGCACCATAATCCCAGCTCAAGAGAACAACATCCAGAAGCACGCAGAGACTTTGTTTGGAGACGACGAGCAAGTTCTCAAACTGATCTCAGCAGTTCATCAAGCAAACGTCTAAAGCACACCCATTCTTTCCGGCTGCCATCAGGAAACCCTGAACCCCTCTTTGAAGCGCGTCAGAATCATCTGCAGGCACAGTGGATCCGTGAAGGGGCAAATGCTCACATTGGTGCGCCTCCATTCAGAAGGCACCAAGGACACCTTGGGCCACACCACCAGTTCCTTGTGCATCCCCAGTATGCAGACTTCCATGGCAGACGGTCTGGTTGGCACACTGATCCACCGTCAGATGCAGAGTCTGGTAGCGAACACCAGAGACTTCTCAGAAACCATCACCAGACTGAAACTAGTCATGGTAAAGAACAGACTGAGTGCTTCAATGACCAGTTCACTCGACAACGTGAAAAACGGTTCAAACCGTATCTTGTGGAACATGTTCCTCCCAGATGGTGTCAGAATGAACATACTGTCAACGATGTGCACGAGAGAGTCGTCGGCAACTATCTCCTACCAAGACCCCCTGCACACGAGGAACACACAGGGAGAAGCCACGCTACACAAAACAACCAGTCTGTGAGACTGCAACATCATTTCCAAAATCGTCATCCATCAGAAATCCGCACATCACAGCTTCGTCACACATCTCATCCCAGACCAGTCAGTGATGATTTCATCAGGAGACATCATCCACTTCTGGAACCTCTGGGTAATCGCCACAAAACACCTCATCTCATCCAGCCTCACCAGTCACCTCATCACGCTCAACCTCATCAGTCTTCCCGTCACAGTCAGATTGTACGAACAGACAGGAATAACGGTCATCAGCGCAGTTCATTTCCTTCGCAACCCAACAACGAAGCCTCTAGCAAACAGCCGCCTGCCAATAATACACAGTCTCGAAGAGAACGCTGGAGAAAGGCTAGAGAAGCTCGAGTGCAAGTAGACCCCGCCAATCCGGCAAGGACCAACAGCCGTGAACACCTCACAAGGGCCTCTACCTCACCGCACGGCCAGCAGAGGAGGACGAGGAATCGAACACTGACTCCACCACCACCAGATAACTTCAGTGCAGCCATGGTGTGCGGTGCCGCCATCTCTGCAGCAGAGCCGGGATGTTCGCCAGGACTTGGACACGGTGGTGGTTCGCTTCTGGCCTCTGCTTCGGAAGTGGGTGCCGGAAGAAAAGCCGAGGATTTCTCAGAACTGAACAGACGTGCAGCAAGATGTCTGGCACCGCACGAGCAGCTGCATGTCGTTCAGGTTCATCAGACAGGCGCCAGCTCGGCAGCAGGGAAAGAGGTAATGTTTCGTAATGACACAGCCTGGGTAGTTCTGTTTTGTTTTACTGTTTTGTGTTGTTGCGTTCTTGAGGCACTAGCGGCTAGTTACTCTGGGACATCTTCTTATTGCAGAGGTGTGTAGTTATTAGTGAGGCAAGAACGTTGCCTTTTATCAAAGTTAATTTTATTGGTAGAAGTAGTTTGGTCGAGTCTTCATTGTTTTACCCTGTTCAGGCAATCGTAAGGTGGGGTCAGAATGAATGGGTTGGGAGGTTTTTTAATTGATTTTTTTTTTCTCTGACTGACTATATCATATTATATGTAGTATGATGTCAGTATTTTTGTCTGTTTTTCCTTGGTCAGAGGCTTATGAAAATATTGTTGCTTAGTTTCAAGGAAACAAAGCTACCAAGAACACACACACACACACACACAAACGCGCACACACGCACGCACGCACGCGCACACACTCACACACACACAGCGAGAGAGAGAGAGAGAGAGAGAGAGAGAGAGAAGAGAGAGAGAGAGAGAGAGAGAGAGAGAGAGAGAGAGAGAGACAGACAGAGAGACAGACAGACAGACAGACAGCACAACCCTGAAAACCCCTTCACTTGGCCCTTGCTCCAAATAGCATTGCATCCATGCTACGTCTTATCTTCCACGGCCTATTCACACAAGATGAAATCAAACGTTAAATAGCCCAGTACAGCTTGACACTGATTAGTCAACGGTTTTCCTATGCCACTGCAAATAGCTGTTGGAATCCAGCAACGCTTTTCGCCTCTTTTATTTCAGGTGACGTCAATGTATCCAGCAGACGATAATCAATGGCAATCACAAAATACATTCTTATACACCAGTTACCAGCCACACAGCAGGTATCAATGATACAGGAAATGTGCTGTGTCATTCCTTGTTATTCCAAGTGATCAAACTGGAAAGTGAAAGGAAAAACGAATAGAGAATAGAGTACAGGAAACAAATACTAGGTTCTAAGCATTGAACTTATCCGATCACAGAACAGTTGGTAATGTAATTAATTTTCTGGTGGTGTCTTGTCGTGTTTAAATAGTTCATTTACACAACCGCCTCCCCCTCATACTTGCTGATTGCATTGTGTGTGTGTGTGTGTGTGTGTGTGTGTGTGTGTGTGTGTGTGTGTGTGTGTGTGTTGTGTGTGTTTGTGTGTGTGTGTGTGTGTGTGTGTGTGTGTGTGTGTGTGTGTGTGTGTGTGTGTGTGTGTGTGTGTGTGTGATGTGTGTGTGTGACAGTGTGTGACTGTGTGTGACTGTGTGTGTGTTTCTTTCTTTCTTTCTGCTTACCTTTTGGTTATGGTTGCAGTCCTACTGATACTACCCCTACACAGGTAACTGAACGTATTAATCCATACTTTGAAATCTATCCTGTCTGATGATTTTGTGGTATCGGACTTTCGATGAATCGAGTATCATTAGTAAATACAAAAGCCGCAAAAGATCGTTGTAAAAACTAAAGCAAGCGAACAAGGGGCAATGGAACACTGGAACAGTGATACAAATCATTAATTTTCTTTCTATTCTAAAAGTTATCATTGTAAATTTTTTCAATGTAAACAGTGTAGTTCACTGTAGTTTTCTTTCAAGTTTTTTTTTGTTTTTGTTTTTTGCCCGGGTGTTACGTTGCCTGCTGTACTCATTAGTACCCACCAGTCCGGAAAACAAAGTCTGCGGTCTTCAGTCCTTGGCATCGTAGTCACTCCCTGCAACTCCTAATTCTTATTGAACATCCTCATCTTCGGGCAAGATTTGTCTTGATGAGTAAGGCATCCCTGAAGGTTGTGTCTTGGGGGTAATTTGTATTGTATTGCTGTACATTCGGCCAATTAATTTAATTTTCCTGTATATTCTTATTCATTTGTTTTACTTTAATGTTTATTCATTTGTTGATTTCTTTGCACAGGACACGGACAGAAAGCGCGAGGCGTTTTACGAAATGTTGGCCAGTCGCTACCCCAGTATGCTGACAAAATCACCGGTCTGTCTGCCTACCACAGCCCTCCTGTCTCTATAGCTGTTGCTGAACGGGTAAGTCTCAGTTGCTTTGTTTGTTTTATCTGCCAGTCTGTCTGTCCTCACTCCCCCCCCCCCTCCCAGTTCACACACACACATACATACACACAAACACACACACACACACACACACACACACACACACACACACACACACACACACACACACACAGATCACGATTTTTCGTCACGATGATGCAAACTGACAGAGAGATAGGCGGCTCATTTTCTCGCTTTCTAAGAAGAAACAAAGCGTATCTGTTGAACGAGTGTGTGTGTGTGTGTGTGTGTGTGTGTGTGTGTGTGTGTGTGTGTGTGTGTGTGTGTGTGTGTGTGTGTGTTTTGTTGTTTGTGTTGTGTTGTGTTTGTATGTGTGTGTGTGTGTGTGTGTGTGTGTGTGTGTGTGTGTGTGTTGTTGTGTGTGTGTTTGTGTGTGTGTGTGTGTGTGTTTTGTGTGTGTGTGTGTGTGTGTGTATGTGTGTGTGTGTGTGTGTGTGTGTGTGTGTGTGTGTGTGTGTGTGTGTGTGTGTGTGTGTGTGTGTGTATGTGTGTGAGCGCATGCAGAACATCTTGCGTAAACATTAAAACCTGTTTTCCACCTTTTGGAAGAGTAAGCTGTTGTGTGCAGAGAAGAACAACTGACACAATTTTAAAACCGCATGCACACCGGTGTGTTTAAATCAGACAATCATCATCCCCGAAGTCAGAATGCGGCTACATTCATGGTGGGGAAGGGGGGGGGAGGGGGGGGGGTAACTGTCGCATACGCAAAACCTCACTATTGGTGAACCTCGAAGCTCTAGCCGAGGAGCGAACAACAACAACAACAACAACAATAAAATAAACCCACACTACCTCTAAAATGCAAGTCCAGCATTCTATCAGCTGAGCTGTCTAATCCGGTCAACTTGATTGATACCAAACGGTAATTCCTTCGATATCTGAGGCCGCGTTAATCTAAGGGGCAGAACCCCCCTGTCGCTTAGGACATTGCAAGGTCGAGCTCTCTTTTGGCAGGAGAAGATAATCGAGTGGAAACTTATCCTTCTTGGGTGTTAGCAGCGATTAATGGACTTGCCACGCGTTGACACGATATGATTGGCGCTTAAGTTTTTTTGGTTTGGTTTTTGTCTTTGTTGAGTGTCTTTAGGGGAGTGGGTAATATGTTGTCATTATCCTGTTTCCCCCTTTTCACACAACATTTTTTGCACGTAGGATGTGTGGTGTGTGTGTGTGTGTGTGTGTGTGTGTGTGTGTGTGTGTGTGTGTGTGTGTGTGGTGTGTATGTGTGTGTGTAGTGGTTGAAGTACTGGTAGGAGTAGTAGTAGCAACAGCAGCAGCAGTGGTAGTTGTCTTCAATTTCTACGGCTTTCCCCATGAAATGATACCAGGCGATATTTAAGAGAGAGAGAGAGAGAGAGAGAGAGAGAGAGAGAGAGAGAGAGAGAGAGAGAGGTATTTATTCTGAGTATCACTATATGATTTGAAAACCTGGGTTTCTATCTATGTTTCTTCTTCCCTATTCTCTCTTTCTCTTTTGTCTTCCTGTATGTATATCTGCTTGACTGTGTTTGTATCTGTCTGTCTGTCTGTCTGTCTGTCTGTCTGTCTCTGTCTCTCTCTCTCTCTCTCTCTCTCTCTCTCTCTCTCTCTCTCTCTCTCTCTCTCCTCATCTCTCTTTTCTCTGTACGCATGCATACATGTATTGAATATGCGTCGCAAACAAACGCCTTTCAAGATGCAGTAAGAAATATTTTGTTGCCGGTTTTTGTTTTCAGTTCTCAGGCAAACAACTATGTTCAAACCTCCCTGTTGATAAAGCCCTTGGCTATGTCTTAACTGTGTGTTCTTGAGCATTCATGCCATGGGCATTATTGTGGGCTCATTCTAGGGACATCAAATGAACTGGAAAGCCGCTAAAACCAAACTAAATGGATGAAACAAAAATATGTATATAGATGGAAAAAAAGAAGAGGAAGAAGAAAACAAAGAAAAAGAACAAAAACAAAAAGAACAACCCCCCCCTCCAAAAATAGCAAACAAACTAAAGAAAACTCTACCAAAAACTGTAACCCTCTTCCCTCAACATATTATTTTAAAAAACCCAGCAGCAAGAAACTACACAAACAAGCAAACAGAACAATAATAATAAGAGCAACAAGCCAAGCCGCTAGGGTACTTCTGAACAAGTGGGGGAAAAACCAATTCAAGGGGGTAGAAAACAAAAGTAAATACATACAAGAATGTGTGGCAAAGAAAATAAATAGGTAGATCAATACATTTTAAAAAAATACGGAATCAATAAGAATATTATCACTAGATCAAACTTGATGTTGAAGAAAAATGTTTAAAGGGGAAAAAAGAGCGAATTTTTTACGAGCTGGTCACATCAAGCGAACTGCGCGGAAGGGATGACATTTACAAAACTGCATTACACAGGGGACTCTGGGTATGATATAAAGAAAGTGAGTGCTCATTCCATTATCCTCGAACTAAAAGAATACAGAATAACACACACACACACACACACACACACACACACACACACACACACACACACAAAAGTTCAAAACAAAACAAAACAAAACAAGATCCTCGAAAAGATGACGGTGGAAAACAGAAAACAACATTTACAAAACTGCGAACACACGGGGACTGGATTTAAGTCAAGTCAGATTTGTATTTCCCGATGGTACATTGAATAAGCAATGCATTTG
>CM054139.1:37193320-37205820 GCA_028751875.1 Rapana venosa
CTCCAATAAACATATACATATACACACCGTCTGTGTAAAAGCGCCAGCGACAAGCCACTGAGGAGCATTGCTTGTGTGCACATGATTCTATACATGAATTTGTCCCCTTCTTGTTCTGTGCCTCTTGGTGAGCCCACTGTCCCCCCCCACCCCCCCCTTCATCCAATCCCTAGATCCCCTCCCCCAACTTCACCCCCCTAACTACCCTGCTGCGCTCCCCCCCCCCCCCTCCCCCCCCTTCCCGTTTAGTTTGTTGATTTGCCCAGCCTAGCCCCCGTAGCCTACCTTGGGTTAGTAGGTAGGCTAGGAGGTGTGCGTGTATGTCGTATGCCACAGCTTGGAGGGTTAGTTTGGTGACAAGGCGCTTTAGGCATTACCTTCGTTTCTAACAGTGTAATCATCATCGTCGTAAACAGCTTGTGTGTGTGTGTGTATGTGTTACGTAACCCAACTAAATTACCTAAGTTTCAATCGTGATGTGAAAACTCTGTTGTTTTAGTTGTTGTTTTTTTTCCCCACCACCACCCCTCTACAACTCAGGAAGGATCATACACAGTACTGGGTTGTTGTTGTGTTTTTTTTAAAGGGGGGATTATTTAACAAGGAGTTCAAAAAAAACAAGACGACCTTGATCATCAAAAAGTTTGACATTTTAGGGAAGGGGTCGGTAACTTTCTAATGGTTGACAGCACCACGTGAAAATCGTATCCATCGGGCGTTCCAAAAAAAAAAAAAAAATCCTTCCGTCAAATATTATAAAACAAAAATGTTGAGCTATCTGAAAAGAAAAGCGAGTTTTTCTCGCAGGCACTCAGCCAAGCGCAAGTCGAACGAAGAAAAAGAGGACACCACATCCGAAGAAGCAGCAGCAGCAGCAGCAGGAACAGACGAAACTTCGTCATACACTAGCAGCGAGTTTTCCACGGAGTCTCGAGAGCGGATTAGCATCATCAGTGATGACGTGCCAGTGAGCAACAGCAGTGAGAGCGAGGCCGTGATCATAGCGCCCGACAGTGATGTGATAGATCTGGATGTGGATTCAGAGCAGCAAGAGGAGCAGCAGAAGCAGCAGGAGGAGGAGGAGGAGGCGGCTGCTGGGGGAGAAGTCACACCCCGCTCAGGATCGCCGCTGACACTAGGGATGAACCTGCTGCCTTCTGTGTCGCTGCGACATTCTGCTCCAGGTGGACTGCAGGTTGGCTTAGATCTGTTGTTTACACACGCACACACAAACATGTACGTATGTATGCGTGCACACACACACACACACACACACACACACACGCGCGCGCGCGCGCGCGTGAGGATGCAAGCACGTGCGCGTACGCACACACACACGTGTGCATGCACGCGCGCTCACACACACACACACACAACACGCACCACTGTACGCACACATACACATGCATGCATCCATACACGCGCGCTCGCACACACACATGCACACACACATACACACACACACACATTCTGGTATTTATCTTACTTGAGTTTACTTGTTTTACCTTTATCTTCTTTTGGTGTGTATATTTTAACTAGTTGCTGATGGTTAGATCCGTTTACCTCCCCCCCCCCCCTTTTATCCTCTATTCAGCTGTCTAAAACAGACATTAACTTATTTCTTTACCCTCCCCATTACCTGACATTAACTTGTCATTTCTTTACCCTCCCCATTGCCTGTCTAATGTCACTTTTTCGTGGATAGAAGTTAAAACGAACACACACGCACACACATACAGCGAGAGAGAGAGAGAGAGAGAGAGAGAGAGAGAGAGAGAGAGAGAGAGAGAGAGAGAGAGAGAGAGTCAGTATTGCTTTCTGGCACCTAAAGCAGACAAAAGCACAAAGCCAGTAGACTACCAGTGCTTCTCACATGCTAAGATAGATTTTATGGCACAGGTAAACGATATGCAGGAATAATGAACCGATCACTCAATCAACTTGAAGCAGGCACAGAGGTGAACGCAAACACACACATACACACACATACACTCTCTCTCTCTCTCTCTCTCTCTCTCACCACTCTCTCCTCTCTCTCTCACTCTCTCTCACTCTCTCTCTCTCTCTCTCTCACACACACACACACACCCACAGCATTCTGATTTTGTTTGTTTATAAACGTACATAAATAAGGACACAGATAAAATGGGCTTTTTTTTTTAAACACAGTAAATATATCCCCGTGTTTATAGCGTTGAAACAGATGACGTAAGAGACAACTGTCGCCACTGTACACAGTTCTGAATACTAAAGGCTAGTCTGTGCTTGCACAAGGCCTATGCTGCGTTTGTGTATGCAAGTTTGTGCACCGAGAAATTTAAAAAAAGTTAGATAAACAACTGAGACCATTTTTGGAAGGAGTATTTCTGTATTGCTCTCTGCACGTGTTGTTTAGCCATGCTTGGTGATCAAGCACAAGCGACACTGGCCTAGGTTATGCCTGCTAATTTTTAGCAGAGAGAAATAGAGCTGTCTTCTTGTTATGTTTGTTGAAGTCATAAGATCTCTTATCCATACTCGATGCATGATGTTCTAATGTATGGGTTTGCTGTCAATAGTCCTAGAAAATACTTGCATATCATGGTGAAGTAAACAGCCAGGCTTCATTGTGGCCAATATTCAACAGGGAGGATCTATCAGAAGAGTGATCGTTCAGTTCTTAGTCCATGCTGCGATTAATTGCCAAAAATTTTAGTATGTACCGAGTCCTCATCATCTTCAACTTGATTTTCATGTTTAGACACGAAAGGCAATGTTAAACTGGAAGCAGCATAGGCCTAGCATCTTCTCGATACATCTGAGTCACATATGTGGGCCTTCCCCTTCCGCAAATTAGATCTGTGGGCCTGGCAAGTGGGTCTGGGTCCAGATGACTTCATTGACAGGCTTTGGGTAGGCCAGTAGCTCTATAAAATGATACATGTTTGAGGTCAGTTTTAGTTGTTTTGAGCATCGACAGCTTTCCACCATTTTGTTAATGTTTGAGAAGCCCTCATTTGTTTAATTGTATTTATTCTAGATAAGTTTATTTTGCATAAAGAAATCATCCGAAAAGATGATGGTGGTCAATTATCAGATAGATCTCCAAAGCTTGGCAAGATTTTGAGCAGTTGCCCTCTCATATTTAGGAAAACCATTTTCCTGTTAAAGATCATGCGCATTTCATACAAGAAATTGTTCATGTTCCACTAATGATTTTGACAATAATAGTCGATACTGTAGCAAGGTTCCCATAGATCTTTTTTTTTAAGGGAAAGACATTTTTCTTCATGAAGGACCGAAGGACTGTGCATCTCTCCCAACTTTTGACTGCATAGATCTAGATCCATGGACATTTTAGCCTACAGGTTTAATACAATGTATTCATGAAAAGTGTCACAAAAGTACGCGCATACCTTGACAGGACAACAAGTAAACTTATGATAGTCCTGCCATAGTCACATACACACACACGTTGTGACGGATGACTTCACATTGCAACAAATGACTGATACATGTTATAATATCACTGATAGTTGCATATATTTTAAAGTGATTTGATAGGCGTTAACCTAGTCGAGGCATAAACGATTTCAAAACATCTCATAGATGGATGGTTGGAGGAAAAAAACCATAGACCTAGTGGATGGATGATAGGCCTGAGACTAGATGCAGTCACTTCTCCCGGTTGTACATCGTGATTGTCTGATAAATGGAAAGAAGCCTGGAATGAAACTAAAACAGTTGGGGGGGGGGGGGGGGGGGGGGGGGGGGGGGGGGGGGGGGGGGGGGAGGAGGGGACTTCTAGCATAGGGATAGGAAGGACTTTGTTCTAGCATAGTGATAGGAAATCAGTCTCTGACACACAAACAATTTCTTTCTACAGTGGAAGTGGTTGGATATGTTTCTAAAAAGGAGAGATCCAGGAAAATGATGTGGAGAATGAAATTGCATTTTGCACGACAGTTTGGCGGATTTCCTTCTGTTCATTTCTTCAGAAACTCTTTTTTTTAACCTCATTATAAATCCCCCAAATTTGGAAAGAATTCATAGACTCACAATGCTATGTGAAACCAGTTGGAAGAAAATACCATTTGAGTTCAATCTGTCACAGCCTGTGTCAAATCAGTGTTGACATTCAGTATTCTTCCCTTCATTCTCCCCCCCCCCCCCCCTCTGTTTTTTGTGTTGTTTATATGTTCTTGCTGTAATCTTGGAAGGAAATGAATTCATTTAGATCCAGATCTATAGGGACATATATCTATATTATGCTCCAAGGTGTAGTTTGACAGCGGAAAAACCTGCACAACTGAAGGTGAACAGATTCCTGATCCAGTTGATCTTGAAGTATCCGTCTTGGCAGTTCCTTATAGGCTAGTGTAGTGAGTTTTGTCTGATCTGAGAGAGCTTATTGTGAGTTTTTAAGGGTCTTAGAGGTGCTCTTATAGGTAGATTTGTATGATCTCAGAGGTGCACTTATAGCTAGATTTGTATGATCTCAGAGGAGAATTTATTGTTGTATGATCTCAGAGGTGCACTTATAGCTGGATTTGTATGATCTCAGAGGAGAATTTATTGTTGTATGATCTCAGAGGTGCACTTATAGCTGGATTTGTATGATCTCAGAGGAGAATTTATTGTGTGATTTTCAGGATCTCAGAGGTGCACTTATAGCTAGTTTTGTATGATCTCGGAGGAGAACTTATAGTGTGATTTTTAGGATCTCAGAGGTGCACTTATGTGCAGACTTGCCATTGCCTGCACGCATTCACTTCATTCATATGTATGTAAAGAAGAGGCAGCATGCTTTTGGGTTTCTTGGCGTGATGGTCTGTGGCGATTATGGTAACATAGATTGTCATGTTTGAACATCTTGTTCATGAATTATAAACACACACACACACACACACACACACACACACACACACACCCAACACACACACACACAACACACAACACACACCACCACCACCACCACCACCTTCACCACACACCACACACACACACACACACACCACACACACACACACACACACACACACACACACACACACCCCCAACAACAACAAAGCACAACACCGCACACACAAACACCACGCACACACAACACCACACTACACAACACACACCACACACACACACCACACTAACACACACACACACACACACACACACACACACACACACACACACACACACACACACACACACACACACTAACACTAACACACACACACACACTAACACTAACACACACACACACACACACACAAAACACACACACACACACCACCACCACCACCACCACCACCACCACCACCACCACCACACACACATACACAGAGAACAACACAGCACAACACCGCACACACATAACACCCGCAAACACTCACACACACACAAAACACAACACTACATAATCTGATACTTTTGTCTGATACTGCTATTGATGTTTGCCAAATTCTGTTTTGCGTTGACTCAAAGGCAGTGTTAATGGCATTAAAGTCATGGCATGGTAAAATAAGGAATGATATTGTATTTGAGATAAAATTCCTGATACATTCTATTGCAAGCAGAGGCATCGGCAAAAACTTTTTGCTGGATCCCTCTCATTGTGGAATTTTTCAAATGAGTGGTTGATTCTTTGGCAAAAAAAGGTGCCTCTAAATACAGTACTGAAGTGTTTGATTCTAATCTTTGCATTGTCGTCTTATAAAATTAATTCTAAGTTAATGAAATGCATACATTCAAAGATTATAGAAAAAACATTATCAACAGTTTCCTTGCCAGGAAATTAGAAATTCTAATACATAAACGGGAGATTAAATGCATGGAATACTAAATATTAAAAAAAAGGGAACATGTTGTGTTCTATTCCACTTTCAGTCCACCATTTGTTGTTGATTGCCCAATTCTTCTTGACATGTATAAAAAGGGGAGGTTTAGATATTCATAAGAAATATGCCACTAGTCAAGAAGTTTTATATGACTCTCAGCAATTCATAGTGTCAGTTGCTGAAGTCATATATTCTTCACCTGTAAAACCTTTACTGTAATTACATATATATATATATATATATATATTTTATATATATATATATATATATATATATATATATATATATTTTATAATATATATGTTTTATATTATATATATTATATATATTTTATATATGTTATATACATATATATATTAAATTTTTATATATGTATATATTTTATATACTTATGTGTGTGTGGATGTGGGTGCGTGTAGGGGAAAGAAAAAGAGAGAGGGTAGAGAGAGAGAGAGAGAGAGAGGAGAGAGAGAGAGGAGAGAGGAGAGAGAGGGGAGAGAGAGGGGATGCGGTGTGTAGTAATAGGTACTTTGGTGTGAATGCGGGTGTGTCTAAATCCCAGTGTTGGGAAAAGACATTAAACAAACAAAAACAAAAAACTCAAATACAACACCGCCAACTACAACCCCACACATACCACAAAACCCCCACCACACACACACTACCACCCACACACACTACCACCACCACAACCACACACCCAAAACCACCACACACACTACCACACCACACCACTACCCACACACACACTACCAACACACCCACTACCACACACACCCCCACCCCACAACCCCACCACAAAACCCACCCCCCACCCCCACACACACACCCCACACCCACACCCCCACTACCACCACACCACCCCCACCACACACACCACACACCCACACACACACACACCACCCCAAACCCCACACCACACCACCACACACACTACCCACCCACCACACACTACCACCACACCCACACTACCACCACACACACACACCACCACACACCCCACACCCCACCCACACCCCAAAACCCACACACCCACCCACACCTACCCAACCACACTACACCACACACACACACACCACACACCCCCACACACACACACACACACCACACCAACACACACACACACACACACAACACACACACACACCACACACCACACACACACCCACACACACCCCACAAAACAAACCCCACACACACAAAACACACACACACCACACACAACACACACACACACCCCACACACACACAACACACACACACACACACACCACACCCCACACACACACCCCACACAACTAACACACACACACACACACACACACACACACACACCACAACACAAAACAACACACACACACACACACTAACACACAACACATACACCCACCCACACACACACACACACCCCAAAACACCACACACATACACACCACACACCACACACACACACCACACACACACACACCACACACACACCACCCCCAAACCCCACCCACCCCACCACCACCCCACACCCACACACACACCCAAAAAACAACACCCCACAACACAAAAAAACAACCCCGCAGCGTCGTAAAATTCATCTGCACAAACCTTGGTTTTCCTATTTTTTTATATAATCTTTTTGGGAAAAAATTCCCCAGGGGTACCGGGAGCCTGTCCGATGAAAGCTCCCTACCCAGAAAATTATGTGTGGGAATTCCCCCCTTTTTTCTATCACTCCTTTTTTCTCCCTTGTTCCTTTTCCCCCTGTACCTTCTCGCTATTTTCTGCCTTCTTGGGCCATTCTCCCGCCTTTTTTTTTTTTTCCCCCCTCCCCCCCCCCCCCCCCCCCCCCCCCCCCCCCCCCCAAGAAAGACTTTAAAGAAACCTCACCCTGCCTAAAACGGATTGCTGGGTTGACTTTACAGGCCTTAAGGCGCAGCAACGAACGCATTTTTCGCTCATGTGACAAGACAACAATAGTTGCTGTCTGAGCGTTCGAGGAAGATGTAAGTTTTGGAAACAAGAACAAGTAGACCTAAGCATGGCTTGCTCGGCCATGACAGTAGCCACACACACACACACACACACACACACACACACACACCACACACACACACACCCCACACACGCACACACGCACCACGCACACGCACACCCCACACCCCACAACACACACACACACCACACACACACACACACACCAACACACACACACAGAGGCGTGGGTGGTGGGGGGGTTGGGTGCTAACACACTAGACTTGAAGCCTAGGAAGGTTTGCACAGACGTGGACTAGCCTAGCCTACAGGTCTTGTGAGTCATGGCAGGTTTCGTGACCCCCCTAGAAAAGCCCGTAACACACAATATTATTGTCTCTGTCCGTTTGTCAGACTGTCTGTCTGTCTCTGTCAGTCAGTCAGTCAGTCTGTCTGTCCGTCTGTGTCTCTCTGTCTGTCTCTCGCTCTGTTTCTCTCTGTATCTCTGTCTTTCTTTCTGTCTCTTTGTTTCTGTCTGTCAGTCAGTCAGTCTGTCTGTCTGTCCGTCTGTGTCTCTCTGTCTGCCCCTCGCTCTGTTTCTTTCTGTATCTCTGTCTTTCTGTCTGTCTGTATCTTTCTCTGTCTGTCTGTCTGTCTGTTTCTGTCTGTCTGTCTGTCTCTCTCTCTCTCTCTCTCTCTCTCTCTCTCTCTCTCCTCCTCTCCTCTCTCTCTCTCCTCTCTGTGTGTAACTGTGTGTGTGTGTGTGTGTGTGTGTGTGTCTGTCTGTCTGTCTGTCTGTCTTCTCTCCTCTCTCTCTCTTTTTCCCTCTTTTCTCTCTCTCTCTCTCTCTCTCTCTCTCTCTCTCTCACCCTCTCTCCCTCTTTCCTCCTCCCTCCACTCCCTCTCTCCCTCCACTCCCTCTCTCCCCCTCCCCCCCTTTCTCCCTCCTTGCCCCCTCCCCCCCCTCCCCCCCCCTCCTCTCTCTTCTTTTCTCTGTTCATAGGGATTGTCGGAAAAAAAGGGATTGTCGGAAAAAAAGTATCGCCCAGGTCACTCTGTCCCTCCTACTGTACACAGGGTGGAAAGCATAGGAGAGAGAGAGAGAGAGAGAGAGAGAGAGGAGAGGAGAGTGAGAGAGGAGAGAGAGAGAGAGAGGAACACACACACACACACACACACACACAACACACAACACACACACACACACAACACACACACACACCACACACTCACACTCCACTCACACACCACACACACACACACACACACACACACACACACACAACACACACACACACACACCACACACACACTCACACGCGCGCGCGCGCGCGCGCGCACGCACACAACCACAGAAAGAATACCTGCACAGTAGGGGAGGGTCGGTGTATTTTCTCTCTCTGTCTAGATCTCTTTTTATTTTATCGTCAACATAAAATGGGTTGAGCTTTCATCGGTGTAGGACCTGAGTGTGAATGCTTGCTTGCTTTTTTGTGTGTGTGGTTTTTTTGGGGAGTCTTTTTGGGTCGTGGTGGTGCTGGTGGTGTGTGTGTGGGGGTGGGGGGAAGGGGGGTGGGGTGGGAGAGGGTGGTGGTGGTTTGTTGTTGTTGTGTGATGTGTGTGGGTTTGTGTGTGTGGTTAGGCTTCTTCCGCTGTAACAGTATGAATGCTTTCTTTTGCAGTGTGTGTGTGTGCGGTGGTTGTGGTGTGTGTGTGTGTGTGTGTGTGTGTGGTGTGGGTGTGTGTGGTGTGCAGTGTGTGAGTGTGTTGTGTGTGTTAGTTTCTTGTTTAAGTCTTCCACTAAATAGTGTATCAGACGTGAGTGTGTATGGTGGTGAGTATGGGGAAGAGGTCGGGGAGTGTATGTGTGTATGTGTGCTGTGGTGTGTGTGAATGTATGTATGTATGTATTAACGTGTGTAGTATTCAATGCGTGTATGTGTATGAGTGAGTGTGGTGGTGTACGTGAGTTGTATGTGTGTGAGTGTGTGTGAATGCGTGTGAGTGTTGTGTGTGTATGTGTGCGTGTGTGTGAATGTGTGTGTGTGTGTATGTGTGTGTGTATGTATGTGTGTGTGTGTGTATGTGTGTGTGTGAATGTTGTATGTTGTGTGTATGTGTGTGTGTATGTATGTATGTGTGTGTGTATGTGTGTGTGTATGTATGTATGTGTGTGTGTAGTGTGTGTATGTATGTGTGGTGTGTGTGTGCATGTGTGTGTGCGTGCGTGTGTGTGTGCGTGCGTGTGTGTGTGCGTGTGTGTGTGCGTGCGTGTGTGTGCGTGTGAGTGAGAGTGTGTGTATGTATATGTGTGTGTGTGTTATTTTGTTTACCTGCAGGTGTACCTGAAGTCGTGTCAAAACAACTACAAAAAAACAAAAATACCCTTCCTCACCCCATCCCCTCAAAAAAAGTCAAAACAAAAAAGCTATGCGCTTGTAACAGCAGCCTTCATATATATATAATCATGTATATCCATATCTAGCTATCTAGCTATAATTTATGCACACAAATGTAGACATAATACAGAGATGTGCACACCACAAACATGAATGCACATCAGTGCGCAATGTACTCAATACACACACAAACACAAACACATACGCACACACACACAGAGACACACACACACACACACCACGCACCGCACACACACACACACACACACACACACACACACACACACACACACACACACACACACACACACACACACACACGTCAAACAAACAAAAAACAACAAAACATGAAAACAACCCATGTCAGTTGATATAAATTCTAACTGAAGCGAAACATAACGATATATTAAAAACACCTCAGTCTGCATACATAATACTGTAGTATTTCAGCCCCCAGTAAAACAGGCCAAGTTTCCTAAAGGCCCAGCTAGCTGCCCTGTCGCTTTATGACTGTGCCACAGGTGTGACGGGGGGAGGGAGGAGAAGGATTGGCAGTTGTTAAAAAACCGTTACGCTCGTTTCGTTGTGTGCCACACTGCTGTTACGTTACCTGGTGGCAAAGCACCCCAGCTGTTACGTCAGGTGTTACACGCACGAGACCTTGCAGCTCGTGCACAGAAGATGGCGTAATGATTGAGTCACTGTGTCCCTCCAATGTAGTACACTTTTTTTGCAATGAGAAAGGTGTACATGCTACTGAACTGAACAGCCTGACTGAAGTGAAACGCACGCTGAACATTAATTGCGCACGCGTTAAATCCTGTTCCGCTTTTCGAAAGAGTAGGCCATTGTGTGCCGGTGGGAACGGATGAAAAAATTGACAAAGCTGCATGCACACGGGGACTGGATGTAAAAAAGCACATGAATGCTTGTTCCATTATCCACGACATAAAAGAATTTTTTATTTAAAGATGATTGTGTGCAGTGTGTAGAGTTTTACATTGTGCATATAGAACTGCACAGGCCAGAAGAAGAATAGGATCTATGTTGCGAGCTATTTTTCAGTTTATTCCAAGTCTTAGGGATAAACAGTCTCTTTTTTTTTTAAATATGTGAAGAAAGGAAAAAGTGTCTTCAAAATTAGTTTTTACCTGTCGAGAAGTGGCGTACCTGTGAACACCTGTTTAAAAATAGTAGTAGTTTTATTATCATCAGAGCTAAACATGGAATAAAGCGAGATTTGAGGCAAATTCAAAAAGTAATACCAAAACATAAAACACATTGCCCCCCCCCCCAAAAAAAAAAAAAAAAAAAAATTAAGAGAAAGTTAGTGGGGGGAAAGGGGGTTTGCAAGGGATCAAAAGCCATCTTTTCCTTTTCAGTCTCAGAATCAAACTAGAACGGTTCTCTCCAAAGTTGATAACCTAAACAAATCAAACAATAACAAAACGAAGAAACCACACAAACATACCCATGAAAGTTGTATTTTCTTATCCATTACAAATAGCCGTGTGTTCAGTTTTATCTTTACAGCTTTCTATAAACCAACAAAAACAGAAAAAAATAGAACAAAAAAAAAAAGAAAAAACTAAAGCCAGCAACAATTAAAAGGCAAAGCCTTGAACACCCAAGGACAAATTAGATCACAGACACAATATACACACACACAGGTAAAAACAACAACAAACAAAAAACAAGCCCTCACTGAGTTGCCACAAGAGTCTGGATACAAAAATCGGTGTTTGTTTTCAGCAATAAGATAAAAGGTTTTGAATATCAGTAAACAGTATTTACATGTATACTAGATTAATACACATGGTGTGGACATTGGCTATTGAGAATGAAACTCAGATGAAAGATAATATTGATCTGACCAGCATTTACTAGGCAACTTGAAGGGATGAAAGACTTGGGCAGTGCTTTTCGTTAGGGGGTGTGGGGTGTGTGGGAAAGGGGTGTGGGTGTTAGGGGAAGGGGGAGAGAATTAAAAAGACTTTTTGGCACAAGTTGTGATTCTTCTTCTGTACCTTATGAGAGAGAATTTGCAGATTCCTCATTGATCATGAATAAAAAATACTGCAGGTACCTATTGGCTTGTTTGTTTGTGTGTGTGTGTGTGTGTGTGTGTGTGTGTGTGTGTGTGTGTGTGTGTGTGTGTGTGTGTGTGTGTGTGTGGAGATTGCGCGCGCTTGCGTGCGTGCGAGTGTGTGTGTGTGTGTGTGAGGTGAAAGGGGGTGAAAGGAATTAAATCTTGAATCTTGTGTGTGTGTGTGTGTGTGCGCGCGCGCGTGCGTGCGCGCGCGCGCGTGCGTGCGGCATGCCT
>CM054139.1:37210820-37255820 GCA_028751875.1 Rapana venosa
AAATTTCATGCATGCATTTTACACACAAGACCTTAAGTACTTTATAATAATCTGATCTAGAGAACTGAGCAGGGGAATTGAATTTGAACCTGTGTGAACTCCAGTTAAAAAACCCCAAATCTCAAATGGATATCATTCGGATGAGACTGTAAATCAAGTCCATGCGTGAATGCACGTGAAATATCTTGCGCTCACGTTAAAAACTGTTCCGCCCTTTGGAAGAGTAGGCCATTTTGTGCCGGTATAATTGTAGGAATGGATGGCAATTTTTAAAAAAAATGTATGCACACGGATGTCGTGTTTAGACACCATCCCTGAAGTCGGAATGTGGCTACCTAAAGGATGGAGTAAAACGGCCGCATACCCCCAAATCTCACCATTGGTGAACATCAGAGCTCTAGCCGAGGAATGAACAAACGAACAACAACAACAAAAAAAAGGGGGGGGGGGGATTTCTCAGTCATCAGTAACTGAAACCAGCCCTTTCATGTAGTCTACCCCCATATCATCATCAGTTCACCTGTCTGACCACTGGACTCTATTTATAACGCCTACTCCCCAATCCTCCTTTCCTCCCTCGCCTCCCGACTCCACCCCTCCTCACCCCCTCCCCTCCGTCCTCACCCCCCATCATTTCACATCTAATTGTTTTTGGATCGGTGGTCTAGAGGTAACGCGCCTGTCTAGAAAGCGAAAAGTCCGGGTCTGAAGTGTGCGGCGGTTCGTACCCCGTTTGGACCGGAAATTTTTCCCCCATCCATTAGACCATGAGTGGTGGTCTGGGCGCTAGTCTTTCGGATGAGACGATAAACCGAGGTCCCGTGTGTTACACGTAATTATTTAGCTCACGTAAAAAAACCCACGGCAACAAGAGAGTTGTCCCTGGCAAAATTCTTAGAAAAAAGCCACTCTGATAGGGAAACAAATGCAGCTGCAGAAAAAAAAAAAAAAAAAAGGGTGAAAGGGTGGCGCAGCGCTTAGTGGCGACGCGTTCTCCCGCTCTCCCCGGGGAGAGCAGCCCGAATTTCAACTTAAAGTGGTATGAAATAAAATCTGAGCGCTTTGATTTGTTGCTTTACAAGATTCAGCGCTATATAAATTCCATACATTATTATTATTATTATTATTAATATTTCCGCATGTAACATCCACCCTGAGCTCTATGCCACATTCCTATCTCTACGTGGCATAAGTTCATTATCTGTGCATCTCATTTTGGCAACCCCCGTCAGTCTCTCTGATTGTGCCTCTCTCGCAGGGACATAAAAGATCGCACGGTGTTGAAAATCCACGAGTGTGACAGCGAGGAGCCGCAGTACGTCCGATGCCCAGTTGAAATCCGGGGCCGAACCACTCAACCCGTCCGACCCCTCTCACACCAAGGGACCACTAGAGATCCCGGCCCACATTTTCGAGATGAGGTGAGATATATAAACCCTATCCCCCCCCCCCCCTCTCCCCCTCATCCCCGCCTCCAAACAACAACAACAAAACCCCTTAACCAAAAAAAACAACCTAACGATCGAAAACAGTTGGGTGTTTTGCTTGGTGAGGCGAAACAACAAAATCACGACACTTGTGTGACAACAAAACAGGATGCAATTTGTATGCATGAATCTCTCTTGCATGTTTATCTGTTGCGTTCAGGACATACATGCCTATCTGCAGATCTGAGAGCAATAAGCTCGCGCACAATATACACAAGTACTTGAATATGCATGCAGTGGATTGCAAGTACGTCCACAGACAAGACTGAAAACAAATTTTGGGGGGTGTTTGTTTGTTAACATGCATACTTAGCTGAAAAGCACACCTAAACAGGTACGTTCATGCCTGCGAACCTACTCCCAAGCATGCACAAATGCGCGCATCCACCTCATACATGCTTGCATGGACACGCATGCATATGCCTTTACAAGCATGCACACAAACACATAAAGCATACACTCTCTCTCTCTCTCTCTCTCTCTCTCTCTCTCTCTCTCTCTCTCTCTCTCTCTCTCTCTCTCTCTCTCTCTCTCTCTCTCTTTTGTTTGTTTGTTTGTTTGTTTTGGTTAGGGTTTTTTGGGGGGTGGGGGTAGGGGTGGGGTATTTTTAGGATTTTCTTTTAATTGCTTGCTTTGGGGGGGGGGTGGGGAGGGTTGTTGGGGGGGAGCTGTTTCGAAAAGGGTTATTTCCCCTTGTTTTTATTGTGAGACTGTATAAGTATTGGGTTATTATTATTAAGATGTATCCCTAACGGGCGGGGACTGGATGTAAAAAAGCACATGTGTGCTTATTCATTATCCTCGAAATAAAAGAATTTGTCATTGTCATTGTCATTGTCTCTCTCTCTTCTCTCTCTCTCTCTCTCTCTCTCTCTCTCTCTCTCTCTCTCTCTCTCTCTCTCTCTCTCTCTCTCTCTCACACACACACACACACACACACACACACACACACACACACACACACGCGCGCGCGCGCGCGCAGGCATTTGTGCATGTATGGGTATGTATACTTATTGTTGTGTGTGTAGGTATATGCACACCCACTCATAAACAGACACATATAAAAGACAAGCATGCAGGCTCATGTGTATGCTTGTGCATCCGTTTGTGACCTATTTTTACATCAGAAAGTTTCCTCATTTGTACAAGTGGCTGCTCACGCAAGAATGAAAAATTCATTGTCTGTGTGAAAGCAATGCCCATTTTATGTACTTTACACGCACCCTACACCTAATTTGACTAATGCAGTTTTTCCCAACTTAAGTGCCACAATACCACCCTAAAACCTTCTATCACACACACACACATACACACACACACACACACACACACACACACACACACACACACACATACACACACACACACACACACACACACACATACACACACACACACACACACATACACACACACACACACACACACACACACACACACACACACACACACACACAGAGTCTTCATGCATTAGAAGCAAAAGAACAGACAGAAACAAGAGAAATGATTTTTGTACACGATTTCAATCCTGTTTTCCTTCCCAATCTGATAATGGACACGAACATTGGATGGGCGGGTTAGCTGGGGAGAGTCAAGCGCAGAGCTCATCAGGGGAATGGTGTGTTGCATGATGATGATGAAGCTCTCTTGGCTTTGACTCCACTGTGTCTGGTCTGATGTGCCACTCTACTACGGTTTTTGCTGAACTTGCTTTTCATTGATGGCAGGTTGCAGACTTGAGATATTTTGTTGGTGTGTCGTTGGATGAAGGTGTTGTCGTTGAATTGTGTCGAAGTGGGTTTTGGTTTGCTGAGTTTCTTTGACAAGAGAAGAGATCAGAAGCAAGTTTTGTTTTATGTTGAAGTTATTTGATGGAAAATCGTTGAAATGTAATTATTATCGTCTCAGGTATCAAGTTCCAAAGGTGAGGATGTTGTGTTTATGCATTGATGTTGGGTTGTTGTTGTTTTTTCTTTTTTGCAATGATGCATGTTCAGTAAGTAACTTTTTTTTGTATTTCAAGATCTATTTCATGATCACACTCTGTTTTGAAGCAAAAACAGACCAGTTCACATGCACATGTATCATAGAGATCGGACTTTTGAGAGGAATACAACAACATCGAAGCCTTTCAGAGTTGTGTTGGTGAACGTTCTGAAGAAATTCTAAAGGTGATGCAGTACAATAATTTTGGTTTTTCTATCATTCATTTTGAGCATATCGTACGTTGTGTTTTTCTTTCTCCCTTACTGTGCAGATGGTCAAAGCACAGAGCTTACCGGTGTCCTCAGCCCAGACCTACCAGGAGATGCTGCAGAAGGAACGGCTGCAGTGGGAGCGGGAGCAGGAGTACCTCCAGCAACAGCAGCGCCGCTCTCGCTCACGATCCGTCACGCCGGAGCCTGCCGAGCGCCCGCGCTCCCTGTCTGCCGGACCTGCAAGGGGCCGGTACTCCCATTCCCCTGATCGTCTGCAAACCCAAGAGAGAGGGCCCGGTCCCCTCAACACCATTCCAGAGAACCCTCGCCTTCTAGCGAACGGTTTTCGCCAGGCAGCAGCAGCGAACGGGGCTCACTATGATGGTCATCCTCATCCTGCTCTTCACGGGCATCCTGGACACCCGGGACCTCATGGACATCCTTCTGGAGGTCATCCCAGCGCTGCTCCTCCTCCTCCTGCCAGGATTCTGTCAGCCCCGCCAGTGGTGTATGAGAGTGCCTACCCCCCTGGAAGCTACTCCCACCCTCAGGCTTTCGTGTCTCACAGCATGCGTGCCCCTGCCCCGCAAGGACCTCTGCGAGCGACGGGACCCCCGCCCCCTGACATGAGTGAGTTAAAGCCTGCCGGGATGTAGGCAGATTCTTTTTCAGTTTCTCTGTGTGTGTTAGTTAGTTCACTGGTGACTGGACGATTTCATTGGTTACTTGCAATGATAAGATTTTGTCAATACACACCCTACACTCTGAAAGCAGTCTATTAATGGCCTTTTTTTTACACATGGGGTTTCTTTGTCGGGTTTTTATGGTGGTTGGAGGAGGAAGGGGGGGGGGGGAGGGGGTTAACAATTCAGTTCAGATATAGAGAAAGAGAAAGTGATACCATAACCTAAACAATTTCATAGTCACTCTTTCAAGAGGGCCATAAAACACGGCAGGAGTCTTCATGTCACTCCTTTAAATTCAAGACTGCCGTAACGCCTTGATGTTGTTTTTAACGCATCATTCCTGCAATTTGAGGTAAAAGCAGAATGGAAAGACAGGTAACTGTCAGATGTTTGTGTGTGCAGGGGGAAATAACCGAGCTGGGCCTCCTCACAGACAGTCTCTCCCTTTCGCCGCCATGACCAACCCTGTGTACGACAGTTTTCCTCAGCGCTCACAGTCTTACCGAGTAACTCCCGAGAGAGACGTCTTGCCACCACGACCTCAGAGCGCCTCGTCATCACATGAAGTGTGAGATCAAGATACTTCCCTCTTGGGGATGTCAGTAGGGGTGTGCTATAAATAGCATCCCCACCTTGGACATTCTGTGCTAGGAATTCCCTCTTTTCTGTCCCTCTGTTTGTTTCTGCCTTGTTTCTTTTCTTTTCTTCCTGTCATCTCCTTCTTGCCTGTTTTCTGCCTTCAGGGTCACTTACCCTGCCTTTTTCACCAGAAAGACTTAAAATTTAATAGTTATATCCCACACTGAAGCTGGATGTGCTGGGCCTGACTTGTCAGGTGCTTAATGGCAGCCAAATGCATTTTCGATCAACAGACAACAATAGTTGCTGTCTTGAGGTTTCAACGACAAAGAAGAAGATCAAGATGCATAGCTTCAGTTTGCTTTTTATTGTATTTTAGAATATCATAGCATGAAGAATAAGCCACGCATATCACATATCTTTCAACAAGTCATGTCAGTAGATGTTGAACAAGTTATAACAGACTGATCCAGTGTCTTGGTGATGCCTTAGATACATGCCAGGTAAATGCTTATGTTCCTGCAAGCCCATGAATATCCCCAAAGTGAGAATGCAGCTACCTTAGCAAAAACGGTCGCATACACAAAAAACATCACCATTGTGAACCTTGGAAAGCTCTAACCGTGGATCCCCCCACCCTATTGAATTATACTCAGAAAGTAGACAATATCCTATAGATGTAGACCACCCCCATTTGAGTTTGAGATTTTCCTGTATCATCATCATCATCATCATCAGACTCGTGACCTTGGCGGTCGTGGAGGAGACACGAAAGACGATGCCGTGGTAAGCCTCCTCCATCCATCTCGGTCCTCGGCTCTGCGCAGTAGTGCCGAGTCATTCATCCTGGTCCATTCTCTGATGCATACTAGATAAATGAGTCAGTTAAGAGTGAGTTTTTCACAAAAAGAAGGCATCTACACTTTGCTGCATGGGTTGTCTTGCAGAGGTCGCATGGACAGAATGGAGGCCCAGATCGCTTCCCTGGCTGCCTGGGTGCACCAGTCCCGCGCCTCTCCTCCCGTGGAGGGGCCTGCCCCCGCAGCGCGGCGCAACAGCAGTCGCAGCACCAGCAGCGGCCAGTCTGAGGGCACCGACACCTATCCTGCATCCAGCGCCAGCAGTATGTCTCTGGGGGGTGCTTTTTGGGGGGAGGGGGGGGTATGTGGGGATCTGTTTTCGAGTGTTGGTGTGGAGGGGTGGGGTGGGGGATGGGGGTGGAGGGGGTGAGTGTGTGTGTGAGTGTGTGTGTGTAGGGGGGGGGGGGAAGGGTGAGTGTGTGAGTGTGTGTGTGTGGACATGCCTGTGTGTTGGTGTGTGTCTGTGTGTTTGTTTGTGTGTGTGTGTTTGTTTGTGTGTGTTAGTGTTACAATCTTTCCTGGGTTTTTTTTCTTCTTTTTAAAAAAATCTACTGATCAACCTGTGTGGAATTGACCTAAATTGATTTTGTTATGAATATGAACCTAACCTTGAACTGTTCATGAAATTAAGCTAATATACTATGCCATGCAGAAAATACCGTTTCAAGCTTTCAGCATTTTTTTTCCTGCTAATAGAAATGAATTCGTCGGTTAGGTTTTAGCAAGCATAATGTGATAAAAAGCTGTGTTCTTATCTTTCTTTAATAACCATAACATATGATATTGGGACAGCATGAACTTATATAACTATGCTGAAGTGCTAACTTTTGCCTCTAGTTAGTTAGCCCTCTTTAGAAGTAGCAATTTGAAGTTGTACATTTCTTCAGATTAGTTACTAGTCAGAAGCATGAACTAATGTCTAAAAAAAAAAGCAAGAAAGAAAGATAGCAGTTTTACTAAAATACTAATTCATACCCACAAACTAATTTTCCTTTGCAGAGCCAAACGGCAACTCCAGCTATTCCACTCTGCCTGGTACTAATACCTTACAGTCTCTTCCTTTCCTCTCCCTCTCTCTTTCATTGACTTTCTCTGAGGCTCTGTGGCCTTGTCTTCTTTGGCTGTTGTGTTAGTGTTTTGCTCTTGTAGATGCTTCTGCTTGCAGCTGTACTTCGCTTGCATGATTTGCCTTGAAAGTAAGGATAGATGAAACGAATGTATTTAAAAGTTGATTGTTATCAGTATTGATTGTATCTCTCCCCCCCCCCCCTCCCCGATAAAGCTCTTGAGGTCCACCAATGGTGAGATTTTGCGTATGCAACTGTTTAAGGTAGACTGAATTCAAGAATGATGCCTAGTGCATCTGACTTTGGCATGAAAGACATATCTAAAGAGCTATCAAAGATTTTCATACAGATGTACTCCAGACTCGGAGCAAATGGTTTATGAAAAAAACAAAACCAAACAAGGTGGAATATGATTTATTGTAACATTCGTTGAGCACAACAGAAATGCTTGATCGTGGCATAGCATATCTTGACTGCAAGAGATGCTGAATTTAAAGTAAAAACTTGTGCATGCAGTTATAAGTGAAGAATTTCAGTCCTTTTTTTTAAGAGTGTATACCACAATATATTTAGTTTAAATCTCATTTTTTTACCTGCTTAATAAAGAACAATTATTGTTGTGTCAGTTTATGCCCCATGAACTCTTTTCTTTAAGAATGTGAAATTTATGGATCATTTAGATCAGTTATTATCATTTTCTGTATATATTTCTTTGCACGGATGAAGTTGTAGTAGTGGTATAGTATTCTTGATGAAGTCAAGTGTTGTTTCTCCTTGCTGTTGAATGTGCAGGGCTTTGCAAGTGCTTTTGCCGGAAACAGAATGCGGCTTTTGCATGCTTATGACCTGTAGATAGATTATTGGCTTTCTTATTTATTCTTTTATCTATCATATTCTTCTCTTTCAAGGATAATAGAATAAGCACTTGCGTGCTTTTTAAATTTTTTTTTAATCCAGTCCCCTCATGCATAATTATTATGTGGTTTTGTAAATTGTGTCATCCATTCTCACTGGCGCCTTCCAAAAGGCAGAACAGGTGAAATGTGTGCGCAAGCTGTTTTGCATGTGTTTGCACATGGGACGTTGGTTTACAGTCTCAGCCGTAGGACTTTCAGGGGAGTGGAGTCAGAAGCGCTGATGTTAACTCCATGGGGAAATCCCCATGGGCGTCTTAATGGTGGCTGGAACCTGGGCCGTCAGATCGTGAGCACTTCGCGCAACACTCTAACCACCAGGCTATTCCATCCCCAGCTTAGAGTGTCCCTTTTGTATGCTTTGATCTTTAGCTGAAAAGTCAGCTTAAGTTTTTTGCTTTAGTTGTTTTTTTCGCTTTTTGTGTGCATAGAGTTATGAGAGAGTTTGAAAGTGTGTGTGTGTGCATGTGTGCAAATGCGTACATTCATATATTCGAACATATGAGATGTGTATAGAGTGTTCTATAATTAGGCCCGTGATATCATGAATTAAAAAAAAAAAGGCCTAGTAGTGATCTGAATGTAGCATGTACAGGTATGTCTGTATTAGCATGGAAGTACGATAAACTGTTGTCAGCTGTCAGAATATTCCAAAGGAAGATACTTGGCCAGTGTGTGGAAAGCAGGAGCTGTTCTATCTCGTCTTTTTGGGGGGTTCTTCTGTGATGGGGGTGGTCCAAATTACCTCCCTTGCAGAAGATGTATGAGTGCATTGCCATGTTTCTAAATAGGGAGACACCAGCCAATTGTGTGATTCTGTGTTTCCTTGGGTAGCTGTTCTGACTTATCACAATTTGAACCTTTGCCTTTATGGTGACTTGTAGAATTTATACAGCCTCTCTCTTCATAGCCTGGAGATTGGTGCAGAGATGGGAGGTAACTCATCTCCACTTTGCTACACTTCATTGAGATAGAAGTGCATGTTCAGTTTCTTTTTTGCCGAAACTTGTCCCCTTTAAAAAAAAAATTGATTGTTTAGCTTGAGAACCGTTTTTATAGCAGAGTGAGCATTTTTTCAATAATATCTATTTTGAGCAGGTTGAAAAAGTAATGATTTTGATTTGATCAAATTAGAGGATGCTTTTATGAAAACATAGCAGTTTGCACATATTCATATGCTCTTTATTATCAGATGCATTTATATGTTGTACCTATGTTGTAATAAGACACATGTCTCATATCTTCCATGTTTAAAGGACTAGGATAACCAAATCAAAATATGAAATGAAATGTGAACAACAATCCTGTAATTACAAATGTTATCAGTGTCCGAATTGTTGGTGATAGAAACTCTGAAGACTGATTGACTGTATTACAAAATTGTGGATTTTAGTAAAATATGTTGTTTTCAGATTAAGTGATGTTAATCTAGTCCATGTACAATATGTGTAGTTGACAGAGGGACAAAAAGGGGGGAGAATTCATGAACTATGTTGTGTTATTTTTTATGTTACAAGAAAAAAGGAAGGGGGGTGGGGGAGATGGTCTTTAGAATTAAGAAAGTAACATCTTTAAAATTATGTAACCATAAATTAACCACTGCACACACTTTTAAAGTCACATACTTGTACAGAGACAAAGAGAGAGGGAGATAAACCTTTTTATTCATCTCTTTACCTTATGTTAAATGTATTTTGCTAAAAGACATTCTAAAATCTCTGCTAATAATATTTTCGTCATACTCTTACAAATTTACCCTAAATGTGACGGCAAGCTGTACCCTGTGTGTTGATCAAGGTCTTTCGGACATCCCTGACGCGTGCACAACAGCGCAGCCCATGGTGACGTCAGAGATGCGTGACAAAATCAACGACATGCATTGCCGGATGCAGGAACTGCGGGTGGAGCTGCAGGGTCTTCGACGCATGGAGCAGCGGAACCAAGAGGCCATGAGGGATGCCTTCACCGACACCTTCTCCAAGATCAAGGTATGGGGGGGGGTCATGGAGCAACCTCTTGCCCCCACCCCCATCCCCTACACTACGCTGCACTGCATAAATATGCATAGTAAATCATTGAAAGAACAAAGGAAATCTAAAACTAAAGGACAACAGCAGTCTCAGACCTAGCAAAACCTGGGCTGCCTGTATTGCAGATGATCTTAGAGAAAGGGGCATAAATAAGGAGGAAGCTCAAAACAGAGAGAGATGGAGAAGGCTCATCGATGTCAGACCTCCCCTGGGAGAAACATGACAAAAAAGGAAGAAAAAGAAGAACAGCAGTCTCAGACAGGGATTTAAAAAAAAAAATTAAAAGACTTGTTTGGTTAGGGTTAAATTCACTCATCATCTTTGAAATTTTTTTGTGTATTCTTTTATTTCGAGGATAATGGAATAAGCACTTACGTGCTTTCTTACATCCAGTCCCCATGAGTATGCAGTTTTGTCAATTTTGTCATCCATTCTCACAGCACACAATGGCCTACTCTTCTGAAAAGCGGAACAAGTTTAACATGCGTGCGCAAGATGTCCTGTGTGCGTTTGCACACAAGACCTTGGTTTATAGTCTCATCAGAAGGACTTTTGGGGAGAGTGGAGTCGGCACTGATGTTAACTCCAGTGTCAGTCAGATGGCTCCAGAAATAGTTAAGAAAAGCAATTAATTTTTTTTCTTTTGGTTAGAGCTTCGAGGTTCACCAATGGGGGGGAGATTTTGTGTATGCCACTGGTTTTATCCACCATGAAGGTAACCGCATTCTGACTTGGGGAGAAACTGTTAAATGAAAATAAATGAAGAAATGAGAGAGTTTTCATTTGAATCTTAGCTTTTTGGTAAGTTTAGGGTGTGTGTGTGTTGTGTGTGTGTGTACTTAACCATAAAACATATTGTTCTACATAAGGGTTGGTTAGCTCTGTGTGTGTGTTATTATTATTATTATTATTATTATTTTATATCGAGGATAATGTGTGTGTGTGTGTGTGTGTGTGTGTGCACGCACATATGTATCTGTATTTGTACATAACCATAAAACATATTCTATTTTAAGGTTGGTTAGCTCTGTGTGTGTGTGTGTGTATCTGTGTTTGTACATAACTGTAAAACATACTGCTGTACTTAAGGGTTGGTAAGCTGTGTGTGTGTGTGTGTGTGTAGGGGGGGAGGGTGCATATGTATCTGTACCTAACCATAAAACATACTGTTCTACATAAGGGTTTGTTAGCTGTTGAGTCAGTAGCTGTCTCCTGATAACAGGCTGGTTGGTTGGTTGGTTGTGAACAGAGAGTGATCAGTGCGGTGCCAGGGGCAGAGGACCAGGTGGTTCGACAGCAGCGTCAGGAGGTGAACTCCATCGTGGATGCCTACAGGCAGGACAGAGCCAGGGTGGAAAAGGAACTCAGGTAATAATAATAATAATAATAATGTATGGAATTTATATAGCGCTGAATCTTGTAAAGCAAAAAAATCAAAGCGCTCAGATGATATATATATATGTATTTTTTAAATTTTATAAAAAAAATTTTTTTTTACATTTATGCGTGTGTATGCGTTTTTGTTTTTTAAAATGTTGTCATCTGTTCCCACCACACAATGGCCTACACTTTCGAACAGTGGAACAGGATTTAACGTGTGTGCAAAATGTTCTGCATGCGTTCGCACACGGGGCCTCTGGTTTATAGTCTCATCCGAAGGACTTTGACATTCAGTTCGATTTTTTTGGTCAAACTGGGAAGAAAGGGCGAGGCTGGGAATCAAACCCAGAATGTCACGGTTTACTTGTTGGCAGGCAAACGTCCTAACCATCCTGCCACCTTCCTTCTAGGTAGGGAGATAAGAGAGGCAGGTTATTTGCCCAACATACAGTTTTAACACTGTCCCTGCGTTAAGGGAGAGAACCCCTCTTTCCCAGTACATGTGCACTGTGCACATTTGTAAGCAACCGTAACCCAGTAGTGGTTGATCCGGAGGGAAGGGTGTTACTTGTAGGGAAAAGGTTAAAAAGAAATAAATTTGTAAAAAAACTTTAGTGCTATAGTCATTTTCTAAACCAAAAGTATTCTCTGAAATTGCAGTATGTTTGCCTATGTGGGGGAGGAAATACTTGAAAATTTATTTATTTATTTATTTATTCTTTTATATTGAGGATAATGGAATAAGCACTCATGTGCTTTTTTACATCCTGTCCCCGTGTGTGTGCGGTTTTGTAAATTTTGTCATCTGTTTCCACCGGCATACAATGGCCTACTCTTACGAAAAGCGGAACAGGATTTAACGTGTGCACAAGATGTTCTGCATGCGTTCGAACACGGGGCCTCGGTTTATAGTCTCATCCGAAAGTCCCAAAGTCAGTATGTAACTACCTTAATGGTGGATGAAAACCAGTTACATACGCAAACATATCACCATTGGTGAACCTTGGAGCCCTTGCCAAGGAATCAGAACAGAAATACACACAACCTTCTTCTACCATGACTTCTACTACTCAGTAAATGGATGACAAGTACCACCCAACCCCCTGTGTGTATTGATGTGTGTGTGTGTGTGTATTGTGTGTGTGTGTCTGTGTGTGTTGATGTGTGTGTGTATTTGTGTGTGTGTGTGTGTGTATTGATGTGTGTGTGTGTGTGTGTGTGTGTGTGTGTGTGTGTATTGATGTGTGTGTGTGTATTGATGTGTGTGTGTGTGTGTGTATTGATGAATGTGTGTGTATTAATGTGTGTGTGTATTGATGTGTGTGTGTGTATGTGTGTGTGTGTATGTGTGTGCATTGATATGTGTATGTGTGTATTGATGTGTGTGTGTGTATATTGATGTGTGTATGTGTGTGTGTGTGTGTCAGTGACCTGGAGAGCAGTGTGGAGGAGCTGAAGCAGGATGTCCTGGCCAGGAAGTGCCGGGTCAACATGACCGACGTTGAGGGCCTCGCCCTGGTGCTGAGCAACATCACCAAGTCTCTGGCTGACCTCAAAGGTGACGTAACCCATCTCAGTCCTCCTCAGATCAGATCAGCAACTTAGATCAACTGAGCTCGGATCAGTTGAAATCAGTTCAGATTACCTTTATCTCTCTCATCTTGGATCAGTTCATCTCATATTATGACAGACTCTATAGCTGAACGGTGAAGACCATGTAACTTCGATCCCATGCGTTCATGAAGTCATGTGTTCAAATCTCGGAAGCGTCTGATGAATAAAAAATGGGGATTTTTAAAAAATGATTTCCCAGGTCAGCTTCAAGTGCAGACCTGCCAGTGCCTTGATTCCCTTTGTGTATATACACATGCAGAACATAAAAATTTAATATGTATATTAAAGATCCAGAAAATTCATGTTAGCATTTGATGGGTTACAGAAACAGAACCAGCATACATTCCTGAAGTTGGAATATGGCTACCTTCATGGTGGGTAAAAACGGTCGCATACGCAAAATCTCACCATTAGTGGCCCCAGAGCTCTAGTAGCTGAGGAACGAGAAGAGAAAAAACCAAAAAAACTCCCAACTCTGAAGAGACCAATTCATCAGTTGAACTCAAGATTATCTCAGTTCAGAACTAGTAAAGTCAGCTCTGCTCAGCCTAGCTTTACAGCAGAGATCTTTTTATGAGGTAAAACCATCCGAAGAACTCAAATTTGTTTTTATTCTTTTTATTTGTCTTTTTTTTTTTCATTTCAAGGATAATAGAATAAGCACTCGTGCTGTTTTACATCCAGTTCTTGTGTGTATGTAGTTTTGTCAATTGTCATCCGTTCCCACTGGCACACAATGGCCTACTCTTTGGAATAGCAGAGCAGTTTAATGTGAGCGCAAGATATTCTGCATGTGTTCGCACATGGGACCTCAGTTTATAGTCTCATCCAAAGAACTTTGGGGGGGATTGGAGTTAGCACTAGTATTAACTCCATGGGAGAGAATCCCCTTGAATGGGGTTTGAACCTGGGATGGCAGAATGGGAGCGCAATGTGCAATGCTCTAACCATCAGGTTATCGCCTCCCCTGAAATGACAGGAACATCAATGCCCTGATCATTGTGGATATGGCCTGACACTCAGTGTCATGTAGTGGTGGCTATTCTGGTCTATGGTCTTCTCCATAATAGTGTGTGTGTTTGTGTGTGTTTGTGTGTGTGAGTGTGTGTGTATGTGTCTGTCTGTCTGTGTGTATGTGTGCGCGTCTGTCAGTGTTGTGCTCTGTGATTGTCCTTGATGGAATGATTCAGATAGTTTTGACTGGACCTGCCTGGACACAACTGGTTTTTGTCTGTTTTCAGCCCGCTATCCCAAGGTGAATGAGAACTTGAGAAAAGTGATGGCTGGGGAGATGGAGATTGTCGTCAAAGAAGAAAAGTGAGTGATCAAAACCTCTTGTCTAAAGCATTAGGACACACAGGTTATGTGTGTGTGCCTGCCTGTCCATATACATGCACAGCTTGTTTGTGCACTTAAATATATGCTAGCTCTTCTTATCCTTTCTGGCTAAACTTCTTACCATACCAGTCAGTTTCTTAGATTAAAAAAAAAATGTATTCTTTGGATTTCATTTTATGGTTTTGATAAGAAAACAGTTGTGATTTTATTTAATCACTGCAAGTTTTTCATGCAGATTTATTGTTGGACAAGGCCTTCAAGTTAATTTTGGTATTTGAAACAGAATTGACATTTCGTTTGAAAGCAGTAGTAACAACTGCTGCCACTGATAAGCCAGAAACTGAAATTGTACAGGCAGCACGATTCCTCATTTTTGTAGACCCTGCATGTGTTTATACTGATCTGTTTGTAATTGGCAGTGTTATTTCTGTGAAAGCTTGAAGAGCAGTTATTTCTTTTTTTATCTTATTATGTTTTTTATTTTTATTTTGAGCATAATGGAATAAGCACTCATGTACTTTTTTTTACATCTAGTCCCCGTGTGTGTGCAGTTTTGTACATTTTGTCATCCGTTTCCACCGGCACTCAATGGCCTACTCTTCAAAAAAGCGGAACAGGTTTTAATTTGTGTATAAGATGCTCAGCATGCGTTTGCACATGGGACCTCAGTTTATAGTCTAATCTGCAGGACTTTTAGGGGGAGTGGAGTTGGCACTGATGTTAACTCCAGAGGAAAAGTCCTCTTGAATAAGATTTGAACCCAGGTCAGCAGACTGTAGACCGTGTGTGTGTGTGTGTGTGTGTGTGTGTGATGTAACAGGTTTATCAAGGAAGAACCTCAGCAGATCGAGTCAGCTCTGAAGAGGTGTAAAAAACTGACCAGTACCTTGTACACACTGAAAAGGTAGGTATGGTGTTAGGGACTCTGAAACAGTCTTCAGACTGTTCATTGTGGCCTTTTGTGTTCTTGCATTTTATTTTGTTTTTAGATTGATGTGAGCTGGTGTGCGTGCGTGCGTGTGTGTGCGCGCGCGTGTGTGTGAGTAGAAGAGCGTGTTTGTGTGTGTGTGTGTGTGTGTGTGGAGACTTATGTATGCTTGCATGCATGTGGACAGTGGTACGGGAATGCATGCCTCTGTGTTCGTATGCTTAGATGTCAGTGGTGTGTGTATGATTGGGCAGAAGGTTGTTTCTAAGACCTGAGTTTATTGCATATCATTTAAAAAATATTTTTCAGATTGTTTTCTTGTCACAAAGAGAAATAATTGTCATTCTCAATAAACTCATGCACGTGAAGTTTGATACCTATCCACACAATTTCATACAAAATGTTATGGTAAATATATAGTTTTCTTTTCCCTGTTCTGTATGTGAGTAAGCATCAAGGGCTAGGATGGTCTTGCCCATGTTTTAGATGAAAGGTACCATACCATTTGTTCATTGTTTTTTCCATAATTAAATCAACACTGTCTGTCTTTATGTGGCATGGCATTGGAGATCAGCTGCGCTGTAAAACAAAAAATGGAGAAAGTAAGCTAGTATGTATATCAGTGAGAGAAGAGGCAGAAGACAGCAGCAACGTACGTCATCCATGTTTCAGACTGGCCACGGTACAGGACACTCGGCCCCCTCAGGTGCCGGCCCTGGCTCTGGAGAGTAGGGAGGTGGGGGACGATGAGAAAATGGCCATCCTGGAGAGCATCCGCGCCATGGTGCCCGACCACGACACCAGAGTGCAGAATTTGGAGGTGGGTCATGTCTGTGTTGTGTTGTGTTGAACATGACACCAGAGTGCAGAATTTGGAGGTGGGTCATGTCTGTGTTGTGTTGTGTTGAACATGACACCAGAGTGCAGAATTTGGAGGTGGGTCATGTCTGTGTTGTGTTGTGTTGAACATGACACCAGAGTGCATAATTTGGAGGTGGGTCATGTCTGTGTTGTGTTGTGTTGTATTGAACATGACACCAGAGTGCATAATTTGGAGGTGGGTCATGTCTGTGCTGTGTTGTGTTGTATTGAACATGACACCAGAGTGCATAATTTGGAGGTGGGTCCTGTCTGTGTTGTGTTGTGTTGAACATGACACCAGAGTGCAGAATTTGGAGGTGGGTCATGTCTGTGTTGTGTTGTGTTGTATTGAACATGACACCAGAGTGCATAATTTGGAGGTGGGTCATGTCTGTGCTGTGTTGTGTTGTGTTGTGTTGACCATGACACCAGAGTGCAGAATTTGGAGGTGGGTCATGTCTGTGTTGTGTTGTCTTGATCATGACACCAGAGTGCAGAATTTGGAGGTGGGTCATGTCTGTGTTGTGTTGTGTTGACCATGACACCAGAGTGCAGAATTTGGAGGTGGGTCATGTCTGTGTTGTGTTGTGTTGATCATGACACCAGAGTGCAGAATTTGGAGGTGGGTAATGTCTGTGTTGTGTTGTCTGACCATGACACCAGAGTGTAGAATTTGGAGGTGGGTAATGTCTGTACTGTGTGACTATGACACCAGAGTGCAGAATTTGGAAGTGGGTAATGTCTGTGCTTTGTGACCATGACACCAGAGTGCAGAATTTGGAGGTGGGTCATGTCTGTGTTGTGTGACTATGACACCAGAGTGTAGAATTTGGAGGTGGGTCATGTCTGTGTTGTGTTGTGTGACCATGACACCAGAGTGCAGAATTTGGAGGTGGGTCATGTCTGTGGTGTTGTTACCCAAAAGGGACACCAGAGTCTGTGAAGTGAAGCT
Organism: Rapana venosa; assembly: GCA_028751875.1. NCBI lineage: Eukaryota > Metazoa > Mollusca > Gastropoda > Neogastropoda > Muricidae > Rapana > Rapana venosa. The sequence continues at coordinate 37,227,715 of CM054139.1, forward strand.
AGAATGTTAACTGACCAGCCACCCACTGTGGTGCAGTGGTTGGTTAGTGTGTTGGGTTTGTGGCTGAAAGATTGTAGGTTTGAATCCTATATGAGTTGGAAAAAAAATTAGGGGATTTTGGTTTGTTTTAAAAAAAATCAGACTCAGGCTGGCTAATACCCAGATAGGCTATGCTTTAGGGTCATTCAGTTGATGGGAAGACTGGGACTGCATAGTCAAGTATCATCCACTTTATGAATGCAGTTTTGAAAGTGTTGCTCAAATTACTTGACCAACACTGCAGATGTCTGTATCTCTCGGGTCAGTTGTGGGATATATCATGATAGGAAGCATAGAGTACAGCCCTGTAAAGTAGACTTATACATCTCCACAGCATCATCATTACATCCTCCTCATTACCATTGATCACCTTGCAATACATGACCAGAATAGTTATCCAGAAGACAAAATAGAGCGTGTACTACTAAAATGCACATTAGCGGTATGTAGCCAGTTAGCAATCCATTGCTGTTATGGAATGCACCATCACATCAGTGCGTACAATCATGTAACGTCTTACACATGTGCACAAATATGCATGCGTGTATGGCAATCGTCACAGTTCACGAAAAAGATTAGAAAAAGCATCATTTGTTTTCTGGGTTGTTTTAGTTTTAACAAAGGTTGGGAGTGTTGTTGTAAACTAAGTTTTTCTATTACAATATGTTTGTTTTCGATTTTCTTGCGTTTGTGTTTTGTCAGGGTTGGTGGTGTTGTTTTAAACTGGGTTTTCACATTACAATACCTCTAAAACACCCTGCGTTCTCTTCACAGGCAGCTGACGCTTCTCGGGAGCGGAAAAAGAAGATAGTGACGCAGCACGACTCGCTGATGTTCACCAAGTCTCTGCAGGCAGCCAGCAAGTCCCTCAAGCCCCCAGAAGCCCACACCACCACCACCACCACCACCACCATCACAGAGGACGGTTCATACTACAGCGACCCAGACTCCTGCAGGAGAAGCGGCGGTGTGGGGGAGCACAGGAGATCAGAGCCCCCAGTGGTGCCTGCCAAGCCAGCCAGGCTGATGCTGATCACCGAGCCTCTGCACAGCGACGGGGCGTCATCATCACCCTCTCCCAGCCCCATCCTGCCAGTGGCCCACACCGTGGTCGTCACCAGTCAGATAGCCTGCGAGAAACAAGACGCCGAGAGCAAAGCCGGAGCTCGTGGCAGTTCCAGCCGTTCAGCCTTTTTCAGCGCCATGGAGTCTCCCCCCAGCGTGGTGCCGCAGGACAGGAGCACGGCCTCTGTGGAGGTGTCGCCCACCGTGACCGTGTCGGCAGCCGTGGTGTCTCCAGGCCCGTCCCAGGTCATGCCGCTGTCCTCCATTCCTTGCCAGTCCCTGCGGCGACCTTCCGCCTCGGACAGCCCTCACCAGGCCGAGGACAAGGACGACCTCGCGGACAGAGAGAGGAAAGTGCCCCCGCCTCCTCCTCCCCGGAGAAGCAGCGCCAGGTATCCTTACGGGATCGGACCCCTGTCTCCTCAGTCCCCCCCTTCCCACACGGAGAGTGGTGGGGGTTCGGGCTTGCAGCGTCAGCACAGCGGGGAACAATCCCCTGACAGGAGCAAGCAGGCAGCAGCGGCGGTGATGATCACGACGGTGTACAAAGCTCACAGCCCCTCCACCACCACCACCACAGGCCCCCTGTCCTCCACCCCTAAGCCCCCCACCCCCCAGAAGCCTGCCAACCTCAGCAGGCTGCTCAAAGCGGGGCCGGGGGCCGCCATGAAACAACGGCCCCAGCTGCAGCACCAGAGGGTGGGGCCAGACGGCATGTTCACCACCTTCATCCCGCCTGTGCCAGCCGCCGTAGTCACCAACAAGTAGGTGTCTGTCCTGTCCTGTGTGTGTGTGTGTGTGTGTGTGTGTCCTGTCCTGTCTGTGTGTGTGTGTGTGTGTGTCCTGTCCTGTGTGTGTGTCCTGTCCTGTCTGTCCTGTCTGCCTCTGCCCTGTCTGTGTGTCCTGTCTGTCTCTGTCCTGTCCTGTCTGTGTTCTGTCCTGTCTGTCTCTGTCCTGTCTGTCTGTTCTGTCCTGTCTGTCTGTCTGTCTGTCTGTGTACACCTGTAGTCACAGCAGTGTCTATTTCAGTGTCTGCCTGTGTTGTGGACTTGTAGTTGCAGCAGTTATGCTGAATAGACCAGTTCCCAGAAAAAGTCGGCTGGAGTTTTTTCTCTGTGTTGTTGTTAGCTTGTCTATTATTTGAGGTTTTTTGTTGTTGTTGTTAAAACAGATTAAAGTTTTATTTGTCAATCTTTTGGTGTGTGTGTGTTTGTTTCAGAAACAAAGAGATAAGTTTAAATCGGAGGATATAAGGAATGTTTGGGAATAGTAGTCTTTTGGATAATAGACTCTTTGATGTTTGTAAATTTAATGTTCCTGTCATGGACAGCTTTTTGTTTAGCTGCTTGGTAGACACAGATTATGAAGCTTGCTCAGTGGCAGTGTAAATATGAGATCCCACGCTGAATTCGGATGTTCTGGGCCTGACTTGTCAGGTGCTTAAGGGCAGCGCAACACATTTTTGCTCATATGACAGACAGTAGTTGCTGTATGAGCGTTTGATGAAGAAGAAGATGAATATGAACTGTAAAATGAAAATGTACAAGGCAGCATGTTTATGAAGTGCATATACCATGCAAGGTTTTTTGTTTTTTTAAAGGCCTGTTTCAAGGGTGTGCAGAATGTGTGTGTAGCATCATTTCAAAATGGATTATGTGGTCTTGTTTATTTTTCAAGGCACCTCTTTTGTCTCCTTTGGGAAAGAATTTAAAAAATGTAAATGTGCAATGTACATAGCCACTTTCTCTCCCTTAACTAAATTGCTATAACAAACTAAATTGCTATAAATCCCCAAAGTCAGAATGCAGCTACCTAAATGGTGGGGTATAAAAAAACGGTCACATACAGTGATATACAAAAATCTCACCATTGGTGAACCTCACAACTCTAGCCGAGGAACAAAAACGAAATTGCTGTAGAACTCTGGAAGTAGAGGCAATCCACAGAGATGCAGACTGTGACACAGGTACCCAGTATTCCACACAGTCACCATCTGCTTCCCCTGCCCCGCAAACCAGTAGTGACACTCATTCTGCATGTTTCAGCCAAGACTCGCTGACCAGTAGTGACACTCATTCTGCATGTTTCAGCCCCAAGACTCCCTGACCAGTAGTGACACTCATTCTGCATGTTTCAGCCAAGACTCGCTGACCAGTAGTGACACTCATTCTGCATGTTTCAGCCAAGACTCGCTGACCAGTAGTGACACTCATTCTGCATGTTTCAGCCAAGACTCGCTGACCAGTAGTGACACTCATTCTGCATGTTTCAGCCAAGACTCGCTGACCAGTAGTGACACTCATTCTGCATGTTTTAGCCAAGACTCCCTGACCAGTAGTGACACTCATTCTGCATGTTTCAGCCAAGACTCGCTGACCAGTAGTGACACTCATTCTGCATGTTTCAGCCAAGACTCGCTGACCAGTAGTGACACTCATTCTGCATGTTTCAGCCAAGACTCGCTGACCAGTAGTGACACTCATTCTGCATGTTTCAGCCAAGACTTGCTGGACGATGCCGACCTGAGCGAAAGTGAGAGCACAGGCTCCACCACCAGCCTGGATTCCCAGCAAGGGGCCACCCTGGTGCGCACCAACTCCGTGCCACACCGGGGTCCCAAACCCCACCCTCCTCAGCGGTGCTCCAGCCTGAGCATGAAGGAGGAGGGCGAGGGCAGGAGGGAGGAGGGCAGGAGGGAGGAGGGCAAGGCTCAGACCCACGTGCTGGAGGTCAGGAAACCCCTGCGTGTGGGCTCCATGACCGTGCAGGTCAACGGACTGGACGGCGTGGAGAATGGACACAAAACGTGATGAGAGTGGAGACACACACCGGCTGTAGGATTCCTCTTCCTCTCTGAAACGCCAGGGAACTACGCTACTGCTTCGTGGGAAAGGATTTCTGTGGAGATTCTTCTTCACAGTAGGGGTGATACTTCGCGTGGTTCTTTCCCCTTTCTCTATACCGCCTTGGAAGATTGTGGGTTACTGCTTGAAGTGGCGGGGCATGAGTGACCTGGCATGTTCCGTTTGGAGATCTTGATGTGGGTTTTGTGAAGAGGCTGGCAGGAGAGAGAGAGAGTGCTGTGTGATGTGAAAGGGCGACCGGTCCAGCAACACCCCCTCTCTGTGCGTGATGTGAAGTGAGCTGTGTAGATCTAGAAGTGGTCTGGAAAAGGTTAAATTAAGGTGTGGGAAGTTGGGCAGAAAATGCAGATTACTGAATCTTGACTGAATGTGAAAGGTTTGTGAAGCTGAGAGGTCCAGAGCTCTGAAACGAATCAGCTGTGTGAACGTGAATCACTGTGGTAATGGTGGATTGCTACACAGAGTGTTGAAGTGGAGAGCAGAAGCCTTCAGAGACTTGGTTCACTATCAGTGATAACTGAGGTACTACATGTGTGAGGAGTTGTTGAGCCCACAAGGAAACACACGCCTTCTACACAGCAACTGTTGAAAAAGTGCTACCAACAAATTTGTATTTCATGGATCGATGCCGAGTACTTGCAAAATTTGCTTTGATGTTGAAGCACTCTTCGCTCCACCAATGTGTTGTACAGAAGAGGAGCGTCTCCTCTTGGTGAAGAGTGTGAGACTGGTTTTTCATATCAGCTTTGCTTTAAATCATGTTGCTTGAATGAAATGCTTGTTGTTTCCAGAGGTGGATGGTCAGTAGCATTTGTTGTATATAAATTCATGAGTTATGATGGTTTCCCACCCATGATTGATGTAGTCTTGACCGTGTTAAGCGAGGAAGTCCGGCCCTAACTGTTATGCAGTTGGTTCTCAACCTAAGTGCTTTCTGTTTCCCCACAACAGATTACTTCGAAAGGCAATACAGAAGCATGTGCAGCACTACAGGAATACGCTCGGATCTTTTTTAGATTGTTGTGCAAAACTAGAAGAATACAATGATCTTTTTCAGATTGTTTTATTTTGCACTATTGTTTTCATCAGCACTGTAAATGTCAACAGTTCTAAGCTGTAGGCTTTGTTCAGGGAAAACAAAAAGGATGCAAATAGTTGAAATACTTGTTTGAGAGAATTAACATACTAGAGAGTTGTTTAAACACTGTTGATCAGAAGAGAAGTTTTTCCCCACATAGGGCAAGTGTAAAGTTGGTGTGATCTATAGATATGTACAGCATCAAAAAGAGATACCTACATTTCAACCGGTTGTGCTTTTTTCCTTGTACACAGCAAAGAAAGGTGGTTCTATGTGCTAATTAATGTCTTCAGATAAATTTGCATTGAAGTGAATGTTTGAGAATGAAATTACAATGTCATGAATGAATTAGGTGTTTATATTTAGTGTATGTTTTCCATGTTGTTCCATGAAGAGATCTGTCCTTGAGGTTCAAGCCTTTGTTGTATGTAGCTTATCAAATCTGCATCGTGCTTGCATTGTGAAAGAGTCTCTAATGATGTACAGAAAATCATAGAAAGTTGGGAAGAGGAAAGGAATATATGCTTGTCATATCAATATCGTTCATCTTGTAGAATGTGTACTAATAGTTGGGCGAGAAGGGATGAAGATCTTGTAGAAAAGACCTGGCACTAGGTTTCTTCAGTATTCATTAGGTTTTAGATCAACTTCTCCAGCCCGTCTGAAAACTTATGATGGAAACATCTAATGTCTTGCTTATTTTCAAGAAAGGATCAATGGTAATATATTTGTCTGTTAAAGATCCTGCTGTCAAGCCATATTATCATCATCATTGTTTCAAGAATAGATTGTGAAGATTTTGTTCACACACTGACACAGGCTTTCTGATGGGGTGGGGTTTTTCATCTTACCAGTTAAGTGTTGGTTGATTGCCTTTGCCATTCTCACTGAATGTCAAAAAGAAATCTCCGCAATTTTTAGGTGTTTTTTTTTTCAATTTCAATCTTTGGTCATGATATTTCCTTGGAAAAGATTTGATTTTGAAACTAGAAATGATGATAATGTTCCCATTTCATTGAGGTCTTATTGGCGGTTGTATTTCTACAATACGCAAGGTCTTATAAAGAACTGGCTCAGATATGATTTATCAGCTTTGTATTCTATATCACACATTTCTTTTAAGAATTAAGAAAAATTCCTAAGTGCAATATATAAACATCAGCAGATGTAGATGCTCTTCCAAAACACGACTGAAGTATTTCAGATGTATCTGCTGCATCATATATTATATAATATAATTATGTCAGTGATTTCCTTGTTACAGATTGTCAGATTTCTCATGTGGCATTGTGAAACATTATGCAAGAGTTAACTGTGTTGTCCCCAAAAATCATGTTCATAATTCAAAACTGCTTTGTTGTTCAGCTTAAGAAAACCGTCATGTTCACTGAATTAAAAACTTTGAATGATGACAGTACATAATGCCTTTAACATATTTACTTCTGTATGGTTACCTTTACTATTATGTTAGCAGATGACTGACGGTATATATTATAAAATTGTAAATGTAATGCATACCCTTCCATGGATTGGTACTTGAAAAATATGGCAAAGATTATTAGTTAGTTCTAAAAAAACCCTGTTCCTGGCTTTGGCCTGAATGTCATAGTCGACCTTATAATGCTATCATGTTTGAAATGTTTCGTTGAGATTGTCGTCATCCATGGCAGATCTTTGCATAACAACTTGCATTCTGTTAGTCGGTATGTGGCTGCCTTAATGGTGGGCAAATGGAGTCATGGTGAGACCTCATCCCCCAAGTCGGAATGTGGCTACCTTATGGTGAACAAATGGTGTCATGGTTAGACCTCATCCCCAAGTCGGAATGTGGCTACCTTAATGGTGGGCAAATACAGTCATGTACGCAAAAATCTTCCTATTGGTGAACCTCGAAACTCTAGCCAAGGAACAACAGTCGAAGAAAAGATAGATGCCTTGTCGCATAGTTAGCCATACCCAAACTAGACATTCAGGGTATGGCTGCCTATATGACAAGCCATCTTTCCTTGGTGCTTGACGTTGTTCCATGGCTTAGAGTTCCGAGGTTCACCAATGGGGAGATTTTTGCGTATGTGACCGTTTTTGCCTACCATTAAGGTAGCCACATTCCGACTCAGGGGATGAGGTGTAACCATGACTCCATTTGTTCACCATGAAGGCAGCCACATTTCGACTCCGGGGATAACGGAACGCAAGTTGTTAGGCAAAGATCTGCCATGGATCTGGGGGAGAGGGGGATAGCCTAGTGGTTAGAGCGTTGTTGTGGTCTGATCATTATGGCCTGGGATCATCAATGCACGACGGAGGCACCCGTTTTAGGGGATTTTACCCTGGAGTTGACTCTCCTCCCCCAAGAGTCTTTCGGATAAGACTATAAACCGAGACCCCCTGCGCAAATGCATGCAGAACATCTTGCGCACGTTGTTGCGTTCCTGTTGCGTTCAGAATGGTTCAGGTCATGGTTTTGCGCACCTGGGCTTCAGTATCCTGAGTATCCCAGACTAGGTACTCTCTCACACCTGAGAATCGCTGTGAGGAGACCGTATGTATTTGTAGTGATGTACACCATGGATGACGGACAAGATGCATGTGTGATGTGTGTATACCACTTTTAAGATCTATGCCGTGTCAGGGGACAGGGTTGCCTAGTGGTTAGACAGTTGCGCTCGTCCATTTGATGGCCTGGGGGTCAAGCCACCACCAAGACGCCTGTTCAAGGGGATTTATCAGTACTGACTCCATGTCCCTTGGATATGAGACTATAAACTGAGTCTTTGTGCGTGAACACCCGTAGAACATCTTGCGCACGTGCTAAAACCCGTTCAGCCTTTCGAAGAGTAGGCCATTTATGCCAGTAAGAACTGTCTTCACCTAGAACTCTGAGGTTCACCAGTGCATCTGTTTTGACCCCCCATTAAGGTAGCTGCACCACGACTTTGATGCAGCTACTGGGTGAAAACAGTTGCAATCACAAAATCTCACCTTTGGTGAGAACCTCAGCGTTCTAGGTGAGAACAGGTCTTACTGGCATGAATGGCCTACTCTTTCGAAAGGCTGAACAGGTATTAACATGTACGCAAGATGTTCTGCGGGTGTGTTTGCGCACAGACTTGGTTTATAGTCTCACCCAAAGGACTTTTGGGGGGGAGTGGAGTCAGTACTGATGTCAGTACTGATAAATCCCCTTGAACAGGTGTCTTTGTGGTGGTTCGACCCTGGGCCATCAAATGGCGAGCGCAACTGTCTATCCACAAGGCAACCCTGTCCCCTGACACGGCATAGATCTGAAAACTGGTATACACACATCATCACACATGCATCTTGTCTGTCATCCATGGTGTACATCATTACAAATACATACGGTCTCCTCCTCGCAGTGATTCTCAGGTGTGAGAGAGTATCCAGTCTGGGTGACCCTCAGGATACTGAAGCCCAGGTGCGCAAAACCACCACCACCCTACCTAAAAACACACACACACACTTCTAGTATTTTGTACCAATGTCATATACATCACACATGCACCACATTCTCAAAAAAAAGACATTTTCTTGTTGGCATTTAGATTAACATACACATTTTTTTTTGGTAATTTGTGTATAAAAATGTTCTGTTAAAAACAAGTGCACACATTCACAAAAAACCCAACAATTGAAGCATATTCGACAAAACTGAGAAATGATGCCTGTACTATATACCCATACTGTTTCTGTAGATACACGATGACTTCAACTTGGATAAACTGCTTACATTCCAACATCTTTCTTTCCGACTGTGGCACACAGGTGCAACAATTCTTTATGCCATTTGATAGAATTTCGTCACAGGAAATGTTCTCAAGATAAGTCTGTCAATCAAGAATTCTACAATTCATATTTTCCGAAAAATTACTCAGATTTGCTTGAAAATATCTAAAGTTTCTCTTTCCACTTTTTTCCAGCTCTTGTTTGCTGCCAAGAACATAAAGAAGAAGGCTTTGGCTTTTCTTTTGTCTAGTTAGTCTTTGTTATTTATTACCTTATCTTTTCAATGAAGTTGTACCCATGATTCAGTTCTCCTTTACCACAACGGCTTTAAGCATCAGAAACAAACCAGAACAAAAACACCACCAAAACATACAAAAGAAAAGCAAAATCTACACAATTCATCCCTTCATTTCTCTGACCTGTATAATTATAAAAACAACTGATAAAACCAAAATCAGAACTGAGCTAGACATCATAACTGAATTGGTCATAACCTGTTCATGCTTCTTTTTTTGACTTGATCCTTCTCTCTCTCTCTCTCTCACACTCACTCACTCACTCTCTTAAATCTATTCAAATGCAATTAGATATATGTATGCTAATAAATTCATTCCTGAAGTACTTTAAGACTGCGGAGGTAATTCATACTTTATGACAAAAACAGGACACTTTCCACATTGCAGCCGACCCTAAAGTACTGTGACTGAATATCTTAACAGTAATGAATACATGTCAAAACATAACTCTAAATGCTGTGATCTTCAATATCCTCGACATTTTCCTTTTTTCCCAAAGGAGGTGTCACCACAAGCAGAGAATACCATAACTGCCACCCCACACCTGTCCAGAAATCCATTCAGCATAAACCTGGCATGCTGGTTCAAGCCTCGAGTGCAAACTGGGTATTTTTATGACTCCTCAAATTGCCAAACACTGACAAAATCGCCAAACATTGACATGAATTACGGGATCTTAGACTGCTGCATGCCTGTACGCACACAAAAGGGAATAAGGCATTGTCAGGTCTGCACTTCAGATGAACAAGGAGATTGTTAGAATCCTGTTCTTAATCCCCAGGGGCAGCCAAGATTCAAACCTGCGACTCTGAGGATTATTACTATATAGGGATTGGTAGCTATTGCTTAATAAACATTTAACCACTTGTCTTATGAGAGAATATGGCAGGTTTGGTTTTTTCTTCCCCATCTTCACAAGTGTGATTACAGTTGTCTTGTGAAATGATTTTAATGCTAGGCAGACGCTACAGAGATTTTTGTTTACTCCTACTTCTCATTCTGCATCTGTATTCAATGTAAGAAGAAATATACTGATTAAAGAAAACACAATCCCAACCCCAAATGCACACTTAAAAAAAGAAAAAAGGAAACAACAAAATGCCCCAAACAAGATGGTAAGTAATGAAACATTCATTCTCAGCAATATAATATTAAAAAAATTACATAATCATGATTGTACTCTTACTCCTCAAAATATGATTATCATTCTTCATAATTATCTTAAGACATATAAATATCATTCTTCAAATCATAAATAAATAGTAGAGTACTAACGGGTTAAGTACCTGAAATTTGTCCGTCTTACCCAGCCGCTCTGTAAAGCATAAGGGTTACGATAATGCAAGAACCTCCACAAATATACGCTTTTCTATTTCATGTAGAAAAATGGGGTCATGATAAGGAAATAAGATAGGGAAATGGCTGGGGGATCACACACAGAGGATTCAGGCACTACAATATGATCAGCGCCGCCAACACATCTGCAACAATCAACTCTTGCCTTGTAAACATGAGATCCAACACTTGCAGACACGGCAAGCTGCACGAACGCACACACATTATCCAGTGTGCGTTTTATCAACACTCTTGTCGGCTTTCTCCCTGCCCCTCTCTCACCATATCTTTCACTGTCCTTTAAAAATCCCCAAAAAAGAAAAAGCCACAACCAATTCTGAGTGCTTGCACAACATGACACGGATCTAGAGGTCAAAAGAGTGGACAGCGATCAAGTGAGCTCTGCACTTGCTCTGTGAAGCTTGTTCACCTCGCAGAGAATTCAGGTCTTGTTTTCATGTCATGGCATGTGAAACAATCAAAAGGATTTCAAACACCAACAATTTTTCTATACAAGAATAGTCATTAATTTTTTTTTCCTTCCTCCAAAAAACCCCAACTGATTTGTTTTCTTTTTATAATATCATCATCACCAGTGTGTGCACCGCTGATGTTTGAGTTAACTTCTGCATACATTCTGACTCTAAACTACCTCAACAAGAAAATCGAGACATTTTACCAGCTTCGCATTCTCCTGACTGCCAGCATTCTCTCTCTGCAGTACTTACCAGACACATTTCTCCTCTTTCCCCTGTGAACCAACAGACTTCCTGAGCAGGGAGACACCAGAATGACACCTTTCAGCATGCGCAGTGTTTTGGGGGAACCTGTCATGCCTTCCCTTCAAGGATGGGTGGACACTCTCTCTGTCGTCACAGTCCACTTCGCCACTGCCTGTTCACTGTTCACCCCACCAACCACACAGCAATGTGGCTGAGGACTTGCAAATTCTGCTGTTGTCACCAGTTCAGTTTTCTCTTTTCACCCCAGCCACACAGCAATGTGGCTGAGGACTTGCAAATCCTGCTGTTGTCACCAGTTCACTTTTCACCCCAGCCACACAGCAATGTGCCTGAGGACTTGCAAATCCTGCTGTTGTCACCAGTTCACTGTTCACCCTAACCACATCTCGCAATGTGGCCTGAGCACGTGCAAATCCTGTTGTCACCAGTTCACTGTTCACCCCAACCACACAGAAATGTGGCCTGAGCACTTGCAAATCCTGTTGTTGTTGTCACCAGTTCACTGTTCACCCTAACCACATCGCAATGTGGCCTTAGCACTTGCAAATCCTGCCTGCTGTTGTGACGACTCTGAGCTTGGAGAGAGTGATGAGAATGCTATCAAATGGTGAGCACCGGTGCAGGGGTGTGAGTCAATGGGGTTGCTCTCCTCTCCTCTCCTCTCCTCAATCAGGATGCCGATCCTCTAGAACTTGCTGGTGCAGCAGCTGCTGCCTGTGTTTCACAACCTCCTGCACAACACACAACAACAATAAGAGGGGGGGGGGGAGGGGATGATTTCATGAAACAGCGGATGAAGTTGAGCAACAAGTCGTTCAACATTTAGTGAACTAACCAACTACCTGAAAAAGCATGACGGCTGGTTGAAAAATATTGTGGTTTTGTTAAGTTTGACAGATTTTTCTTTCATGATTTGTGTTGTTCTGTTTGGAAAAAGAACAAAAACAAAACTAAAACAAAAAATTCAGGAGGCTGAATAAAACAGATGATGAAGGGGGAACAACTTTTCTATCAGGTGTGATCACAGGTGCTGATCATGTAGTCAAAGCAAAGCGCTGGACTCACAGGTAATCCATGCCTACATACAGCTAAAGGGAAGCCACTTTTTCATCAAGAATGATCTTTCCAGTCATATTATGTCACGTGCTTCTTGCAATACGATGACTTGCAAGGCAACCACTGTCCTTTTTAGAGAGAGCCAGTGATAACATCAGTTTTAAAAAGAAGTCTCGTGACAAACAACATATTCACACTTTACCACATAAGTCACAAAAGCTAACCAGTTAAAAAGAAAAGAAACCCTTTTCTTTGAAAGCGATATATTCCTCCATTATCTGTACATGCACCCCTGACCACCACAGTGACCCAGGGCTTCTTTTGGCTGCTGGCATTAAGGCAGCCCAGCACACACAGCGGTACTAGTCACTAGCTCTGCATGTGTGACGGAACAAGGCTGTGTATGATGTTGGGTATACGAGTATGGAAGACACAACAATAATAGAGTTCTGGAAATGATGCCATCTAAAAAAACAAACAAACAAACAAACAACACAAAAAAACACCCCCACCTCCCCTAAAAATTAAAAAAAACCAAGAATGGTCAATGCCAAAATCTTCTATCAGAGACTGATGTAAACAAAGTGCCAAGGCTTATATTAAAATGCTGTTAATCTTGAAACGTTTGTGTCTTCATCAATAACAAACCCTTATCTTAAAAAACCCAACTATACTCTCCATTAAAAAGAAAAAAAAAATCCCCTGAAGCATGAGTGTAGCTGCCTATATGGCAAGGTTTTTAAAAACAGCCCTACATGCATGCAAACTTCTCATCCAGGGTGTGTTGACAGTCTCACATCAGTGATTCCCAGCAGGGAGGAGGGAGACAGAGTCCACATTCTGGGTGACCCCCAATGGTGTTAAACTGGGGAACACCCAACAACAACACAAACTAGAATACGAACATATAAATCCTGGAAACGGCAAAATGTGTTTTTGAAATTTTCTCTCTCTCTCTCTCCTTCCTGTTCCTCAGCTAAAGCTCTGAGGTTCACCAATGGTGAGATTTTGTGTATGCACCCATTTTTTTTCCTACCATGAAGGTAGCTGCATTCTGACTTTGGGATAAAAACAATACAGTTATGTAGTGGTGGGTACAGACTTACCCAAAGGCCGCAGGATGATGTAGTTCAGGATGTCTGACAGCGACACAATGCCCTTCACTTTCCTGTTCTTGTCTACTGCCACCAGTCGATGAACCTGTCACACACAACACACACCATCATACACAGCTGTACACAAGTGTGTTGTTGTTTTTTTTCAATAATACAAACCATGAACAGTTTTGTGCCTGTGCAGTCTCTCTCTCTCTCTCTCACTCTCTCAAACACAAATGCCCGTTTAATATCACAACTTGTGAAAGGACGTATTAATTTGAAAACATACACACACACCACAACACACATAACACCAATGCACCTGTTCCTAGTACACATGTATTAGCCAAAATATATACATCAGAAGACACACAATCATGCATATATACCCACATGCCTATTTCAAACCTAAGACTTCCCCCTACAGTTTCATTTCATAATTATCTGTCCTTGCCTTCAATGGCCTAAGTTCCCATCACCCTGTTGAAGCATATAACCTGTGTGTGTGCGTGCGTTTGTGTGTATTTAATTTGTTAAACTGTTAATCATTGTTAGTTGCATGTGTGGGAGTGGAATGGATGCAAGCGCTTTGGTTTTTTTTTACAAGATATAGCGCTATATAAATTCCATTTATTATTATTATGCTGACACACACAGGTGCTCTCTCTCTCTCTCTATCTATATATATATAAAGTACCCAAAGTCTGCACTTAACAATCAAATGTGTGAAAAGCCTGTTCCCCTCAATGATATACAGCAAACAAAAAGAAATCAAAAGAGAAAATTAGGAGGAGGAAGATGAGAGGAGGAACTGAGACCAAGACAAATAGGCAGGCTCAGAGACGTTAAGGTTAGGGAAAGAGAACAAAAAACTTTGTAGCTATGTACTGACACGACCTTTTCAGATGTCAAAAGTTCCTTAATCTGCACAGGAATCCACTGACCTCAGCTTTGACTATAGTTTCTATCACATCCTGCAGCTGGTCGTCCTCCTGACAGGTGGCCACGCCTTCGTAATTCTGAAACAGAAAAACACATGGACTTCACTTTTTTCCCATGACAAGTGGCCACGCCTTTGTAATTTTGAAACAAAAAAACACATGGACTTCACTTTTTCCCATGACAAGTGGCCACGCCTTCGTAATTTTGAAACAGAAAAACACATGGACTACACTTTTTTCCCATGACAAGTGGCCCCGCCTTTGTAATTTTGAAACAAACAGCAAAACAGCAATGCACACAGACTACACTTTTTACCTCCTGACAGGTGGCCACATCTTTGTAATTCGGAACCAGCAAAACAGCCAAACACACACAGAGACTACAAGGTTTGCCCATCACAAGTGGCTACACCTTTGTAATTCTGAAACAGCATAACACCGAACACACACAGAGACTACAAGTTTTCCCCATCAAAGTGGCCCCACCTTTGTAATTCTGAAACAGACAGCCAAATACATAGACACTACTCTTTTCTCTCCTGACAGGTGGCCAAACCTTCATAATTCTGAAACAGCAAAACAACCAAACACACACATAGACTACACTTTCTCCCTTCTTTTTAAACATTAAATTTCTGTGAAAAGCTTGTAGTTTACAAACTGCTCAAGATAGGATTTCTTAAGTTCTGCTCTGCATCAAATCCCCCACACCCCCAAAAAAAGAAAATGAAAAATCTCAGTTAGCTCCCCTTCCCTCAATACTGATGGAATATGACTTGGAACTGAGATTTAAGAGGACCTGCAGATTTCAATTTCATGAGTATTATTATTGCACTTTCAGTAAAATAAGAGATTTACATTTTTTTAAAAAGAAGAAAAAAAGATTCAAACAACAAAAACTTATGTAGTAAAACTTTAAAAAAGTATTGGAAAAAATTAAAAAATACAGCAAAAGAAATGGAAACACAAAAGCAAATTAGCAAAGATAAAAACGCTAAAGACAGAACATGTCTGTTATGAAAACCCCCCCCCACAGATTTTCTTGGTAGAAAAATGTATGAACAAAAAAGAAAAGCAGCAGACTATTCCACAAATGAAAAGGAGAAGAAATGCAGCAAAACGTCTACTGAAGGTACTGACATACGACACAGGATTGGTATTAATGCTACAACACTACGAAACAGACACCAAAACCCTGGCCAACATGATCATCATCATACTGACATTGCCCCCTGAGCGGTGCCTGAGAGCCTGCTCCACTGTGATGTCCAAATTGTTGTACGTCTTCTCTGCTGCCAGGTTCTGAAACACACACACACGCACACACATTCTTACTCTATCCCTGATGGACTTCTCAGAAAAATGTAAAAAGACAGTTTCACACTTAATATAATGGACTTCTCCAAAGTAGCTTAAAGGCAAATCATACACTTCACCTGATGGACTTCTTTGAAATTAAAGCTTTTGCACACTTTACCTGATGGGCTTCTCTGAAATGGCCACAGATAGTCACACAATTCCTCTAGTGGATTTCTCTGCAATACGCCAATAGTGATAAATGGGGACTTTCATCACACACATATGCATCAACTGTTCAGTTTCTACAGCAATGGAGCACAACTGAACCGGTGATCCATTCTACATTTTTGAAAATAAATGGACAATGAACAATTTGTGTAGAAGAGAGTATTTTGCTGTCCATTAAGAGATATATCTATCTATCTATATCAATCTTATCTATCTATCTATCTATCTATCTATCTATCTATCTCTCTCTCTCTCTCTCTTTATATATATCTATATATTTATTTACTTATATATAAAAGTGAATATTTTATGCTATGAATTACTTCTTTTCTTTTTCGTTTGTTTTTTGCAAGTGATATTCAGCACTATGAAATTCATGTATATCACAGTCCGCAAATCCAGCTTAACTCAGTCCAGGGCCCAGTGCTTAAGCTAGCCACTCTCCTATGCCAAGCCTAAGCACGGTCAGTTCCTTCTAAAATCAGCACCACCTGGGATGGAAAGGATAGCAGCTGAAAATGGGGGGGAACTGACAGCCCCACGTGGTATGATCATGAGAACAAAGCGTGTTGTCAGTCAGTCAGTCAGTCCACTGCGGCCCTAGGGCACTCACAATGACATCGAACTTGGCGTAGATGTCGCAGACTATGCCCTCCTCATCCAGAACAGGCAGGGCGGAGATGCGGTGATCCACAAACAGGTTCAGCGCCTGAATCAAGGGCACGTTTTTGGACACCTGCACACGCGGGACAGACAGACAGACACGCTTGTAGTCATGGTCAATAACGAACACACACACACACACACACATGCACACACACACACACACACGCACACACATGCACACACATGCACACACACACATGCACACACACACACACACACACACCCATGGAAACAGATGACAAAATTTACAAAACCGCATAAAAAAAAAAGGAAGGTAAAGGAGTCCCATAACCTATAAGGTCGTAGGGGAGCGAGGCGTCAGAGACCTCACTTCTCTAGGGCCAGCATATTGAGGGCGGCGCCCATCTCCTCTCCCTCGCTGCTTTACCTTCCCTGACCCTAAAGAGGGCAGGTACCCATTTACAGCTGGGGGAACTGTACTGAAGCCAAGGCGCGCAAACGGTCACCCATCCAACTGGTAACCACGCTCGACGCTGCTTAACTTGGCTGGGGGAAAGCGAGTGCTCTGACCACAGCTATTCCCGTCCCCAAAACCGCATACACACGGGGATTGGATGTAAAAAAGCACATGAGTGCTTATTCCATTATCCTTGATATAAAAGAATAAATAAAATAAAAATAAAAACCAAACACACTATAAAGCTTTTAGTAATGGTAAACATGAACGTATACATATTCATAACTTCCCTAAATAAGACAAACACTTTCTCTCTCTCTCTCTCTCTCTGGGTAATACATTTGAACAGCTGAAAGTCTGGAAAAATAAAGTCACAGTTTCAAACACCACCTAAACATCAGACCCCTCTAAAATCATAATGTACAATTTTCTCTTTTGCTAATTGGATGACAGAGGAAAATACAGAATGAACGGAATTATTTAATTAAAATCTGACACTGCATCAGGGCTGATCAAAGGTTTATATATTGTGTTTTTTTATTTTTGTTTTTAAATTCAAGCTCCAGAAATACAAGCATGGTTCAGTAATTAAAAACCATGAACAACATTGAAAATCTGTAGTTAGCCATTTCTACAATTAGAGCATATTTGTCAAAATATTTTTAAAAAACAAAACAACCCCGACAAAAAATGACTACTTGATAAACTGAAAGGTACATTTCCTCTATTATCTCCCCTGCAACATACACAAGCTGCCACAATATCCGTGAAATTTCTGAGATTAAAAACAACAACAAACAAACAAAAAAACACCTAAACAACTTCACTTTCTTTTTAACTAACTGGTTTTAGCAGAAAACATCCTAAATTTTGATAACAATGACAATATCTAATACACTTTTCATCATTTGTGCAAAACACACACACACACACACACACACTTGTGTATAAACATCTATGATGCTTGCGCACACACACAAACACACACGCACCAGAAAAAAACACACACACTAACATGATAGAAAAAAACAAAACAAAACAAAAAATCCACACACACACAAATCATCATCATCATTAGCCATTACACCCAGTGGTGTGTAGGGCAGCAACAAAGCGCTTCCACTCCTGCCTATCCTGGGCCAACCTAGTCACTGATCCCCAAGAGTGCTGCATGGCCTTCATCTCACTTTCTACAGTCCTCCTCCACGTTGCTTTTGGTCTTCCTTTCTCCTTCCTTCTGTTCTTGTGATTGACTGTGGGTCTCTTCGGAGGATGCGCATACACAAACAAGCTACATAACCATCATTTCAAAACCAGCATCACCACAGACAGGTACACATAAACACACTGTGAGGACAAGTCCACAAGTGCTGACTGTAAGTACTGACCGTGATAACATTGTTGAAGGTGCCGATGGCCAGCTCTTTTACTGTCTTGCCCATGAAACAGGGTTTGGGAAGGTCTCGTAGCTGAAACCACACCATGGTCAAGATACATTATATGCTGCAGCTTATCATTTCGGCCAGATTCCATGGGAAAGATCATGGATGAAATATCTATGCAGACAAGATCTACGAAAGTCCAAACAGGCAGTACATAAATGTGTCAGGTAATATGCCACAGATGGGTTTCATTGAATTTTCAACACAGAAAGAAAGTGAATGATGTATAGTTCTGTCTACAGATATACTGATAGATGGATTTGACAAATGTCACTCACTCACACACACACACACACACACACACACACACACACACACACACACACACACACACACATTATCTTCAATGTAAAAGAACAAATAAATAACTGAATAAAAAAAATCAGACACACACACACTGTCTTCAACATTGGGGGATGGAAAAGCCTAGTGGTTGGAGTGATGTGCATTGCGCTTATGATCTGCTGACCCCGGGTTGAATCTCGCTCAAGAGGATTTTTCGCTCTGGAGTTAACATCAGTGCCGACTCCATTCCCCCCCAAAGTCCTTCGGATGAGACTATAAACCGAGGTCCCGTGTGTGAACACATGTAGAACATCTTGTGCACATATTAAAACCTGTTTTGCCTTTCAGAAGAGTAGGCCATTGTGTTCTGTTGGGAACGGATGACAAAATTTACAAAACCGCATACATGCCAGGACTGGATGGGAAAAGACACATGACTGCTTATTCCATTATCCTTGAAATAAAAGAATAAAATCTTTTAAAAAAATAATGATACTACACACACACACACACGCATACTCACAAGCACACACACACACATCACCATATTCTCAACAAAAAAATCCCCCCCCCCCAAAAAAAAAGAACACAAAAAATCACAAACCCAAACAAAATCAGACAGACAAACAAACAACCCCCCCAACTGACCTACCAAAAACCCCCAAAATTCACACACATACATACACACACATCTCAAAAAAAGACTCCTTCCTTTACATAGATATGCAAAAAGCGCAGCAGGCGTTTGTGTGTGAGGATGTAGATGGCGTTGCCAGTGGAGCTGTCCACGACAGGCAGCCGGTGCACTCTGTTGTCCACCAGAGCCTTGACCGCTTCATACAGGCTGGCGTCGGGGTCGATGGACACAAAGGGCCGCTGTCCTGATTTTAGCACGTCTGCAGACAGAACAACAACCACACAATGTCAATACCAAAAGCACAAAAAGAAAGGTGAAAAACAACGTAATATTGATAACAAAAGCAAAAAAATATGAAAACAAAAGCAAAAAATATGAAAAACGACATAATGTTGATAACAAAAGCCAAAAATATGAAAACAAAAGCCAAAAATATGAAAAACGACATAATGATAACAAAAGCCAAAAATATGAAAAGTACCACAAAACTGACAACAAAAGCCAAAAATATGAAAAACAACATAATACTGATAACAAAAGCCAAAAATATGAAAAACAACATAATACCGATAACAAAAGCCCAAAATATAAAAACAACATAATACTGATAACAAAAGCCAAAAATATGAAAAGTACCATAATACTGATAATAAAAACAAAAACTATGAAAAAGAACATATTATTATTGATAACAAAAGGAACAAAGATATGAAAACAACATAATGTTGATAACAAAAGCAAAAAATATATGAAAAATGACACAATATTAATAACAAAAAAGAAAACACATCAATAACAAACCCCCCCCCCCCCCCCCCCCAATATCAATAACAAAAGCAAAAATCTCAAGTTACTGCCTCTGTACTTAATGCAGATACCACAAAATGAACACAGTAGCCTAGTTGGTTTTACTGCCTCTGTACTAATGCAAATACCACAAAAATCACTCTTTCAAAATCTTCATTTAAAAAAAGAAAGAAATTAAAGCTTATCTACATGGATTCATTATCATGAATGCATGCGATTTTGTGGCAAAGACAGGATGTCTAGTACTTTTTGACCTAACTCAACAGACTACAAAAACAAAAGCACAATTATATATGCGCATATCTGTAGGCAAACACACGCACGTACGCATGCTCACACACACACATCCACCACCATTAACAAGGAAAGCAGATTAAGACCCACACACACACAAAACCAACAACAAAAAATATCCCCTCTACTTCCTCCATCAAACAAGCTCCATACATAACCGACACTAAAACTTTTAACTTGTAAACATTCCATCTCCCTAATCTTCTCCCCTCACTACCACCCCCCCACCCCAACCTCCCAAAGCCAGTGGCTTACATTAACATGCTACAGACCGCAGGAAAAACAAAGAAACCCTTTATCACCAAAAGACCCCCACAGTACCACGCCACACCAGAAACATGCCCCAAAGGCAACTAATCTCCCTAATATATTCAGCAAAGGAGAACATCGCCCTGTTGTTTTGTACATGTTGAAGGTCCCTGGGCCATGGTTAGCTATCCAAAACACTCACTGAAATGATTACAGATGTACGTCTGTTGTCTGCTTTTCTTCCCTTGGCTATTTCCTCAAACCATTACAGATGTTCATCTGTTTTTCTTTCCCTGGCTATTTCCTAAACTGTACCCTGGGCTTGCACGTGTTAGTGGTTATGATAAGATGGGAGAGTTTTGGGATGAGTTATGGTCAATAACAGAACTAACGAAACACAAGAAGAAGGAAAGAAGAATGAGAAGGACAAGGAGAAGAAGAAGGAGAAGGAGAAGATGAAGGAGGAGGAGGAGGAGGAGAAGAAGATGAAGGAGAAGAAGAAGATGACGGAGAAGGAGAAGAAGAAAGGGACAGAAAACCAAGCATACATGTATATGAAACAGTATACATGTATATGAAACAGTAAATGTACAGTCCAGTAACACACCAACCGAGAAAGAAGAAGAAGAAAAAGAAAGAACTACAGGAAACAAAATGGAAGGGGAGAAAAAATGATAAGTAATGAAACACATCTTCTTGCAGTTCATTCCGCAATAGTACATGTGAAAGAAGGACACTGCAGGGGAGATGGGTGCAGAGAGAGAGAGAGAGAGTTTGTGTGTGCATAGACATTATGCACGTGCATTTTTATGCATACTATTGCACTATACTCATGTACATGCGAGTGTATGCCAATCTGCTTGCAAGCTTGTGTGTGTTTATGCATGCAGGTACACCTGAGGAATAACACACAACAAAAATAATAAACCAAGCAAAACCACACAACAACTGATCTCTACAATCCTTTCTCAGCTTTACCACATCTATGTGTTTTACAAAAAGAAATGAAGAAGAGATTACCTCTCCAGGTGGCTATTTTGTGATCTTCCAGTTCATCCATCCTGGCCTGCACACAACACACAGCATTTTCATCAGCACTCGTAGTATTGGGTGGGATAAGAGGACAAACTAAATAGGACCGCAAGCAACAAGGGAGACAGACAGAGAGAGAGAGAGAGAGAGAGAGAGAGAGAGAGAGAGAGAGAGAGAGAGAGAGAGAGAGAGAGAGAGAGAGAGAACACAAAACAACACAAGAAAGACAGACAGAGAGAGAGCCAGACAAACAGAGCCAGACAGACAAACAGAACCAGACAGACAGACAGAGAGAGACAACAGACAGAGAGGAGCCAGACAGACAAAAGAGCAGCAGACAGACAGACAAACAGAGCCAGAGACAGACAGACAGAGACAGAGAGACAGAGAAGAGAGAGATACAGACAGAATATGAAGTTTCTTGCCAACTGACTAAAGCTTACAGCCAGTAAGCACTGCATCACAACTATATAACATGATCACAATGTATGATGTACAAAACCCCGCCAGAGAGAGAAAGAGAGAGAGAGAGAGAGAGAGAGAGAGAGAGAGAGAGAGAGAGAGAGAGAGAGAGAGAGAGAGAGAGAGAGGAGAGAGAGAGTCAGAGAAGCATGTATGAGTGTGCATGCGTGCATGCACAAGTGCACAGGCATGCGAATGTCTGCCCGCATGTGCCCTTTCATGTATGCTGCCAGAGTGCTTACATACAAGCATACATGCAGGCGCTCGAATATACTCAAAGCTGCTTATGTATCAAGTATAATATTATGTGTACACAAGACCACAGGCACAAAAAAGCAGCTCATACTTTAGTGTCATGTATTATCTTGTAGATAAAAAAACAAACATACACACAATCCACCATCACAGCACACACACCCACACACAACACACACACACACACACACGGGACTGGATGTAAAAAAGCACATAAGTGCTTATTCCATTATCCTCGATATAAAAGAATGAAATGAAATGGAAAAAAACACGAGCACGAACACACACACACAACCAGACACACAACACACACAAAGTGCACAGGTGAAAAGCACATAATAGGGTGATAATGGTGATGCAAATGCCACTGCACCTAAGCACTTGAAGCAGATGTGCAAGAGATTTATCTTATTACATATCAATACCCATCTGTGCTACAATTACCCCCACTTTGCCAGGGTGTCTGCCTGTCTGTCTGTCTGTCTGTCTGTAAACCCTACCTCATCTACACTACCCAAATAGCAAACAATTTAACTGAAACTTATCAGCAGAAAAACACTGGAAATCAAGTAAACAATCTTAAATGAACTCCCTTCTTTTTCTGTAAAGGTATGAAGTAGAATACAATGATCGTGGTTAGAGATGCAGTCACAATATTATTTTTAAGATCTTGCTTGATAAAGTGCTCTGATTTTTAATTTACAAATCAGCGAAAAATGATCGATTCAAATACTGAAACAAAATTGCATGCAGCCAATATTATTCAAAACAAGTCTGTTGGAGCTTTTGTTATAGAAAGTAATGACCTAAACCATTAGAAAGTCTCATAACACAAGCAGAATTTTATACGGTGCAAAATCGGTGAAAAATCCAAATGTGCTTCAAATGAACAAAGGTAGAGAAAAACTTAAAAGACTTTAAAATTTCAAGTCTAAGTAAGAACGTGTGATTGAAGGAAATGATAATTATGATACTAAAAATTCACACACGCACGTGTGCGCGTGCACACACACACACACTCAGAGACTCATACACACTGTGTGTGTATTTGTGCGTTTGTGTGTGTGAGTATGTGCATATACATCTGCAAAGTGTATGCATGCATACATGCACTTATGCCCACATCCTCGCATACACTTGCTCCCATGCAGTTTGGACTCATGAAAAGCTGGATGATCTTCTTCCCCATAACTACAGGGTTTAGGAGACAATGAACAGAAGATGAGAAGGCCAGGACCATTATGCTATAGCCAGGAAATCAGACAGACAGGCAGAATGACATTACACACATATGCATTCACTGCATACAACACATATCTGGGCATTACAAGAAATGTGGATGTCTCGGCTGGAGTCAACAATGGTAATATTGGAAGAACCATGAATAATCTAAGAATTGCTCTCTCTCTCTATCTCTCTCTTTCTCTCTCTCTAATGCACTAACACACACATGATAGAACAAGAAGGGCAAAACAGGGAACTCACTAAATACCTAAATAAAAAATTATTTTAAAAAATTGTACAGATCCAAAAAGTGGGAACATTCAGTGTCATATTTTTGTTCACTATTTGCAACAGTGACAAAGACAAAAAAATGAAATTGGAACAAAAGACAACAAGAACCCCCCCCCCTTCTGCTCCTGCTTCTACCAAATACGGGAGTTTTCACTGCCGGCCCACACACTGCACTCAACACTGACCAGTTTTCTTAGACAGCACATGAATTGCATGCTCCAAGCTCTTTTACCATTCACACCACTGCCTATAACAGACTTTCTCGATTGAAGAAGGATGACGTGACTTTGCTATTTACACAAAATAGCACGCATGCTGCCAAAGAGGCTTTAGTTATCTACAGTCATATCTGAAGAAACTTGAGAATGCAGCAAAAAAAACAATAATGGCTCAGGAGAAATGTCACTTCCCCTGCTGTATCAGCCATGCGATTGGTAAGGATCTGAACCTGCCACTCCAGTAGTAGTACCCTCTCAGTTTTGGGATGACAACCGAGACACTTGTATCACCTGAGCTAACCAGGTCTTGAGGCACCCTGGTTAAAGCACTCATGTGCAGAAAGCAGCTTACTTCAGTGGACTAGATTACCAACAATGTTTGAGCAAATTTCTCAGTAACTTGAAATAAAGCTACTGAGAAGTGTGCGTGTGAGCACTTTCTCTCTCTTTCTGCCTATGCAGGATTTTCCTGGCTTTTGTGTGTGCAAAATTTCTTGACCTGAAACCAAAAAAATCACTTCTCTAACCTCATGTGCGTGTGTGCTTTAAAAATTTTTTTTTTTTAAAGTGCAAGATGAGAGGGAGCGTGTGTGTGTGCAATGGTGAGGTATGTATAGGCGCAAATTTTAAATCTATAGGAAAAAAGAATGAAAATCACATCTCCAGGGGTTGTTCACAAATTGAGAGACGAAGAAAAGACAAATTCAAACAGAGCAGGATTAAAATGGCAAAACACTCTTGAAAAAAAAAGAGAAGAAATTCTATCATGACTCAAATTTGAAATCATGGAAGTATTGTCTTCCGATGAGCTCCATCCATGGTTACTGGGGGGTGAGGGTTGGGGGGAGATAGAGACACAGACAGACAGAAACATGGGGACAGACAGATAGGCAGTGGCGAACTGGTAGATGGCGAGGGATGTTAAAGGAAAAAGCACATGATAATCTTCCATTTTAAACACCAACTGCTGGCCCAATCACAATGAACACAGGTCAGTTTAGACAACAAGGAACGTGGGGAGGTTGGCATGTGACCAAGAAATGGCAGAAGGATGGCATGGATTGTGTGCGTGTCAGCCATAATCAATGGTTGGTACACATGGACTGGGACAGACAAGCAGGAAAGAGAGAGGACTGTCGGAAACTTAACCCCGTCAGGATGAATGCCGTCTCCAGAAAAGATGATCTGAAGTGAGAGATCAAAGTCAACAGATGACAGATGTTTACTTTACTAAAACCATTACATATCCAGCATTTCTAACTGTTTCTGTATGGATTTCAAACTATTTCCACAACTCTGGCAGATTGTAGTACAAGTGCACAACTCTATCTAAAAACTATTATCATTTTGGTAGAAACAAAATCAGCGATAAGAGAGTTTCCATCAATAAATTAACATTGTCAATTCCTATCTGTTTAATTTGATGTAAAAACTATGTTTCAACTTTTCTACATGGAGGTCCCTTGATTGGTCAACATGTTTGATATCTGAATGGTTAACATTTTCTACTCCTCTCTTACTAATCCAATGCAAAGCTGTATACACTTTTCTGCCTGTTCTTGCAAACTGTGGTTGTAGTGATGGCAACTTTTGTACAACATTACAGGAGGGAATATTTCCACACTCTGGCTTGGCGTCTGACATGCATGCATGCATGCATACTTTTTTCTTCTTTTTTTCCTGTCAGAATACTGTATGAAGCTTTCAGAGTGGCCACAGCATCAGACCAGTTCTGACAGCAGCCGAATTCTGCATGCTCTTGCTTTGCAACAAGACATTTTAAGGTACACACTATGTTCAGGAGTTATGCATTCACCTGAAAGAAAAGAGGCTGCTACACTTGGACATTGTTGATAATCTAAGGGAATAAGACAGCAGTACACTTTCACTAGGCTAGTACCTGAATTTCAAACATCAGATCTGTTGTGACAAAATTTGTGACAAAAGTGATGGGAAACAATACTGCGAGATAACATAGTTAGAAAATCTGACTGTTAGAATCGAGTTGTAAACATACACATGTGCACACACACATACACACGCACACACACACACCAACACACACACATGCTCAGAGAGTCTTCCTTCCGTTCTTCTGACCTCTTTTCTCTAAGTGATAAAGAAGTGACTTTGCTCTCAGTCAAACTGTTCACCGGTTTTGCTTCACCTTCACCTGAGATATAGCGCTATCTACACACAAACATAACATGATGACCTGTCTACACACAATAATGATAACACGATAATCTATACATTTTCACTCACGTTGGGCTCTTTATAGTACTGCTTCAAGATGTTGATAAAGTCTGTGATTGTCAGCATTCCTGAAACAAAGGGTCCACGCTCATTACAAAACAAAGCAATCCTCATTACAATACAAAGCAATCACAAAACAAAGCAATCCTCATTACAAAACAAAGCAATCCTCATTACAATACAAAAGCGATCCTTATTACAAAAGAAAGCAATCATTACAATACAAAGCAGCCATTATTACACAACAAAGTGCTAGCAACTTACCATCACAAAGCAAAAGTGGTACTCATCACAAGATTGGCTAAATGAAAGAAGCGATCCTCAGTATAATTATTCTGATTTTATTTTATCCTTATCTTCATTATCATCATTACCATTGTCTTCTAGGTTTTGATGCTGATAAAGTCTTTGTCTACTTTGTAAGCATTCCTGACATAAAGAATTTTGTAAAAAATCATTAAAAAATATTATAAAACATAAATGTAAATTTCTTGATTCTAAATGCTAAAAGGATAAAAGGCTATATAATATATATATATATATATAAGCATAATTATCACACTCAGGTATTAACAAACATGATAACAGAGTACCTCGATTACCCTCCCCGACCCAATTTTTTTTTCTCTTTCTAAATCATCAACAGTATTCAGAATATTGTACAAGCTTTGCAACAATCATCACTATACAAAACCAACACTAAAACCCCAAGTCCTAGAACCAACGCTTACCAACGTAGTCTTGTTTGACAGAATCCCACAGCGGGGCAGCTCGCACACCGTTATACACTAAGGCAAAAAAGGCTTTCTTCACCTGAAACATGCCAGACAGGGAAACATAGTCAACAATGGAACACTGCCGCTAAAAAACACACCCCCAACAACCTGAGACTATGGCAAACAGTCTATTACATATAATCAGCAAACTGAACACTTTGGCAAATAATAATATATGTACATATTGTCAACTACTGAACACAAAGACTAAAAAAGAAAAACCCTCCTGAAACTATGTCAAACTGTCTATACATGTATACAACCTGCAACTGAACGCTTTGTCAAATAATATGTATACATATCAACTACCAAACACTAGGCTAAAACAAAACAACCCTGAAACCATGGCAAACTGTCTATACATACAACCTGCAACTGAACACTTCGTCAAATAACATAATATAATATAATATAATATAATATATATATACAACCTGCAACTGAACACTTTGTCAAATAATATAATATATATATATATCTATATATATATATATATATATATATATAATATATATATATATATATATATATATATAATATATATATATTATATATATCAACTACCAAACACTAGGCTAAAACAAAACAACCCTGAAACCATGGCAAATCGTCTACTTTATACATATATTCATCTACTGTGCACCAAGACATTAAAAAAACTCCAAACAGCCCAACATGAAATCAAGGCAAACATTCTATAAATTAATCATCCACTGAACACAAGAGGCTTTCTTCCTCTAAAACCAAAGCTGATATTTTACAACTTGCAACTGAACGCTAAGCAGAAGAAAAAAATAAAAAGAGCAGAATTTGAAACTAATTTTTGTTTTCTGCACCTACAATGTTACAGGCTTATGGGGGTATATAACATCTAAGCACCCTGAAATCTAACCACAACAGATCTTTTGTATTTGTCACATACGTCACAATCTCACCACAGGTGAAGCTGAGTCTCGCTGAGGAACAACAACAACAATAATAATAATAATAAATGAAATTTGTATAGGCT
>CM054139.1:37265820-37270820 GCA_028751875.1 Rapana venosa
TTTCTCGTGCGTGCGGTTGGTGTGTGAGGGGTATCGTGCGTGGTGGTGTGGTTGTGTGTGTTTGTGTGTGTTTGTGGGTATCGTTGAGTGTTGTGTGTGTGCGCAGACTGGCCGCCCGGGCGGTGTGCGTGACTGTGCGAGCACGCCATTCATTTTTTCCTTTTAATTCTCCACTTGCACAAAATGTGCCATTGTAAGCATGAATGCTGGCGCGGAAGCATATGGCCACATTCATATGCCCAACACACATGTATGCAAGTGCATTTACGTACACTAACAAACATATGCATTCACATGCGCGTATACACACATACGCACACACACACACACATGCGCGTGCACACATAGAATATATAATATACCAACAACACTACCCACCCCCTCCACACACACACAAAACACACACACACACACACACACAACACACACACACACACACACTCTCTCTCTCTCCTCTCTCTCTCTCTCTCCTTCTACTCTCTCCCTCTCTTTTATCCTTTTTACACACACACAACACACCCAAAACACACCCCACAACACACACACACACACACACACACACACACACACACAAACTCTCCCTCTACTCTCTCTCATCTCTTATCCTCTTTACACACACACAAAACACACACACACACACACACCAACACACACACAACAACACACACCACACACACACACACATACACACGCACGCACGCGCTCCATCTGGCTATATTTAACTTCTGCTCCTGTGGCAGTTATCGAACCAGCTGATAACAGCATGCAGCCAAATAGGAACACAACATACACAACAGCAATTCATATCACATGAAACACCAAACCAAACATAAGCCCAGACACATTTAAGATAACGGCAATATTAAAACGCTGGTGTCAAACGCATCGATAATAATACTCTCTTGTTAACATTTTTCAAGTACTGGGGGGGGGGGGGGGGGGGGGGGGGGGGGGGGGGAGAGAGCGAGAGAGAGAAGAGAGAGAGAGAGAGGAGAGAGAGAGGGAGAGAGAGAAGAGAGAGAGAGGAGAGAGAGAGAGAGAGAGAGAGAGAGGGGAGAGAGAGAGAGAGGGGAGAGAGAGAGAGAGAGGGGAGAGAGAGAGAAGAGAGAGGAGAGAAGAGAAGAACTCCAAATGTTTTATTTAGGGATTTGGAAAGCCGGTGGCTTCTTTACACCCAGGCCCTTATCAAAAGTGGGGGGAAAACACAATAAGAGAGATAGAGACAGAGAGAGATAAGAGAGAAGAACAGAAGGGAGACAAAAGGAAAGAGGAGAGAGAGAGAGAGAGAGAGAGAGGGAGAGAGAGAGAGAGGAGGGAGGGGGGAGAGAGAGAGAGAGAGAGAGAGAGAGAGAGAGAGAGAGAGAGACAGACAGACAGACAGACAGACAGACAGACAGACAGAGAGAGACAAGGAGAAACAAAGAGAGAGACGAACTCGGATGGTTTTCTATTGTTGTTTTCCTGCATACCAACTTTCTAACAATAACGTAAAACGATTTTCGTTGAAAAAAAATCTAACTTCCATTTCTTGGGGTTTTTTTTTCCTTTTCTTTAGTTCCCCCTTGCAATTTCGTTTTTTTTAAAAAACCCAACAAGGTCTGCGACTACTTTATGTTCAAACACTTAATACTCAAAACAACAGAAACCTTTCATTAAAAAACAAAAAAAATAAAAGGGACAGAGCTGAATTCAGCAAGGTGTAGAAGTAGTGCATGCCCCAAATTTAAAGCAGCAGCATTCAGTACCTTTTTATGGGTATGATGACAATGATATTAATAATAATAATAATAATAATAATAAATGGAATTTGTATAGCGCTATATCTTTCAAACACAAATCAAGAGCGCTTGCATTCAACATATTCTTACAGAGTCATGCAGCCAATAACTATCAAAAGCTTAAACAAAATTCAAATGCTAAACAGCACCAACCACACACACACACACACACAACACACACACACACACACACAAGGTTGTAGGTTTTGGCAGGGTAATGGGATTTTGGCTGTTGAAGAGAGAGAGAGAGAGAGAGAGAGAGAGAGAGAGAGAGAGAGAGAGAGAGAGAGAGAGAGAGAGAGAGAGAGAGAGAGAGGAGAGAGAGAGAGAGAGAGAGAGAGAGAGGAACTCGGGTGGTTTTCTATTGTTAAAGAAGTCACCGGCTTACCCAAATATCTTCAACAAAACTCATCTCTCTCTCTAATAAAATTATTATAATAATAATTTTGGAAAAAAAATATTATAATAATAAGACACAATGGAGTCTACTGCTGATTTTGAGGTATTCACACGCACGCGCCAACACACACACACACACTAACACACACACTTGCTCCCCCCCCCCCCCCCCCCCCCCCCCCACTCGAAACCCAGCCGCCACCTATAATCGTACTCACATCGCAACTGCTTCCAGCGGGGGATGGTATAGCGCACGAGGTAGGGGCGGTTGTTGCGCCACAGTTTGACGACACCTACCATCAGCACCGCCAGCACTCGGTGCCACAGGCACAGCCCTGCATTCGCTTCTGGCATCCTCTTTTTCCGACACTGCTTGGCTTAGCCTGTAGATGCTGCTGCTGCTGCTGTTGTTGTTGTATAATACTCCGCTGTGCTGTCTGTCTGCTTTTTTGTTGTAAAATACTCCACCGTCTGCTTATGTTGTTCCACTGGTTGTGTTGTGTGCTCCACTGTCTGTTTATGTTGTAGACTCCGCTGTCTGTTTATGTTGTATACTCCACTGTCTGCCTATGTTGTTCCACTGGTTGTGTTGTGTGCTCCACTGTCTGTTTATGTTGTAGACTCCACTGTTTATGCTGTATATACTCCACTGTCTGTTTATGTTGTAGACTCCACTGTCTGTTTATGTTGTAGACTCCACTGTCTGTTTATGTTGTAGACTCCACTGTCTGTTTATGTTGTAGACTCCACTGTCTGCTTATGTTGTAAACTCCACTGTCTGCTTATGTCGTAGACTCCTCTGTCTGCTTATATCGTACACTCCACTGTCTGCTTATGTTGCATATACTCCACTGTCTGCTTATGTTGTATTATACTCCACTGTCTGGTCGGAACCTTCGGCGTTGGTTGCTTGGTGTGTGAGAGTCAACGCCACTGAAGAGTGCGCATCTTCTTCACCTTTGTCACTTCAGAAGTCGCAACGTTGCTTGGTGCTATAGGAGTCAGATCAGTGCAGCAAAATAGCTTGAATCTTCATCTCTTGTCACTTTGATGTTGTGTTGCAACGTTACAAAGATACGCAGAAGCAAGTTAAGGAATCTTTCTACTTTTTGCCACTCCGGTGTTGCAACGTTACAAAGATACGCAGCAGCAAGTTAAGGAATCTTTCTACTTTTTGCCACTCCGGTGTTGCAACGTTACAAAGATACTCAGCAGCAAGTTAAGGAATCTTTCTACTTTTTGTCACTCTGGTGTTGCAACGTTACAAAGATGCAACGCAGAAAGTCAAGGAATCTTTCTCTTTTTGTCACTCTGATGTTGCAACGTTACACAGATGCAACGCAGAAAGTTAAGGAATCTTCTCTTTTGGGCACTCTGGTGTTGCAACGTTACACAGATACACAGCAGCAAGTAAAGGAATCTTTCTCTTTTTGCCACTCTGATGTTGCAACGTTACACAGACACAATGCAGCAAGTAAAGGAATCTCTGTTCGGTCTTTTTTTCTTTTCTTCTGTGGTGTGTTTCAAATACCGTGGTTTCACTCTAGTTTCTCTTTGGTTCAATTATTCACATCTGAGTATGGTATCCTCCTGCCTTGAAGTTCAGTAACAAGTTTCAATCAGCTTTGTTTTCATTGAACAATTTTTGTTCATTTATTCACTTTTCTTGTTTACAGTTTGTACACATTGACACCAGTTTCAATTAGTTCTGTTTTCAATTTCGCATTGTGTACGGAGTGCAGCTGATATATCTGTTTCGGGGATGAATGATCACGCTTAAATTAGTATCCGTTTCTTCTGCGAGAATAAAAGTCGACGTATTTTTCTCCGTCTTTATACAAGCGAGAGAGAGATGAGAGAGAGAGATGAGAGAAGAGAGAAGAAAGAAGAGAGAGAGAGAGAGAGAGAGAGAAGAGAGAGATGAGAAAGAGAAGAGAAAAGAAAGAGAGAGAAAAGAAGATGAGAGAGAGAGAGAGAGAGAGAGAGAGAGAGAAGAGAGAGAGAGAGAGAGAGAAAAGAAAGAGAGTAGAAAGAGAGAGAAGAAAGAGAGAGAGAGAGAGAGAGAGAGAGAGAGAGAGAGAGAGAGAGAGAGAGAGAGAGAGAGAGAGAGAGGACAGACAGACAGAGAGAGACAGAATACACAATTTTGTTCTCGTTGTTTCTTGCTGGGCAAGCGAAGAACACGTTGGCAACAGCCACAAACACCTCAAAACAGAAGACCGACTTAGTCCTCTTCCCTACTGACAGTGATGGGATATAACTTCTATAAGCACAACACTACACAACACGACACACAGGCTGGCTCTGTAGTGCACGAGCACACATCAACTGTTTGTAAGCACTGTTGATTTTTTTCCCTTTTTTGTCGAATCCAGTCATTTGTTAACTCTTTTTTCCCCCCTCCTGCTGCAGCAGTACTTATCACTCAGCAGTAAACGTATGTTCCAGCAAGTTTTCAACTCTTGTATGTTATGATATTGGTGACGATGATGATGATAATGATGATGGCGATGGTGGTGGTGATGATGATGATGATGATGGCGGTGATGTTGACGACGACGACGATGTTGGTGGTGGTGACACTAGTACCCTTTTCCTGCTAGTACTGTCAAAGTCGTCGGTTTCGTACAGTTTAACAAACGTCGAAGTCAGTGGTGGTATAAATCCAAGTTCTCCCTCGAAGAAAACTGCGAACACTGACCGGTTATCAGTTGATATAAGTGGCGGGGGGCAGGGGTTGGTGGGAGGTGTGGGGGGGGGGGATGGTAGAGAGGGAGTGGGAGGTGGAGGGGGGATACAAGCCTGATACAACTTTACCTGTAT
>CM054139.1:37275820-37285820 GCA_028751875.1 Rapana venosa
CGTTCCGAATAATAGGGAGAGAGAGAGGGGAGAGAAAGAGAAGAGAGAGAAGAGAAGAGAGAGAAGAGAGAGAGAGAAGAGAGAGAGGAGAGAGAGACCCGGGGGGCATGGAGAACAAGAGAAAAAGTGGGTGGGGGTGGAGAGAGAGAGAGGGAGGGAGGGAGGTCGGGAACTAGCGAAAAAAGGCAGGGGGGGGGGGGGGGGGGGGTGGAGAAAAGAACAGCAGACAAGACGAGAACACAAGAGAGATATACAAAAAACACAGAAACATCGACAGACAACAATACAAAAAGAAAAAAGAGTCAAGACACAAAGAGACATACAGACACACAAAACAGACATACAAGACAGACAGACAGCTACAAACAACAGACAGACAACAACAAAGGACCCACAGCCCAAGCCAACAATCCCGGCATTAAAAGGCCATATTGGGAAACAGGATCAGAGGAGAAAGAAAACCCCCTTTTTTTTTACACTGACGTATAAGCATTTTCACCATTCACTGCCGTCCACCCGGAAAACATCTCCTTACTATTTGAAGTACAAAACCATTTACAATGCCTATTCTCCAACCATATTTTCCCCCCCCAAGCCCCCCCCCCCCCCCCCCCTTTCTATCCGGAAAAACAAAAAAAAACAAAATAAGACAAACACACACCACAAAAATCCTGCAAAAAAAAACACCACACACCATGCAGATACATCTGCGTCTACGAAGCCATGTCAAGGCTTGGGGATAAACAGCAAACTCCCCCTCTCTCTCTCGTGTCCTCTCCCCTCCCCCCAAACCCCCCCCCCTTTTTCGCAACACCCCCCCCCCCCCTTTCCCCCCCCCCCCCCCCCCCCCCCCCCCATTTTCATAATCAGAAAGGGCATCCCTTTCCGTCATAGTAATTAAACTCCCTCCCCTCCCCCCTCTCCTCTTTTTCAAGTCTTCTTTTGTCTTTCCCCCTTTTAGATTTTCTTTTCTTTTTTTTTTTGTTTTTTTTTTGTTCGTTTGTTCCCCTAAGTCTTCCTCAAATCCCCCACACGTGGAAAAACAGTAGCACAGACAGAAAAATCACCATAGGGGCCCAACGTTGGAAAGAACTCTGGGCAAAAACAAACCAACACAAAAACAAAAAAAAACAACCTTTTCAACCCCATTAACCCCCCCCCCCCCCCCCCCCCCCCCCCCCATATTTCTTTAAAAAAAACCCACTATGTCATGAATGGCCGACAAACCCTATCAACAAGGGGGCACAGTTTGACGCAAACGCTTTTTATGACCAAGGGGAAATTGCGGTCAGATGCAACATACTTTCCTTCTACCCGCAAACTGCGAAAGCTCAAAGCAGCAAGGCATTTCCCAACTGACCACCGCAAAATTCCCAAAAAAGCGAGTTACAGAAAATATAGGGGGGGGTGGGGGGGTCAACCCCTCCAAACCCCACTCGGGAGGAAGGGGAAATTAGGGACGGTTGTGCAAAAAAGGGGGTGTGTGTTCCATCTTCTGAATCGGGTAGGCAGTGCGAGGGCACCGCCCTGAAAAGCACGGGGGTTTTTTTTCTTTCTTTATTAAGGGAAAATCGTGTACAGTTCCCCCCCTGCCTCCCCCCACTGAAAAACAAAAAGCTTTTTATATGAAATTGGGGAAAGTTTTGTGTGGGTGCGGGGGGGGGGGGGGGGGGGGGGGGGGGGGGGGGGGGGGGGGGGGGGGGGGGGGGGGGGGGGGGGGGGGGGGGGGGGGGGGGGGGGGGGGGGGGGGTGGGGGGGGGGGGGGGGGGGGGGGGGGGGGGGATTGTTAAAGGGAATTTATGTCTTGTCTCCCTGAAGGTTTAGTCGGTTGATTCCCCCCGGGCAAAAAAATAATACCAAGGGGGCGCCACGGTAAGAGCTCCCCAAATTAACTTCAGGTAACAAGGGGGGTAGTTTAAAAAAAAGGCAAAAGTAAAGGGGGTTTCCCAAAACCCCCAAAAGGTCGAGGAGAGGCGAGATGTCAGAGACCAAAACTTTTTTCCGGGGGCCAGCTTATTGAGGGGGGGGGGCGCTCATCTCCTCGCCTCCCTCGCGTTTTCCCCTTCCCTGACCCCAAAGGGGGGCATTCGGGTTGGGAAAAACTGGGGGATGTACTGAGGGAAAAGGCAAAAAAAGGGTCCCCATCACCGGGTTCCCCTTGTTTTAAAAAAAAGCTGTTTAAAACCTTAGTTTGGGGGGGAAAGGGCAAATGTTTCTACCACGGCTATCCATTCCCCTTTTAACTCCTACCCTACTACCATTATTTCTTTACAACTATTTTACAACTACAAACCCCTATTTAAAAATGGGGGCGTGCCCTTGCTTGTTTCTCAAGTACCTCGGCTTCCTTGTCTCATTAAAAAAACATCCCCCTTCTCTATTTTCTCTGCCCGGGTCTCTCTTTTCTCCCCCTCCCCTTCTGACCACTAGTTTCGGGTTTAACCCATGTAGATACTTTTTGGTTTTAGGGGAAATTTTTTTTGTTTAGTTTTTTTAAACACTAAAAATTTCGGTGCTCTGGCCCCTTGCTATATTTACACAAATACTACAAACTGGGGGGATCTTAACCCCAAATGCTCCCCTCTCTCTCTTTTCCCTCCCCCCTGCCCCTCTTTCCTGGGCCCCCCCCCTTTTTTCTGTCTGTCTGTCCTCTCTGAGCAGGTGTGTTTTTTTTTTGCCTCTACACCGCCCCACAAGCCCCGGACCAACGGGAAGCATTTTTTTTAAACGAACGACAGAATGACAAATGCACTAAAATTTATCACATCCCCGAAACCAAGTGCCTTTTTGACAAAATGAAAAACCACTGTCCCGGCCCCAAACTATAGACAAAAAAGATAAATACACACAAAACACCCACACGCAAGCAGAACGTGCACCCCGGCCGCGCGCGAAACCAAAACACCCCACACATACACAGGGTGCGCGCCCCAAAAACAAGCCCAAGTTAGATAGATAGAGAGAGAGAGAGAGAGAGAGAGGGGAGGGGAAGAGAGAGAGAGAGAGAGAAAACCTGAACTCTAAACCCTATTTTTTAATTGCGCCTTGGGCCACAATACAATGAAAGGGGTTTTGATTTTGGGAAAGAGAGATTGGTTAGCGAAAAAAAACTTTTTGACAGGGGTAGAAAGAAAAAAATAAACAGCATCCCGAAAAAGTACACGAAAAAAAACCAATCTTCTTTTTTTTTAAAAGCCCCCCTTTCCCCCCTTTCCCCTGCATCAGCAAAAGATTTTTGCGTTCTATCTTCAAGTGTGGGGGGGTAGCTAGCTAGATACCGGGCCCGGGGTTCCAAAAAACCAGTACTTTTTTTTTAAGTAAAAGGAAATGAGACTCCTCCCTATCCAAAAAATCACCTTAAATCTCTCGCCTCTGTTTCCTCTCTGTCTCTCTCTCTCTCTCCCCCCCCCCCCCCCCCTCCCCACAGCCCTTTTCCCCTTTCTGCTGCGTCTTTTATTTTTTGGGGTTTTTTTGTTTTTTCCCTTTTCCCAAAAAAAGGGGAAAGGGTATTATTTAAAATTGATTTTGTGAATTTTTTAATAAATTTGGCGGTAGTTTTTTTGGCATCTACCCATTCCCCCCCCTTGTTTACGGAACCCAATTTTAAACAATAAAACTTTCTTTTCTCTTTTTTTCTCTTTTTTACTCAAAACGTTTCCCAGTCCCAATTTAACAAAAAAATAAGGCAATAATTACCCCCCCTTTAATCTTTTCTCTCTCTCTTCTCTCTTCTCCTCCTCACCCTCTTTTTCCCTTCTCTCTCTCCCCTTCTTTCCCCTTCCTTTCTTTTCCCTGTTTTTCTTGCCCCCATCCCCCTCTCTCTCTCGTGGGGTTCCAGTTCAAAATGGTGTAAATAATAAGGGCAAAAAAATTTCCCTCCTCTTCTCTCTCATCCTATCTCTCCCCTCCTCTCTCTCTCGCCCTCTCCCTCTTTTTCTCTCAACTCTCTCTCTTCCTCCCCCTCCTCCCCTTCCTCTCCCCCCCCGGGCCTATTCCCTCTCTGTCCTTTCTTCTTCCCCCCCCTCCACATTCTCTCTCTCTCCCCTCCCCAAAATCGTCGTGGGGGCAGTGCCACAATGGAGAAACGAATAATGGCAAAAAATTTCCCCCTCATAATCTCCCGCCCCTCCCCAATCTTTTCCTGTCTTTTCCCTCCTCCACCCCCCCCCCCCCCCCCCCCAATCCCCCTTTTTCCCTTTTCTTTTCTCTCCCGCCTTCGGGCCCCGCACTCTCTCCCCTTCTCTTCCCGTCTGTTTTCTGTCTGCGTCTGTCTGGTTCTGCCCTCTCTCTCTCTTCTCTCCCCTCCTCTTTCTCTATCCTCCACCCCCTCCCCTCTCTCTCCCCTCCTCCTTTCCGGTCCCCTTGGTGCCCCTCACCCAAAAATCCCAAAGCCTGGTCAAACCCGGAACGCCAAATCCTTGCTCCTTGTGCTGATAAAACCGAGACATGGGGGAAATCAACAGGAGGGACGCCCAAAACCCGGTTTTATTACGTACTGAGAGAGAGGGGAGAGAGGGGGAGGGGGGAGGGAGGGAGGGGGGGAAAGGAGAGGGGGGAGGGAGAGAGAGGGAGGGGGGGGAAAAGAGAGAGAGAGGGGGGAAAAGGGGGAGAGAGAGGGAGAGAGAGAGGGGGAAGAGAGACAGGGGGAGGGGAGGGAAAAGGGGAAGGGAGAGGGAAGGGAGAAAAAGAGAGAGAGAGAGAGAGAGAGAGAAGAAGAGGGGAGAGAAAGAGAGAGAAAAGAGAGAAAAGGGGGGGGTGGGGGGGGGGGGGGGGGGGGGGGGGGGGGGGGGGGGGGAGGGGGGAGAGAAAAGGGGAAGCCGGGCCTTATCCAGAGTGCAACCCTCCCCACGGGTTTTTCCACCTGCCCCCTGCCACATCTACAAAACAGCCATGGTGTGTGTGGGTGTGTGGGGGGTTGTGTGTGTGTTGTGTGTGTGAGTGTGTTTTTGTTGTTGTTTTGGGTGAAAGTGGGGTTGGTGTTTGTGGGGTGTGTGTGTGTGTTGTGTGTGTGTGGTAAAAGAATTTAGAAAAAAAATAAAAAAAATTTTGTTCTTTCCCCCGGCAGATTCAGGGGCTTTCCGAGGTAAATTTTTCGCATAAAACATTTTTAAAAAAAAAACAAAAAAGAAAACAAAGGAACCGAAATTCCCGGGATTGGGGAATAAAAAAAGGGGACTAAAGAAATTTTTAAAAGCGAAAAAAAAAAATTAAATGAAAAAAACGATACAAAACAATAAATGAATCAAGCTCTCCCGCGCAAGACAGGGTTTTTAAAATTCAATAAAATTGGGATCCCATCAACCCACAATTTACATAAAAAAATTTAAAAACCGAACAAAACCTGACCCCTATCAATGAATCATTTACAGATTGTTACTTAAAATCGGGTACAAAACTGCAAAATGAAAAAAAAGGCCCATTGTGGCGTTTAACATCACATACATTTTCTAAAAGAAAGGGTATTTACCACAAAAAAAATCCGAAAACAGGATATCTTGTCATTGCAAACGAGTGCTGTTCGTTCCAATCACGCCGGAACTAAAACGGTTTTCTTTGAGGAAAAAAACACCATACACACACAACTTCCAAATTTCTCCCTTGGAGTAAACCGGCATCGATCTAAACCTGTATCTTGCGTGACTATGATTATCACAATACGCTTATTTGCAAACAACGTAGTTCACTGTTGTTTTTCTCTTCTCATTCTTTCAAACTACAGCACATCCAGAACAAAACACCTGTTCAGTAGTATTTTCCACATCGTATGTCACCTCTGCATTCCACTCGCACATTACACCAAGTACTCAAGACTCGCACAGAACAGATTCAGAAGAGGCTCACCACGGACACTGCTTCTGTGCATGTTTGTTTTAAACCTTCCTCGGCTCTTCAGCAGGCTTTGACACGTATACAAGTAAAAACAGCACGCCTAATCCTCACGCAAAGGGTAACTTCGTGTGCCGAGGACCCGTTTCACCACAGGCGAGTTTCGCCCCTAGATATATACTATACACACTGAAACTTGGCTCTGATCTGCAGCTTCAGAAAACACAGCGAAAGCGTTCACACTATACACCGATATTCCGCCTCTGCCCGAGTCGGCCTGACAATGGCAAACCGTTTGTTGCCTGGCACAAGATCCTTTGCATGTTTCTGCACCCGAACGTGCAGAGCAAACTTGGCGCTTTAAACAATGGCCAAACTTTTTTTTCTCCCTCCCCTCTTCCTGCCAGTCGACATTATAAATATATTATCAGTAACACTCTTTGTCTTCTTCTTGTTCTCAAGTGGTAACGCCCTAGTGTAGTGGCTGGTCTGAACACTGTCATTCAGGGCACAATCTCAGCGGTATCAGAGGCCTTTTACTTTAGCATGGGGCTAAAGGTTCGGAAGGGTAATCCAGGTTGATACTTCAGTCCTTTCAATCCGATATCATGCAATTTATATCCGATATCATGCAATTTATGTCTTTTCGATCTTAAATATCTCTCTTCCGTTGCTATGTGATAATCTTGTTTTTACAAGAGACAGTATCTGGGCGTTTTGCTGTTGCTGATTTGTATTCTTTTTTTTTTAATCTGCTTTACTCCTTGAATCGTTCTATTGGAGTAAGTTTTGACTGTTGTACACACACACACACACACACACACACACACACGGGGAACTACCAGAAACACACGAAACAAAAATATAAATGCAACGGTTTATTACACACTTGGGTCTTCCAAAGCAGGCATTTGCCTTCTCATACAGGATTATTATTTCCTCTCCAATTCAAGCACTGACATTACACTTTAATGTTAGCAACAAGTTACCACAGCCTCTGGTCTGCTTGCCGTTGGGAGAATGCCAGTCACTTCACTGTGTCTGATTTCTTGTAACTGCTCTCTCTTTTACGCTGGTACTGTGGAAAGCGTTGGTATATTTTTTTAATTTGTTCTCTTGTTGCATCAGTTCAGGATTCAGCCTGTCAAGTCTTCGCACACTGTGCCCGAAGCTGCTGCGTTTAAGCCTGCACTTTGTGGGTTCTGACATTCTCCAGTGCTTTGGGCGGCCTCTTAGATTTAGCGGCTTGCATCAGGACTTTTGGTGTCTTGCCTGCTTTCAACTTGGCTCTCAAGACCAGCCAGAGTGCCCATGGCCTGAAAGGGAATAGATTTGAGGGCAACAGTGATGCATGATCCGTGATGCCTGGTTCTGAACTCGGGCAACTTTGTCAAAGTTGGATTCTGAAGCAGTCGTCCACGCGGCTACTCCATACTCAAGGACAGATATTACACATTCAACGTACAGTTTCTTTTGAATGTTGTGATTTGATCCCCAAGGATGTTCCAGACAACTTGTTCATCAGGGCTGTTCACAGTCTGGCTCTTAGAGCGCATTTTTCGATCTGGCTCTTTCAGATCACCTTGGGATATAATAGGTAACCCCAAGGTAGGTTGGCATTTTGTCCTGGGATAGGGAGTATGTTGTTGGGTTTTTTGAGTTGATAGTTACCAGACACTTCTTTGATCACTCCTCAATCTTCATCAAGGTTTCCTGCATTCTCACTGCTGCTGTAGTCATGTACTGCTCAGAGCACCAGATGATCGGGTTGTCTGTGCGAATTGCACCAAGGATCCATTGAGGGATGTCGCCCAAGATGTCGTTCAAGAAGAGGAGGAAAAGCATTGGGGAGAGTGCACTGCTTTGTGGAACGTCTTCCTTTATGGTCCTTTCCCTGCTCTGAGCTCCTCTGTTCAGCAATTGGTAACCGTATTGGCTACCCTATCATACACGTGGCACACAATCCCATACTGATGCATCTCCAGTTTCAGGCCATACTTTCAAACCTTGTAAAATGCTCTTTCTAACTGCAACGATATGCTTCTTGTCTTGGAGTGTGTTTTCCATTTCTTGGGCAACATAAGCAGCCTGGTCCTCTGATCTGTGCGGTCTGAATCCAGCCTGGCTGTCAGAGATGATCTCTTCCTTCTCCAGGTACCGGGTCAGTCTGTTGTTTATGAACCTCTCCGGCTCCATAAGCCTCCTCCCCACACAGCTGGTCAGCCTTATTGGCCTGTAGCTGTGTGTTTTAGTTTTATCCTTTCCTTTCTTGTAAATGGGGATCATTGTAGCATCTCTCCGTGACTGAGGTACTGGTGCTCAAAACCAGCTGGTGTTACAGACTTTAAGTAGCATCGTCTTTACTGACTGTGCCAGGTTTTGAAACATTTCATTGGTAATGCCATTGTGCTCGTATGATTGCTCGTTCTGTAGCTGTTTGATTCCTTTTTCAATTTATTTCCCTGTAGAAGGTCCTTTCATGACAATACTTGATCATCTGCACAGATATATCAAAGCAAGCCCCTCCCCCCACAAAACAACAAACACAACGCAAACCAAACCACCAACAAAACCTCATAAAAAACAAACAACTAATAGTCCCAAACAAACAACCCAAAAAACGCAAACACACCCCCCCCCCCCCCCCCCCCCCCCCCCCCCCCCCCCCCCCCCCCCCCCCCCCCCCCCCCCCCCCCCCCCCCCCCCCCCCCCCCCCACCCACCGGCGCCGCAAAACTTCGAACCCCAGACGTTCGGTCTGTTACATTTAGCAGTTCATAGCCTTATCCACTTTGCCACTGCAAACAACTACTGAAACAGATATTTCCTCTGGAAAAAAGTTTCGTATTCGCTTCTCAAATCTTTTTAATCCTTTACTTTTAAGCTCCTTTAACTTTTTCTCCCAAACTTATATCTGTACCTAAGCAGACTAATCTTGTACAGAATACGATTTTCAGTTTACAAGTTATACGATACGGGGGAAAAGATAATTCGATACTTTCCTCTTTTTTATTTTTATTTTTTACAAAAAGGAGGTCTTGTATGTACCAGTTTAGATAAGGTTTTCAGGTACAGACTGCGGAATGTTTTGCCTTGCTCCAAAGTTCACCAATGGTGAGATTTTGTGTAGGCTAACCTTTATTCACCATTAAAGTAAAGCCGCATTCCGACTTCAGAGATTATGTGTAAACAC
Source organism: Rapana venosa (assembly GCA_028751875.1). Taxonomy (NCBI): domain Eukaryota; kingdom Metazoa; phylum Mollusca; class Gastropoda; order Neogastropoda; family Muricidae; genus Rapana; species Rapana venosa. The sequence continues at coordinate 37,284,839 of CM054139.1, forward strand.
GACACCAGTGTGCATGCAATTTTGCGTATTTTGTCATCTAATCCTGCCAGTTCAGAAGGGTCTACTCTTCCAAAAGGGGGAACAGGTTTTAACGTGTGCACAATGTGTTTTGCGTGTGTTTGTACCTGGGACCTCGGTTTATGGTCTCAATCAAAGAGTATTAATTTTGGGTAAGTGGAGTCAATACTGAGTCTGTTGTTAACTCGGGGGTGGGGTGGAAAATCCCCTGAAATGGGTGCCTCAGTGGTGGCTCAAACCTGGGCCATCAGCCCTCGAGTGCCATGCTCTAACCACCAGGTTACCCTGTACTCTCAGCACTGTAGATGGGGAACTACAGGAGAGAAACAAAAACAGCAAAAGATTGCTTTAAAAAACAGAGGGGAGAGAGAGAGAGGGGGAGAGAGGGGAGAGAGAGAGGGGGGGGGGGCAGGGAGAGGGAGAGAGAGAGAGAGAGAGAGAGAGAGAGAAGGGGGGGGGGGGGCAGAGAGAGAGATTTTTCATTTCCCAAAATAGATAGATCCAGACACACGATCTCAGGAAAGGGGAAAGGCCGGGGGGGGGGGGGGGGGGGGGGGGGGATGAGGAGGGAGTTAAGTGAGATTCCCGGATAACTGAAGGTCGACAGATGATCTTGAGAAAATAAGCTAAAGGTAAACAGATGGTTATCTAAATCTACTGCTCTCTCTCTCTCTCTCTCTCTCTCTCTCTCTCTCTCTCTCCCCTCTCTCTCTCTCTCTCTCTTCCCCTGCCCCCCCGCCCAAACAAAAACAACAACAAACAACAACAAAAACCAGAAAAAACCCAACCAAACAACAACAAAAACAAAACCAAAAAGAGACAGAAACAGACAGGCAAGGAAGTAAGACAGAAACTTTGTCAAAAGAAAGGGGGGGGGGGGGGGGGGGGGGGGGCAGAGTCAGAAAGCACAGACACGGAGACAAACCAGCCAACCAACCAGCCAACCAACCAACACACAGACCAG
>CM054139.1:37288320-37290820 GCA_028751875.1 Rapana venosa
CTCTTCTTCTCTCTTTCTTTTCACACCCCCTTCTCTGATCCACCACAAAAGATACACACACAACCATTGATAGACAGAGAAGACGGAGAGAGAGAGAGAGAGAGAGAGAGGGGGAGATGAGAGAGAGAGAGAGAGGAGAGAGAGAGAGAGAGGAGAGAGAGAGAGAGAGACAGACAGACAGACGACAGACAGACAGAAAGACAAGAAAGTCCAGGACAGACAAACATACAGAAAAAAAGAAAACAGCCAGCCAGCCAGCCAGATACAGGAACACAGACAGACAGACAAGAGTGAGAGAGAGAGGAGAGAGAGAGAGAGAGAGAGAGAGAGAGAGAGAGAAATGTAAAAGACATCACTACAGCATACAGCAAGCAAGATTACTACAATGTCCACACCACCACCACCACCACCACCACCATCCTTGGTTTCCCCCCAAATCCGGCTACAGACAGAACAAAAACCTGGTTTTCTCTTTGCACAGCAAATCCTTCGCAAAGGCGTTGACCTTTTTCCCCAGCATTCACAGCTCCACTGTGGAGAAGGAGGGGGGGGGGGGGGGGGGGGGGGGGGGGAAGACATCGAACAAGGAGAGCCATGGAAGGCCGCCTAATAATCATTATTAAGTACAACAGGCTTTTGATTGGCTGTGCAGCTTGTTGCCCTCTTTTTTTTTTTTAATGGGGTTAAAAGTAGGTCGGCTTGCTCCAGTTATGAGCAAGCTGCAAAGTGCTGGCTGACACAAGCATTGTTTTGCTTGCTGTCAAGAGGAAAGTTATGTTGTGTTGTGTTAGGTCTATGCCTGATGGTTTCATCGAAACGCCATTATTTTGTTAAATACTTGCGTTATTCTCCTTGATTGCAGCCACTTTAACGGTGGGAGGGTGGAAAAAAAACACAGGTCACATTCAGAAACAAAATTCAGAGTTCGGTGAACCTTGGAGCTCTAGCTGAGAAAGGTACCCCCCCCAAAAAAAAAAATCATGTATGTGTGCATATATACACATGTGTACACACACACTTGTGCATGTGCACAAGCGAGCTTGCAGCTACACAGCAATGCAGGCTTGTGATATGAAGGGGGAGAGAGAGAGAGAGAGAGAGAGAGAGAGAGAGAAAATGTAAAAGACATCACTACAGCATACAGCAAGCAAGATTACTACAATGTCCACCACCACCACCACCACCACCCCCAAATCTGGTTTCCACCAAAAACCGGTACATGGACAAAAAAAACCTGGTTCTCTTTTTTGCACAGCAAATCCTTCGCAAAGGCGTTGACCTTTTTCCCCCAGCATTCACAGCTCCACTGTGGAGAAGGAGGGGGGGGGGGGGGGGGGGGAAGACATCGAACAAGGAGAGCCATGGAAGGCCGCCTAATAATCATTATTAAGTACAACAGGCTTTTGATTGGCTGTGCAGCTTGTTGCCCTCTTTTTTTTTTAATGGGGTTAAAAGTAGGTCGGCTTGCTCCAGTTATGAGCAAGCTACAAAGTGCTGGCTGACACAAGCATTGTTTTGCTTGCTGTCAAGAGGAAAGTTATGTTGTGTTGTGTTAGGTCTATGCCTGATGGTTTCATCGAAACGCCATTATTTTTTTAAAATACTTGCATTATTCTCCCTGATTGCAGCCACTTTATTGGTGGGAGGGTGGAAAAAAAACAACCGGGGCACATTCAGAAAAAAAATTCAGAGTTCGGTGAACCTTGGAGCTCTAGCTGAGAAACGTAACCCCCCCCCCCCCCCCCCACCCCCCCCCACCCCCCCAAATCATGTATGTGTGCATACATACACATGTGTACACACACACACTTGTGCATGTGCACAAGCAAGCTTACAGCTACACAGCAATGCAGGCTTAAATGCGAAAAGAGAGAGGGAGAGAGAGAGAGAGATGAGAAGGAGAGAGAGGAGAGAGAGAGAGAGAGAGAAAGAGAGAGTTTTTCGAGGATAATGGAATAAGCACAAGTGTACTTTTCTACATCCAAACCCCATGCGCGTGTGGTTTTAGAAATTTTGTCATGTTCCCACTGGCCTACTCTTTCAAAAACGCGGTGCAGATTTTAACATATGCACAAGATGTTCTGTGAGCGTTCGCACATGGGGCCTCAGTTTATAGTCTTATCTGAAGGATTTATTTTACACGCACGCACACACACACACACGCGCGCGCGCACACCACACGTTTCAGGGCAACTGAGTTCTACATTCACTGGTAAAAGTACACATTTAACAGACTTTTTGTCCCTAAGCTCTTATCCTTGATTCACCCAGAATAGCATTATTCGAGAACTGATGGCTCGAATCTCAATATTCTGCATTGTTCAGACGGAAAAGGGTGGCGGACGTATGGAAAAAAAAAGTTTGGCTGTGATGTTTCAGCCCTTCTTCAACTATCGACATTTCGAACCAAAAAACACAATCATTACGTAAGAAGCATGCCACACCTGTTTGTCTCTACCTCCCCCCCCCCCTCCTCTCCTGTCCTTCCCCCTTTCTCTCC
>CM054139.1:37300820-37303320 GCA_028751875.1 Rapana venosa
CTTTGGGACTTACTATCACTCTTCTTTTACCCTTCACTACTCAACCATTTTCCTTTTTTCATTCCTTTTTTTTTTTTTCATTAATCATTTATTGGCATGGATGTACAATTGTACACGTACGCCAGTTAGAAAAAAAAGAGCACAAAAAGGGAGACACACGCGCACGCGCGCGAGCGCATGCAGGCATACACATACACGCACCAACGCACGTACACGCACATACAGACATAGAGACAGACACACACACACACATACACACGCGCGCGCGCGCGCGTAATGCAAAACTTACCCAGATCTTCAATCTCCATTCTCTCTGTGTCCGATTCTATACTGAGCTGAAACACACAACATTCATCACAATCATCAGTATCACACTCATTTGTAAACAGCTTGTATGCTGATATGCACAAACAGACATGGACGTGTACACACACACACACACACACACACACACACACACACACACACACACACACACACACACACGTAAACACACACACACACACACACACACACACACACACGTAAACACACTCCAAGTTAAAAAGGAAAAAAAAAACCAACCCCACCACCATACCGACAGCAAACGACTCAATAATACAAAACCCTTCCATCAATGACTCCCCAGCGATATCTTGCCCCAATTTCACGCCAGACCAAGTTTGGAATGGGAACACTACAAGCAATATGCCACGCACTGAAAGCAAATCACTATGCCTATGCTATTTCCTCCTCCTCCTCCTCCTCCTCCCTAAACCCCCACGTGATCGTTATGTGGCGCTAGCACTCGAGTTTCCAGCAAACGTGCAGACAATTTTACGGAACGGCCCGAGGCAATTTTGAAAAAGAACTCGCTGCCAATGAATTAATTCCAAGGCAGGCGCGCACAGACATAGACACACACACACACACACACACAAATCTACTAAAACTACCCCATGAATGAAAGAACAACAATCCCACGAACGCAACAGCGAATAATATATAAACTTGAAAATAGTTGCTGTCTAAGCGTTCGACGACGACGAAGAAGAAATGTACACCAACCGCCAAGGTGCAGTGGTCAGCGCCTTGGGTTAGACAGGCTGGAAGATCGCAGCGTCAAATCCCACAAGAGTCATAGGGATTTTTGTCGGATCCCGGTCGGCTCCTACAGGTCTAGAACGTGCTTTTCCATGGCTCAGTTTGAGCTCCGGGGTTCACCAACGTAATATTTTTGCCATAATTTATGCGACGGTTTTTACCCATCATCCAAGTATCCACATTCCGAATTCGGGGACTGTGAGCTCACAGGATGAACTGGCGCCACACAGTTGAGCATCATCCAGTCAGTTGAGCATCATCCAGCCAGTTGAGCATCATCCAGCCAGTTGAGCATCATCCAGTCAGTTGAGCATCATCCAGTTGAGCATCATCCAGTCAGTTGAGCATCATCCCGTCAGTTGAGCATCATGCAGTCAGTTGAGCATCATGCAGTCAGTTGAGCATCATTCAGTTGAGCATCATCCAGTCAGTCGAGCATCATCCAGTCAGTTGAGCATCATCCAGTCAGTTAAGCATCATCCCCTTTGTGGGCATGGTTTGGGGAGTGTTGCTCAAATTGCCTGACCCGACTAAACACTGCAGGTGTCTGTATCTCTCAGGTCCAGTTAACTAACGCCCGGATATAATTCTCATGGTAGGAAGTGTAGAGTACGGCCCCGTCAAGAAGTCTCGAAGAACACGCACTGTACTTCCAAAGCAGCATCATTACATCGTCTTCCTCACCGCTGACCATCACGCAGTAAAACCGTCTGCTGATTCAGTGGACCCGGTTGCTCCAGTCTCACGATGACCCCGGTTCCAGTTTCTCATACACTTCTGTGCCTGTGGTGAATTTAGTCTCAAAACCTTCGGGGATGGAGGTTTACGGACGAAGGTCGCTGGAGGGATGCTGTGGTGGTCACCACCTGGGTAGGGCGTCTCTCCTCTGGCTGGTGGCCCTACGGCAGTTTGACACTAACTAATGAGCTCCATGTGGAGGTCAGGCCTTGAGGGTGCGACATAACGCATCTGGATAAGGCTGTGGGAAGGAGAGATCGAAATGAGAGCACACACACACACACACACACACACACACACACACACACACACACACACACATACACACACACACACACAACACACACACACAACACACAACACACATACAAACACACACACACACACACACACACATACACACACACACCACACAACACACACACACAACACACACGCACACACACATACACACACACGCACGCACGCACACACACAACACACACACACACCACACACACACACACACACACACACACACACACACACACACTGAACGCACCTTCATGACATCGCCCTTGTAAATGATGGCGTGTGTGTGTTCGAAGGAGGCAGGGCGGCCCGTGCCGACAGGAGGCGCCGAACGCGGCTCCCCTACCCCAGGCCGTAGAGGAGAAACTGCAACACACACACACCAGGA
>CM054139.1:37310820-37315820 GCA_028751875.1 Rapana venosa
TTTTCTTTCTTTCTTTATATATTCTTCGTGCTATGTATTGCACGTTAATTATTTTCGTTTGCTTTTTGCTTTTCTTTTTTCGCAGAGGGCTGGATGCAAAAAAAAGCTATTGTTATGCTTATTCTAGAACCCTTTATAAATACATTTGTTCATTGTTCATTGTTCATTGTTCATTGTTCTCTCTCTCTCTCTCTCTCTCTCTCTCTCTCTCTCTCTCTCTCTCTCTCTCTCTCTCTCTCTTTGAGCGTGCGTGTGTATGTGTGTGGTCTCTATTTTGTTCTCTTCCACTCGCAGCAAGTGCTAAAAGAGCACTCCACCAAATCAGAAGACAAACATGGGTGACTGCTGGTGCATCGATTTATCACCACCCTCCCAAACCAAGGGGGATGGATGGAGGCAGAGCAAAACAAAGAGGCATCACCCTCAAGTCTGAGTCTGCTTATCCCCCATCTCTCACCACTGTAATTAAAGCAACCCCTCCCCCTATCCTCTACCCAACCCTTGGCTTCATTAAGTCTCTCTCATTTGGCTATACGCAGGTTTTACAGAACACAGCAAAATCAACAAAAAACAGAAACGTCAACACCTAAACCAAACATCTCTCTCTTCTCTCTCTCTCTCTCTCTCTCTCTCCTCTCTCTCTCTCTCTCTCTCTTCTCTCTCTCTCTCTCTCTCTAAGCTAACATCGTGCACAATTACAAAAAACCAGACACCCCCCAAAAAAAACAACAACAAAAACAACAACAACCACCAAACAACAACCCACCACACACACAACAACAAACAATTAACAAGACGACATGTAAGACAGAAATAGTCATTTCATAATAATGCCCTTCCACTCTTGAACAGGTTGTATTTTTTTTTTTATATAATACAGCATCCATATGCAACCAAGGCTGTCCTATCCGAATAAGTGCATATGCGCTCGAACCCATATGTGTGTATCATGTGAGCTGATATTTTGGTTGCGCCTAATAATGAGAACTGTAACAACGCCAGCATTTAACCTTATGATAGCGGTGCTTTAAAAAAAAAAAGCGTCAGTATACACATCAAAGCTAGGTTAAGTTTTTCACTTCAAATGTTAGAAACTGAAATTATTATTCTTCCTAGCATCGAAAACATTTATGATGATTTAATCTACAACTAGTGTCAAAACTCTCACAAGCACACACACGCATTCACACACACACCATTCTCTCTCTCACACACTCAATCACATACACACACACACGCGCGCGCGCGCACACACACAACCCACACCATTCTCTCTCTCTCTCTCTCTCTCTCTCTCTCTCTTTCACACACACTGACACACACCATTCTCCTCTCTCTCTCTCATATCTCTCCCCCCCCCCCCTCTCTCCTCCCTCCCTCCATATCCCCCCCCTCAAAAAAAAAAGAAGAAAAAAAGAAAATGCACAGAGAAGAGACACAGACACTGACGGAGAGAGAAGCGAGGGGACAGACAGAACCAGGCAGACACGGAAGAAGAAAAGTAGACTCTCGCGTGCTGACGGTCAACTGCAAGAGTGGCCATAGGCCTATCTCGCTCAGGGGTGGGTAGACCTAGGTACGGTTGGGTACCCCCACTGGCTTTTAGTCTTATTGCCATGGACACACGTGCACGCGCTGTCGTGTGACGATTCAGCCAGTTCACATCTACTGGCCTTTAGCCTACTACATCACAAACCCCCTTCCAAAAGAAACACGCGCACATACACACACATACACCCGTACACCGCACCACCTGGCGCGGCGCGCACACACACACACACACACACCAATTCTCTTACCTTTTTCCATGCAAATCTGACAAATATTTTCTGGCATCTTTCATATGGTTTTTTTTTTCATGAGCTGCTCCTAAAGCGGAATAAGTCGGCTAAGGCCTACAGACAAACCTCCCGCAGACTTACATAGATTACAAGCACAGGAGAAGACCAAGGCACTACGAAACCCAGAAAGAGAACCTAAAAAAAAGAAACCAGTACTAGGTCAGTAATTCACAGAAAGCACCAAAACAAGGCATTTCAGCCAGGTCTGTAAGGGAATGAAATCTAACCAGCGAGGGTTGGTTCCAGAGGTCTCTGGGTACAATGGATTTGTAACTGCCAGTTGAAGAACAAGGTAAAATGGTTTCCGTGTCTGATCATCAGTCTGAGACACTGGGAACATTACTGATCTCTCTTCGTCTACACTATAGATACGTATGGCACTTCAGGACTGGGGCAGGGGGGGGGGGGGGAGAGGAGAGAGAGAGAGAGAGAGGAGAGAGAGAGAGAGAGAGGAGAGAGAGAGAGGAGAGAGAGAGAGAGAGAGAGAGATTTATTCTTCTATGTCGAGGATAATGGAATAAGCACTTATGTGCTTTTTTACATCTAGTCCCCGTGTGTAGGCGGTTTTTGTAAATTGTCACCTGTTCCCACCGGCACACAATGGCCTACTCTTACGAAAAGCGGAACAGGATTTAACGTGTGCGCAAGATGTGCTGCGTGCGTTCGCACACGGGACCTCGGTTTATAGTCTCATCCGAAAGGACTTTTGGAGAGAGTGGAGTCTGCACTGATGTAACTCCAGAGGAAAATTTCCCCTTGAACGGGAATCGAATCCGGGTCGTCAGATTGCGAGCGCAATGTTCTAACCACTAGGCTATCCCGTCGAGAGAGAGAGAGAGGGGGGGGAGGGGGGGAGAGGGAGAGAGAAAAGAGAGAGAGAGAGAGGAGAGAGAGAGAGAGGAGAGAGAGAGAGAGAGAGAGAGAGAGAGATGAGAGAGAGAGAGAGAGAGAGGGAGAGAGAGAGAGAGAGGAAGAAGGAGAGATAGAGAGAACACTTTCTAATTACAGAATCACTGACAAACAGGTACACAGACACACAAACAGACTGCATGCGACCTCTGGATTTCTAATTCAAGAACCAAACACAAAAGAGACAGACAGAAGGATACACAGACACGCTGCAACCTGCTAGCTTTCTAATAAAAGAATCACAGACAGACAGACAGACCGAAAGACAGACAGATACGCAGACACACACAGAGAGAGACCGCAATTTGTGGTTTTCTAATTTGAGAACCAGGCGTTTTTGGAGTGGCGGTGCCGATACGGGCAGGACCACTGCTGATCTCAACACGCACACCACCGACCAATAATTAGCCAATCCACTTTGCCCTATCACGAATCCCAAAACACAACCACGACACTAACAAACAAACAAAAAACCTACTGTCAATATTAGGCCTCCCAATGCCCATCCTAGAGAGGAGGCCCTGCATGCACTGCTCTTCTGTCACTTTGGTGAAGTTCTGTGCACTGCGGTTGCAAAAGGTCAAGGTGTCCCCATAACCTATGTGGTCGTTGGGGGAGTGAGATGTCGGAGACCCCAGCTTCTGTTGGGGGCCAGCATCTTGAGGGCGGCGCCCATCTCCACCTCCCTTGCTATTTTTAGTTTAACTTCCCTGTCCCTAAAATGAGGTGAGGTACCCATTTACAGCTAGGTGAACTGGGAGACTGGACTGAAGCTCCACGGCGCATGGACGGTCACCTATCCGCGAGGCAACCATGTTCAACACTTCTTATACATACCCTTGGCTTGTGGGGGGGGGGGGGGGGGGGGGGGGGGGGGGGGGGGAGGAAGTGCTCTAATCACTGAGCTGAGATATTTTGTCCATTGTACGGTGGTGACTGGAGGTTGAAATATGCTGTTTGATCAGTCTGTATGTGTGTTTGGCGGTTCACTCGATTCCTGCTTGGCTTTTGTTTAACCCTGTTGCATATGTCTCATTGTTATCATTATCATTATTATCATTATTATTATTATTCCAGTCATTCCTAGCTGGTCTGTGTTTGTCTGTCTGTATTCATTCATTCCAGCCAATACTGACAACTGGCCATAGCCCCAACCACCCCCCCCCCCCCCCCCCCCACCCCCTCTGGAGGACGCTTGAGGGTTCTTCTGTTATGCGGAAAAACTGTTGTGTTGTTCTGGATAGACTCACAGTGTGCTTGCTACTGCTGCTGCTGTTGCTGCTCCATCCCTGGTAGAGTGTGTTAGTAACTCTATGGTGCCACATTTGCCTAAAAAGACAAACTTTTTTGTTTAAATGGGCAAAAAGTTCTGAGAACTGGGGAAGAATTTCCCAGTAACATGTCTAAAACGCATGAAGGCTGATTCAAAAGAAGCGTTCTGCTACTAGTACTCCTTCAATTAATTTTTTTTTGTCCTTCACTGTGGTGTGTGCGGATACCTGCATGCAGAGTATACGTGTGTATGAAATGATGAGGAACGTTGTGCTAAACATGTCAACGGAAAGAGAGAGAGAGAGAGAGAGAGAGAGAGAGAGAGAGAGAGAGAGAGAGAGAGAGAGAGGAGAGAGAGAGGGAGAGAGAGAGAGAAGAGAGAGAGAGAGAGACAGACAGACAGAGACAGAGAGAGAGACAGAGGACGAGATGAGGGGGGGGGGGGGTGGTGTATGAAATGATAATGAACGTTATGCTAAGCATGTAAACGGAAGAGAGAGAGAGAGAGAGAGAGAGAGAGAGAGAGAGAGAGAGAGAGGAGAGAAGAGAGAGAGAGAGAGACAGACAGACAGACAGACATACATACAGACAGACAGACAGACAGGGAATTCCAAAGGATTACAAGACCCTAACTACTAACTAAGCTGATTACCAGACCTTCCGCTGATGGCGTGCATATGTAGCGTAGAGAATGGATTGACAAAGGCAGTGGATAGATAGAGGGAAGGGAGGGGGGTGAGCCAGAGAGAGAGAGAGAGACAGACAGACAGGCAGAGAGAGAGACAGAGAGAGGAGAGGAGAGAGGGGGGGGGGGAGGAGAGTGAGAGAGACAGACAGACAGATAGAAAGAGAAGCAGACAATCAGGGGAAACAAATCATGTAATTGTACTTTCGTTTTCTGCAATGACATTTTACAAAGCAGACACAAGCTGCAGCTTTGTTCAACTAGTAGTCATTGACCCGTCTAATTATCGTGTC
>CM054139.1:37318320-37335820 GCA_028751875.1 Rapana venosa
CAGACAGGGGAGAGAGAGAGAGGGAAAAGAGGGAGAGAGAGAGAGAGAGAGAGACAGACAGACGAAAACAGAAAAAGGACAAGACAAAGAGAGAAGTGAGAGAGAGTTTCAAACAAATTGTCTTTTGGTGTGTGACAAAAATCCAATACCACACACTAAACACACACTAAACACACATTACAGACACACATAAAACATCACACACACCATTACACAGACACACACAAATGCAACACACACACACACACACACACACACCACACACACACACACACACTACACACACACACACACACACACTTTAGCAGAGAGACCAGCCACATCTACCCTATAATTGTGCTTTGTGATTGAAGAGTTGTGTAGTAGTAGCGTGTTGTAGCCATGAACCTAGCTACCGATAATCGATTGGAAGCATCCTCAAATGACAACACGATCGATCTCTATTTTACCTTCCAGCCCGCTCGTTCTTCCTACTCTGTCTGTCTTTCTGTCTATCTCTGTCTCTCTCTGTCTATATTTTGTGGCTTGGCTTTGAAGAACAGGGAATTCATTCATTTCAAGAGTTTTGACCCCCCCCCCCCCCCCCCCCCCCCCCCCTTTGGATTTCTTTCTTGTTTGGCTGCTTTTGATTTGTTTCATTTTATTGTAACTCAGTTCGTTTTCATTAGATCTTATTCTGTACTTGGTATTTCGCGCACACGTGCGCTTGTGTGTGTGTGTGTGTGTGTTGTGTGCGCGTGCGCGCGCACATGTGTGTGTGTGCGCGCATGTGTATGTGTGCGTATGTATGTGTGTTGTTGGATGTGTGTCAGCGAATGTGTATGCGTGTATGCATACATATAATACGTATGTGCGTACGCGCAAGTGTATGTGTGTCTGTGTGTGTGCGCGCACGCTGTACTCGCTCGTAGGTCCTCGCCTACTACAGACAGACTGACAGACAGACAGAAAAGAAGCGAAACACAGGAGACAGACAGACGGACGGACAAACACAATACAAACAGATTAACAACGTCATGTCAGCGAGATAATGAATTTCGGCACAAGACGTGCCTGCTGTCAGCACGATGTCATAGAAGGATACTTTGGCACTGAATGCTGTATAGGGTGTTGTTGCTGTTGTTGTTTGCCCACCCTCACAGCACACAGTCTGCTGCTGACAAATCGGATCCATTATCCTAATAAAGATCTCACTAGTCTAATGCACGCACACACACACACACACACATACACACACACACGCACGCACGCACGCACGCACACACACACACACACACACACACGCACGCACGCACGCACGCACGCACACACACTGGATCGGCCAATTGCAAGAACGAAAAACGAATGATCCCGTTGTTATTCGCGCTTATTTCTCTGCCTTCATGTGTGTGTCTGTGTGTCTGCCTGTCTGTTGTCTGCCTGTCTCTGTCTGTCCGTTTGTCTGTCTGTTTAGACGTGTGTGTGTGTGTGTGTGTGTGTGTGTGGTGTGTGTGTGTGTGTGTGTGTGTGTGTGTGTGTGTCTGTCTGTCTCTCTCTCTCTCTCTCTCTGACTCTCTCTGTGTGTGTGTGATAAAATACGGTTCTGCTCAAGCCATTCGCAAACTAAGGTTCTATGATTTTCAATGCCTTGAAAATACGACAGGACACTGTTAAAAAAGAAAATGTGGAACTGATCAGGAGAAACGGAATATGGGATATGATTGTTTAAAGTAGATCATCATCATTCTGTCTCTTCTTATGGAAGGACCCTTCTTCTTCTCATTTGTCATGTTTTTGGCAGTCGCCAAATATACCATGAAGTTTTTTTGTTTTGTTTTGTGTTGTTTCTTTGCCTTTTGCTACGCTTTGTTTGACCCCCATTCTAGGGGCTGGACTGGAGACTTGAAGAATAAATCTTGTTCATTCTCTCTCTCTCTCTCTCTCTTCTCTCTCTCTCTCTCTCTCTCTCCTCTTCTCTCTCTCTCTCCCTCTGCCTACCTGCCTACCTACCTGCCTGTCCGTTCCCTCCCCCTCCCCCCTCTCTCTCTCTGTCTGCCTGCCTGCCTGCCCACCTGCCTGTCCCCTCTCTCTCTCTCTCTGCCTGCCTGTCTACCTGTCCACTCTCTCTCTCTCTCTCTCTCTCTCTCTCTCTCTCTCTCTCCTCTTCTCTCTCTCTCTCTCTCTCTCTCTCTCTCTCTCTCTCTCTCTCTCTCTTCCTCCTTTGGAATAGCCAATGACTCGGTCTGACTTCCCTCTCCTTGAATCGACAAAGTTCCGAGCACCGACTGCATTCACTAAACAAGTCTGCAGCATAAATTTTGGGGTCGGGTTGACCTCGCAGAGCCTACCCCCCTCTCAAGTGGCTGGTATGTGTGTGGCCTCCATAGCGGGCCTACTCTAAAGAGAGAGAAAGAGAGGGGAGAGAGAGAGAGGGGGAAGAGGGGGAGAGAGAGAGAAAAGGGGAATTTTTTTTTTAAAGTTTATTCTTTTTATCGAGGATAACGAATAAACACTTATGGCTTTTTACATCCATTCCCCCCGTGTGTATGCGATTTTTGAAAATTCTGTCATCTTTCCCCAAAGAGAGAGAAAAGAGAGAGAGGAGAGAGAGAAAAAGAGAAAAGAGAGAGAGAGAGAGAGAGAGAGAGAGAGAGGGTTCATGTGCTTTTGACGTTTCAATTCAATGCAGTACAATTCAAAATTCTTCAATCATCCCATGAAGGGCAATTACAACACTGACAGATTCATGTGCTTTTTTGACGCGTTCAATTCAATTCAGTTCAAGTCAATTCAAAAACACTGAAATCATCCCAGATGGGTAAGGCACATACATTCATCAGAATGATGATAAAAAATACTTGGATATTCTGCGTTTGTTCGCGCTCAGGATCTCACTTTATAGCGCTATCCCACGGACTTAAAGGAATGGAACTTAAAAACAAATGAAAACTCCACCGAGAGAGACAGACAGACAGACAGAAAGACTGAGAGACAGAGACAAGACAGAGAGAGGCAGAGACAGAGAGGAGGAAAGACAAAAAAGAGAGAGAGAGAGAAAAGGGGAGAGAGAGAAGAGAGAAAAGAAGAAGAGAGGAGAGACAGACAGACAACAAAGACAAAAGACAGAAGTCAAAACACACACCTAAGCAAAGGCTCAAACTCGTCCAGGGGATTTTTTTCACATCACGGGTTCCGATGCTGTAGTGAAACCACTGAGCCCTTTGCCTCGACCCTCCTCTCCCCCCCCCTTTCCCCTACAACTTTCCCCCTTCCCGCCCCCCCCCCCCCCCCCCAAAAAAAATCCAAACATAATTATCTACAAATTAAATTTTATAAATTTATATTTTTCAGTCACTTCCCCAATCAAACAGTAAAGATTTTTCTTTCTCCTTCCAACAAAATTAATCAATGTGTCAAAAAATTCCATCCCCCTTTTTTTTTGCTCCCCCCATCTCACAACCCCCCCCACCTCTCTCCCCTCCCCTCCCCTTCTCTCTCTTTCCTTCCCTTCTCATTCCTCTCCCTTAAAATTTTTCGCTCCCTTTTTCCCCCCCTTCCCCCCCCCCCCTTCCCCCTCCTTCCTCCCCCTCTCCTCCTCCCTATCTCCCCTCTCCACCCTCCTTCCACCCTCCCTTCCCCCCTCTCCCCCCCCTCGTCCCCCCCCCTTTCCTCCCTCTTTTTTCTTTATCGTGTCTGTCACAGGATCTTTCTTTTGCATATACGTGTACGAGAGAGAGAGAGAGAGAGAGAGGAGAAGAGAGAGAAGAAAGAGAGGGGGAAGAGGAGAGGGGGAGAAGAGAGAGAAAGGGGAGAGAGAGGAGAGAGAAAACTTTTTTCTGCGAAAAAAGCTTCTAACGGAACACCTTCACACCCCCCCTGAAGTCCGCAAAATCATCACCATAAACGCCATCGCCGTCATCATAAAATCACCGTTTCGTCATCGTCGTCAAATCTTTTGCATCATCAACTAAATATTTTTTCTCCACTATGCAAACTTTTCACGCGTTATTATCACAGTGGGTGAGCTTGTAAAAAGCTAAATGCATTTGGGTTTGATTTTTGGGTGACTTTTAGACGACAAAAGGGCAGGAATTCAAATGGAATGATAAGCGGGGTGGGGTTTTTTGGTTTTTGTTTTTTTTCCCCGTTCCCTGGCTAACTACGCCTGAAGGGTGATTCTGCGTATGCGCAAGGTTGCCGCTTCCGACTCGGGGATAACACGGATTTAAAAACACCAGGATGCCTGTTTCCTGTTCTTTCCCTAAATTTATTCCCCTTTCTTTTCCCCCCCCCCCCCCCCCCCCCCCCCCCTTTCATGCTCTTTTTTTTTTTCCTCTGTGTACATTTTGCAGTGAAAAGAAAATTTTTTTTTCTATGACTCGCAGGGGGTTTTGTATTCCCAAAAAACTCAACTAACTGTTCACGTTAAATGGTAGTTTCTTCTATCACACAGTAGCCAAAATTTTCTCCTCCTCTCTCTCTCTCTCTCTCTCCTTCTCTCTCTCTCTCTCTCCCGCCTTTCCCTCTCCCCCTCTGTCTCCTATCTATTTCCCTCTGTCTCCTCTCAAACCCCCCGGGCACTGACACAAAGAAACGACAGACAAAGACAGCCCCAGCTCCCAAAAGGGGGCCCGGGTCTGCTTCTGTTACTCTTTCCCCCAGTTTTCCCCCATCTAAGGAAAAGCACATTCCCCCCCACTGACCAACAATTTTTCAACGCTTCCTGAATAATCCCAGAGAAGTTGCCCCGATTTTTTTCCTCAACGTCAGTCCAGTCTCCTCGACCAATCGCTTCTGTCTGTCCCTGCCCCCTTCCTTACTTGCTTTTCCGTTTCCTTCTCCTTCCTGCTTTCTTGCCCGCCTCCTTCCTGCTTGCTTTTTCTGCCGCCTGCCCTTCCCACTTTCCTGCTTGTTTTTGTCCCTTCGTCTGTCTGCTCTCGTCTCTCTCCCCTTTGTATTTCTAAAACAAATAAATGTAATATATTTTTTTTTTTATTCATTTTTTCCGTTACATTTTTTTTTTCTTTTTTTCTCTGGTTCCATTTTTAGAAGGGATGTAAGAAAAAAAAAGCATGGAATTTTAAATCTAAAGCTCTGAAAATAAGATCCATCACTTCTCCTCTCTCTCTCCTCTCTCCTCTCTCTCCTCTCTTTTTCCCCCCCCTTCCTCCCTCTCTCTCCCCTCTCTCTCCCCTCTCCCCCTCTCCTCCCTCTTCCCCTCTCTCTCTCTCTCTCTCTCTCTCTCTTCCCCCCTCTCTTCTCCTCACTCCCCTTTTCCCCCCCCCTCCTTCCCCCCCCAAAAATTCTCTATTTCCGTCATATTTTTTTTTATTTAAAACCCATAACATACCTGATTTGAGAAAAGTATTTGCAACTTCTTTTGGGTAGTGGTGGTGATGTTGAAAATACCAAAACAGTGGGTGTTTTTTTAAAAATCTTAGTTTTTAAAAGTTATAATCCCGGAGTGAGACTGTCTGTCAGTCTCCTCTCTCTCTCTCTCTCTTCTCTCTCTACTCTCTCTCTCTCTCTCTCCTCTCTCTCTCTCTTCTCTCTCTCTCTCTCTCTCCCTCTCTCTCTCTCCTCCCTCCCTAGCACCAACCAGAACTTCATCTCCCAAAAAGAAAAAGCCTCTGAATCAGACTAAATATTTGAAGAGAAACGGTGGATGGTATCTTGAACGAAGAAAAAGAAGAGGAAGGAGAAGAAGAATAATAAGAAGATGGAGAAGGAGAAGATGAGGAGGATGAGGAGGAAGCAGCAGCAGTACTTGTAGTAGTAGCAGCAGCAGTACAGCAGCAGCAGCAGCAGCACAGCAGCAGCAGCAGCAGCAGCAGCAGCAAGAGTAGTGGTGGTAGTAGTCGTAGAGCAGCACTAGTAGTAGAAGTGGTAGTAGTAGTAGGAGCAGCAGCAGCACTAGCAGTAGAAGTGGTAGTAGTAGTAGGAGCAGCAGCAGCACTAGCAGTAGAAGTGGTAGTAGTAGTAGGAGCAGCAGCAGCACTAGCAGTAGAAGTGGTAGTAGTAGTAGGAGCAGCAGCAGCAGCACTAGTAGTAGTAGTTGTAGTAGGAGTAGAAGTAGTAGTAGTAGTAGTAGTAGTAGTTTCAGTAGTAACAGCAAGAGGACTAGGTGGAGGAGGCACTAGAAGACGAATGAATGCGAAGAAGTATGCGAAGAAGAAGAAGAGAAAGCGAAGAAGAAGAAGAAGAAGACAGAAGAAGAAGAAGAAGAAGAAGAAGAAAGAAGAAGAAGAAGAAGAAGAAGAAGAAGAAGAAGAAGAGAGGAGGAGGAGGAGGAGGAGGAGCAGGAGGAGGAGGAGAAGGAAGAGGAGAGGAGCAGGAAGAAGAAGAAGAAAGAAAAACAACAACAACAACAACCAGACGAAGAGGAAGAAGAAGTGAAGGAGGAGGGAGGAGGAAGGAAACAAATAAAACTGGCGATGGGGGGAGGTAGGAGACAAACAAGAAACAGCAATAGTCTGCCTTCTAATTACAGACCGGTGTTGGGCAATCCATGCCGAATCGTCCAGCCTTCTGCCAAAAACACACCAGCGCTCATCGATCCATCAATCAACACCTCCTTGCCAACACTAGAAGACAAGTTTGTCCATACCCTCCACCCCAACCCCCACCCCTAGTTTGTCCATACCCTCCCCCGCCACCCTACCACCCCCCTTTCTGCCTACTCTGTCCAATCTACCCGGCCTGACAGATGTGACAAGTCCAGTGAGCACAATGGTTACTAGCTGCCCGATGATTTAGTTTCATGTCCCTTTGTCTTTGTGTCCGTTTTGGGGGGCACGCTCTAAGCTGTTAGCTTACAAGTTGTTGCTTAGCATCTGTCGTCGGTATGTGTGTCCCGTCTTGTTTTGTTTCTGGATGAATTATTACTGAAACCAAGTGGGTACAGCGGCACGAGTCTTATCCAAAGCGCCTTGAGGTTGTCGTCAGCAGTAGGTTCGATTCTAGGCGGAGCCTGATGGGTTCAGAAAACACCACACACACACACACACAACACACCCCACACCACACACACACACACACAACACAACCACACACACACACACACACACACACATCTATCGGATGGGGACTATAAACCGAGGCCCCGTGTTCGAACGCATGCAGAACATCTTGCGCACACGTTAAATCATGTTCCGCTTTTCGGAAGAGTAGGCCATTGTGTGCCGATGGAAACAGATGACAAAATTTACAAAACCGCATACACACGGGGACTGGATGTAAAAAAGCACATGAGTGCTTATTCTATTATCATCGATATAAAACAAACAAACAATAAATAAATAACTAAAACACACACAAACACACACAAGGGTTTAGTAATGGTGTCTTTCTTACACTGGCTCACAGCAGGCACCACTGAACACAACCAAAGTGGCCCAACAGCAGTGCAGGACCCTCCTAGCTGGTGGCCTCACAGCAGCCTGGACTTCCGACCCTGAGGATACAGTCATGATGAGTCCAGATGTGGCTGAGAAGAGATAGAGAGATCGGAAGGTTTTGGGGAAGAACGTTTCAGAAGATAAGGCACACGCACACAAATAAACCCAGTCAGCATCGTCCACTTGACCCTTGAGTAACAATGTTAATAAGTAGTAGTAGTAGTAGTAGTAGTAGTAGTAGTAGTAGTAGTAGTAATAATAATAATAATAATAATAATAATAATAATAATAATAAATGGAATAGCGCTGAATCTTGTAAAATCAAACAAATCGAAGCGCTTGCACTCAAATCATTTACACGCACGCAACTCTCCTTAAACATAATGAACAACATATTTCAAATCCATACGCGCGCACACATGTACGCTCGCACGCACACAAACACACACACTCGCAAACACACTTAGGAGGTGAAGGATGCTGTTGAAAATTAGGGACAGATATGAGGGGAAAGTCTCAGGTAGGAAACAAGTGTGTTTTGAGGCTGGATTTGAAGGTATCAAATGAAGGCTTTTTGCGAAGTCAAAGAGGGAGGTCATTCCAGGTGGATGGACCAGAAATAGAGAAAGAGCGACGGCTCTCTGGAAAATACTACATGGCATCGAAGTCGCAGACATTTACCCTGCTTTGGTTCCCCTTGCCAGCTGAACTGTAGCCATCATCACCTGTGTTCCGGTCCATTTGCCTAGACTTCATTCCCGAAGGCTGGGTGCCTCTGATCCTTAGTTAAAACATTACGAGACGTCATATTATGATTACACAACTACATTTCAATCGGGAGTTGCATCATCATTCTGATCTCTTCTTGTGTGGTCTTCATCTGAGCAAAGACGAGAACAAAAAGCAGGGAGAAAATGGGGAGAAGGAGAAAATCGGGCTAGGAAAGAGAGAGAAGATGGGCACATAACATTATAGAAAACGGAGAGAGGAGAAAGGGGGAAGGGGGGAGTGTAGAGAGAGAAGAGAGAGTAGAGAGGAGAGAAAAGAGGAAGAGAAGAGAGAGGAGAGAGTGGAGGGGGAGGAGAGATGAAGAGAGAGGAGAAGAAGAGAGAGGGAGAGCAGGGGAGAGAGGAACAGTCTAATATTCAGCTTTTCGGAATCCCAACATCCCAAAGGGGATTCCCCTACTTCCAGAAACGAACCCGTCAACACAACCACCCACACAGGGAAAGTGGGCCAAATTTCCTCCCCCCCCCCCCCCCCCCCCCCCCCCCCCCCCCCCCCCCCCCCCCCCCCCCCCCCCCCCCCCCCCCCCCCCCCCCCCCCCCCCCCCCCCCCCCCCCCCCCCCCCCCCCTCTTTCCTTCAGATCCCTATTCCCCTCAGATAAGGATCATCCACTGACGTCTGCTTTTTTCTCCCTTTTCTTGTTTGTTTGTTTGTTTGTTTGCTTTTGGCCGGACGAGGCACAACACCACACACACACAAAACCAACACACACACACCACACACACAAAAACCCACACACCAACACACGAGAAAGAAAAGGGAAATCTATCCCCCATCTGGGGGGAAAAAACAGTTTTCTTTTGACCCTTTATTTGTTTGGCTTGGAGCTGACAGAAGACTCGTCGTTGCTTTAGTTTCTTTGCACACCACACAACACACACACCACACAAAACACACAACACACACACACACACACCAAAAAGCCACACACAAGGGGGGGGGGGGGGAGACAGAGAGAGAGAGGAGAGGGGGGGGGGGTGCGGGGATACACAGTGAGATGAGGGGCGAGAGTGGAGGGGCAGAGAGAGACAGATAAAAATGCGAGGTAGAGAGGGGATTGGGGTGGGGAGGGGGGGGAACTCAAACTCGAACTCGAACTCAATTTTTTTTATGAGGTAATTGGATAACCGGGGGCTTTTTTACCCCAGGCCTAAAAAAAAAAAAACCAACAAAAAAAAACAACAACAAAACAAACATAAAACCCAAAGACAAAAAAACAAAAGGCAAAAAAACCCTGAAGAAATGCATAGTAATTATACACTTTGAAGCTGAAAAAAAACTCAATCATTGTTATACCCCAAATAAAACTGCCAATTAAAAATTTAAATTAATGTACTAAACCAGCCAATCAATCAAATTGACTAATTTCTTCTACCCCATAAAAAATTTCCCACATAAAGATACTTTTCCACACCCCATCCACACTCGACACCAGCATTTCAACGACTAACGAAGCAATCACCCCTTTTTTTTAAAAATTTTGGGGGAAAAAAAGGGAAAACGACTTATTTTTTACATCGTTTTGCAATGAAAGAAAGATGTAACAATCTTTTTCCCACAGTCATCTTTTACAAACACGCCACCACACAAACACACACACACAACACACAACCAACACACACACCCATCCCAAAAAACCACGCAGCACGCACGTACGCCCACACCAGCGGGAACAGACAATACACATGCACATGATCAATTCGATAACCTTCCAATTATATATAAAAAAAAAGCAGCAAAAAATCCAATTTTTCTATTTTAACAAACCAAACGCAATCGCGACATAAAAACATGTCAAGCCAAAGACAAACAAACTAGCTAAAGATAAAAAAAAAAATCCACTCTAAAGACCGCACGCGGCCGGGGCCACGCACAAAATACAGCAAAACATAGCATTGAATGCCAATGAAAAAATAAACCATCCAACGACTTTTCTAATCACAATCCAAATTCATTTTAACAGGAAAAAAAAATCCCCCCTTTTAAACCATTTCATTAAAAAGAGAAAAAAACAACAAAAACCCTAACAGTTCAAAAAATAAGAATGTCTTGCACATACACTCGTGCGGGGGGAACACGCACGACCCCAACCAACACACAACACACACACACAACACACACAACACACACACCACAACGTGCGCGCGCGCGCGCGCGCGAACGCCCGTCAAAACATGCTGACAAATACACAAAAAAAAAAATTAATCCAGGACCTTATAGGAAGAAATTCAAAAATTTTACATTGAAAAATTTGAAAACCCTTTTTCCTTTAAATGACAAAAACAAATACACTAAATTTTAAAGACAATCGATATGTCACACCCACACCCCCACACACCCACCCACCCCAAAAACCCCACTCAAATCCTGTAAAACCCAGTCAGTCGAGAAACAACCACATGAACAAAATGGGTGTAAAGAAATACGCATTAAAAATCAGGGTAATAAAAAAGGAAAAAGGCACATTATATTCAGAACATTTAAAAAATTTTTATGTTAAGCTCTTTTAAATGAAGACAGATACATTCTGTTTTAAATTACCGGAAGTTCATTCCCTTCTTATACCGAAAGCTAGAATACTTTAAAAACAGTTTTTTGGACGGGGAAAAAAAATGCATTTTACCCCGGATTTTTCCACCAAAAAAACCTTTTAGAAAAAACTTCCGGGGCAAGATTCTTCATAATTTTGTACATAAAACACCCTTTAAAAAACGACTCGTAAAAAAAAGGGAAAAAATTTAGTTTTTTTAATCTAATTTTGCAAAGATGAGACTTAAGGGGTACAATTTTAAGGAACGTCTAACAAACTCTCCCTCGCTTTAAGGGAATTTTTACTAGTAAATCCCAATGTGGAAGCATAATTATATTGGTTGTATATATGCATGAAAAAAATAACTTCGAGTTGCGATCAAGCAAAATGCTTAATTTGGTTCAGCTGAAAAAATTTTTTTGGGGTAGCTTCTTAGACAAAATTGAGCATGACTTGACCAAGATAGAGTTGTCAATATTAAACCCAGCAATTTATGTAAACCCCTTTTTCTAAAAATTTTTTTTTGACTTTAAATTGGAATGAAATTTTTATTTTTTCTTTTTTTCCTTGTTGTAACGCATGAATTTTGACTTTTCAGGGTGGGGAGCCCTGTGGTTTAATTTAGCCCTTAATCAGTTTTTTAATATCTTTTTTTTTCAAAGCAACAACGCTGGCATCTTTAGCTTAAATTTTAATTGTAGTGTCATCAGCAAATAATTACATTTATTTGAACCCAAGGCAAAACATTTAATACATGAAAGGAATGGGACCTAGGACTGATCCCCCTGAACTCCTAATGATCGGATAAAGGGGGGATACTGTTCGGTCCGGTATACTGCTGTCTTTTATTCCCCCAAGAAAGAGGGGTATAAGTTCAAAAAGATTAGGATGTAAAACCAACATGTGCAAATTTTTTACTAAAAAAGTGATCAATTGTGTCGAAAGCCCTTTGCAAAAACGACAAAAATGGTTCCTGTAAACTATCGTTTTAATATTGTATGCCACTGTTCTATAAGATTTTTGGGGTAAACATGGGATGATGATCTTTTTTAATCCACTTTTATTTCGTGAAACAAGCTATAATTTAAAAAATGGGGTAGAAGGTGGGGTTAAAGTTTTTTGAGTGGCTTAGTAACAGACAGGGTTTAATTTGGCTATATTAGTGGTCACTTGGGTCACCCAAATTTTTTAAAAAGGTAGTACTCTCACTTTGAACGCTTTAGGAAAGCATGACTTTTTTATACAAAGATTAAGATATAATAACATCTCGGGAGGAAATGGAGAGAGAGGCGACGGAGAGAAGAGAGACAGGCAGAAAAGAAAAGAGAGACAGAGAGACAAAAAGGAAATGATATACAGAGAGAGAGAGAGAGAGAGAGAGAGAGAGGGAGGGAGGGAGGAGAGGAGGAGAGAGACAGACAGACAGAGAGAGACAGACAGACAGAGAGAGAGATACAGACAAAGAGAAAGAGAGCCACAGGAGAGAGAGAGAGAGAGAGAGAGAGAGAGAAGAGAGAGAGAGAGAGAGGACGAGAGACGTGAGAGAGAGAGAGAGAGAGAGAGGACAGGGAGCAGACAGACAGACAGACAGACAGACAGAGGACAAAGACAGAACAAACAACAGACAGACAGTGAAGGAATGGTCTGGCACATGCCGTCAGGGTTTACCTAACGGAAGGAAGGAAGGAAGAAAGGAAGGAAGAAAGGAAGGAAGGAAAGAAGGAAGGAAGGAAGGAAGGAAGGAAGGAAGGAAGGCAGGTCTCTACCGCCGAATCAATTTTTCAACGCCGCCACATAACGTCTCTGAGACAAAAGTATCTTTCCTGTTGTTCTTTCCTTAACCCGGCCACCGTTCCTATCCTCCTGTTTTGTTCGTGTGTGTGTGTGTGTTGTGTTGTGTGTGTGTGTGTGTGTGTTGTGTGTGTTGTGAGTGTGTGTTTGTGTGTGTTTGGTGTGTGTTGTGATGTGTGTGTGTGTGTGTGTGTGTGTTTGTGTGTGTGTGTGTGTGTGTGTGTGTGTGGGATGGTGTGTGTTTGTGTGTGAGTGTGTGTGTATGTGTGTGTATGTTTTGTGTGTATGTTTGTGTATGTTTGTGTGTGTGTTTGTGTGTGTGTGTGTGTTGTGTGTGTTTGGGCGTGTGTGTGTTTGTGAGTGCGTGTTTGCGCGCGCGCGCGCCGCGTGTGTGTGTGTGTGTGTGTGTTTGGTAACAGTGTTGAGAAAGCTATGGAGAGTGGTAACCCTTGTTGCCCCCAACCCCCCAAACACAAAAGAAAAAAAAGAGAAAAAACCCCCCACGTCCTTTAAAATCTTTTTCCCTTCTTTCAGGAGAGAGAGAGAGAGAGAGAGAGGAGAGAGAGAGAGAGAGAGAGAGAGAGAGAGAGAGAGAGAGAGAGAGAGAGAAGAGAAAAGACAATCTCATTGAGATATAGAGACAGACAGACAGAGAGACAGAGACAGAGAGAAACAAAGACAGCGACAGAGAGACAGGGAGAGAGCGAAACAGAGACAGAGACGGACAAAAACAGAGACAAAGAGACGAGAGACAGAGCGAAACAGAGACAAACAGAGAGGGACCAAAACAGAGACAGAGAGACGAATAGTCGTCAGCTTTTTTACCTTATCATCAGCACACGCCTGCTGCCCAATCAATTTTTCAACACTTTCGCGCACTAATCTACCAGTGAATGTGTGTGTGTGTGTGTGTGTGCCCGCGCACACACACACGCGCCATGTGGGTGTGGGCGTTTGATCGATCATAAACACTGCGCTTACACAGTTTCTTTGATATCGTCATACTCACATGAAAGGGCAACAAAACAAAACAAAAGACCCCCCTCCCCCCCCCCCCCCCCCCCCCCCTCCCAACCCCCCCAAGCTATTTCAATCAACAAAATCAATAATATGTAAAGTATATAATCCACCCTTGCATAGCCCAACAGAAGGCACCCGGATACATGACAAGGGATTCAGTTTGGTTTCCTTGTTTGTTTTGTTTGTTTGTTTGTAGGTTTTTTTCCCACCAGCCGCTTTTCTCGCTTTATATAAAGCGCACTTGCACTGTCTGAATGACGCCCACAAAGGCAAAACAGTCCTTGAAACAAAACCCTGACATTTCAGTGGAGGATGAAGCAATAGGTCTGGTTGTTGGGTTGGGAGGGGGTGGGGGGGGGGGGGGGGGGGGGTAGTTGGAGGGGGATGGTTTGTTGGGTGTTTGTGTGTGGTGTTGTTTGTTTTTTTTACCGGGGGCACTGTTTTGTTTTGCTTTGATATGGTTTTGTTACTGTTGTTGTTGTTGTGGATTTTGTTCATTTGGTGTTTAGGGTGTTGTGTTGTTGCGTTGGATTTGATTGTTGTTTTTTTGTTGTGTTGTGTTTTGCTTTTGTTTCGTTTTGTTTGTTGGGTTTGTTTTAAGGAGGTGAAGGGGGTGGGAGGGGGTAAAGGAAGGATCATATCTTCGAGATGTTACTTCGATATTTTTTTTCCCGTGTGGATCTGAAATGTCACTCTGACCTTTCTCTCCTTTCTAGTCTTAGACTCTACACAAAGATAGCCTGTGTGTGTGTGCGTGCGTGCGTGCGTGCGTGCGTGCGTGCGTGTGTGTGTGTGTGTATGTGCGCGCGAGCGCGCGTGCACGACAAATAATTATGTCATCATCATCATCATTATCATCATCATCAACTATTCATAACCCCAATTATCATATTGATGGTGTACTGATACTGATTCATCTAAACATCAGAATCATTAAAAAAAAAAAAAAGGGTGTGGGCGCACACGCTTGCACTCACACTGTCTGTACTGTAGATCTATTTCTATATATATATAGTCTGTCTATGTCTGTTGTCTATGTATGTCTGCTTGTGCTTTCATTCTGTCTATACCCCCTCCCCACCCCCACCCCCTCTCTCTCTCTCTCTCTCTCTCTCCTCTCTCTCTCCATCTCTCTCTCCTCTCTGTGGTTCCTCAGTAATCCCAAATCCAGAACGCACTGGTTTTCTGTTGGTCACTCCCTCCCTTAGCTTGATCCCATTCGTCTCCCTCCTCCCTTGCCCCCCCCCCCCCTCACCCCCCCCCCTTCCCACGTCCATTCCCTTCCCCTGTCTCTTACTTCTTCATCTTTCCACATAATCCCCCAACACTAATGCTCCCCTAAACACCTGAGGCTTCTCTGTCTGTCCTGCACCGCCTTACAGAAATAGTACAATCTCTGCAGGCGTAAACAATCCCCCCCCCCCCCCCCCCCCCCCCCCTGCCCCATCCCCTAATCCCCCCTCCCCAGTCGCGTCACACACACACACACACACACACACACACACACGCACCACACACACACACACAGTTTACCTGGGGACTTGCAATGTCCAAAACGCTATTTACTGAAAGTAATCAAGACGAGCAACATTAAAGCAAACGTCACAAAATGGCCTATTTTCAAACTGAAACGTCATCGGCTTAAGATACGAAAAAGTACACCAGTAAATGAAAGGGCTTCTTTAACTACCAGACTAGAGACAGGAAAGCAATATTTGTAGCGCGCGCGCACGCACACACACACACACACACACACACACACCTTATTTCGGTTAAGATGGGGATAAGGATGAAATGAAGAATAGCTATAACAGAAAATAATGAGGATCTGAGAGGCTGATATGATCACGTCTTGGTTTTACTTTGAAGCATTCTCTCTCTCTCCTCTCTCTCTGATGTCTTGTTTTTTAAAATCCTTGCCTCTGGGCGATACTTAAGTTTGAATATTTTACCTAAAGCACAGCCCACAACAGTAGATCTACCCCCATCTTTGTCAAGAGTTAGTCTGTTTGTTTAGAGCATCAATTAATACCACTAGCATGCTTAATTACCAGTAAGCTGCATGCACTGCACTGCACTGCTTTACGAAAGTACAATAATCATGTAACTGTATCCACCATGACATTTTACCATATTAGAAATCTTCAATAAACTCAAATCAATCTTAAGCGAGCAGAATAAACCTACATTTAACGGAAGATTTGAACCCAAAACTGCAAATTACGGCTTAATTTTTTTTTTTTTTTTTTTTAATTTATTTATTTATTTATTTTTTTTTGGGGGGGGGGGGGGGGGGGGGGGGGGGGGGGGGGGGGGGGGGGGGGGGGTGCTCAATCGTCAGTAAACAGCTCATCTCTAAAATCATCTTCGAAGTCGGAATGCGGCTACCTATATGGTGGAAAGGGGGGGGGGGGGGGCAGGAAACGGTCGAACACGAAAAAATCCCACCATTTTGTGAACCTCGGAGCTCAAGCCGCGAAACCAAAACAAAATGGTCTACAATGATGGCGGGAGTAGCCTACGCTGCAGGTCCTCCACGTTGCCATACAGCTTCTTGGCCTTTTGGGATGCAGATGGGGTTAGGCCAAAGGAGATTTAAAAATAACAAAAATTAAACCATGGACACAAGTAAAACAAAACAACAAACAAACCACACACACACACAAAACAACCACAAAACCTCCAACCATGCAAGTAAAACCCAAAAAAACTCCAAACACCCTCTCTTCAAAAACCATCAACAGTAAACAACACATACTGTACGTCTTTTCAATACACCTGGACTTCTCACCCATCTTCTTCACCAGTCACTAGGTAACTGCACTGCTGACTGGGCTCATCTCTCTCCAGGTAGTAGGATGAAAAAAGCAGCCTGTGTTCAAGCTACATTCAATCCACCAGGTAAAATTGGCCTACTTTTTTTTTAACGAAAGGTGTATGGGGTTTTAATAAGTTTTCTGTGATTAAGATGCTCTGTGTGCATATCAGCACAAAGGACTTCGGTTGATAACCAACCAACCACACAGAAAACTTTCAGCCAAAGGCTATCCAAATGGAAGAGATTCATCTTAACGTCACCAAAGCAGGGAAAACCCCCCAAACTTCTATCAACTTATTCCTAACGCCTTTGATAAGTGGGCCATATATCTTTGATCATCAAAATAAGTGGGAAACAATTGGCCAATATGATGTTTCACATGCCAATATTATAAAGGAGGGTCCAAAGTATATGTATGCCAAAATTCAGCCCGTCACTCTCATTTGCAGGGTTTGGCCAATATTCCTGCATTGGTAGCTGGACTAAAATAAACAACCTTGACCTAAACCTCGCCCAAATGGAACACTTTACTTTAAACGTCATCCTTTTAAACTACGTCAACCCAAACGTCACAAACACTGCTTTCAGTGAACCCATGCGTTAACCAGATAGAAAACTCGAATCCAAACTCACCAAAGTGGAGGATTCCACCTCAAAAGCCACACAGATGTGGTACTCTAAACAATGCCTCAACCAAATAAATGACTTCCGCCCAGTGTCACCATCATCGAAGACATGAAAATCATCCATGAATATCATCTAAGTCCTTCAAATTCCTAACTTAAATACCTTAAATTTTTTTTTTAAAAAGAGTCCAATTTACGACTTTTTCACCAAAAGTCACCTCAGTTTCCGACTCTTCACAAACCCCCACCCCCCATTTCAGATCCTAAAGCCAACCGTCACCTTGATTTCAGACTTTAAAAGGTTGCCTCCAATTCAGAATTTTCACCAAAGCTCACGTCACTTTCAGGCCCTTACAATCAAAAGTCACTTCAATTTTCAGACCTCAAAACTAAACGTCATCCAGATATATTACAGAAAAGTTATCCCAATTTCAGACTGCAAAACCAGAAACCCTCCAGATATAGAGAAAAACGCACCCCAATATCAGACCTCAAAAACCAAACACCTTCCACAAATTATAGAGAAAAAGTCACCCCAATTTCAGACCGCAA
>CM054139.1:37355820-37358320 GCA_028751875.1 Rapana venosa
GTTAATGATGTTGTTGATGCTGTTGTTAAGCGTTCTCACCTCAGGAACTCTGTTTATTATTTCATTATTTATTTATCTTTTTATACCGAGGATAATGGAATCGTGTGTTTTTGCTTTTTCTCTTTACATCCAGTGCCCGTGTGTATGCGTTTTTGAAAAATTTTGTCATTTGTTCTCACCGGCGCACAATGGTCTACACTTTCGCAAAGCAGAACAGGATTTAACGCGTGCGCAAGATGTTCTGCGTGAGTTTGCACACGGGGCCTCCTCGGTTTATAGTCTCATCCGAAGGACTTTTTGGGGAGAGTGGAGTCTGCACTGATGTGAACTCCAGGAGAAAATATTCCCCTTGAACGGGAATCGAACCCGGGTCGTCAGATTGCGAGCGCAATGTTCTGACCACTAGGCTATCCCGTCCCCCTTCGCGCGTGCGTGCGTGGTGCGTTGCGTGTGTGTGTGATTCTTCAGTTTAACGTTATATCACATTTGTGATTTTAGACGGGAAAAGGTAATATAAACAAGAGAATGCAAACAATAACAGAAAAATGTCAGATAACAGTACTTAATAAAAACTAACTTTAACATACTACAAAAACTGAATTATCGGACTTCTTATCAATCCTAACACAACAATGTCCAACAGTAACGATGGTTCAGACAAAATCTGATCCAGTGACAAACTTGGTGCAGCAGGTAAAAATGCTTTTAAATGCCCACGACTATTGGTAATCTTCTCCCCACAAATACAGTTTACATCTTTTAGTGTGTGTGTGTGTTTGCGTGCATGGCATGTGGGCGAGCATGTGTAGTGTATGTCTTCCCAAAGTGTCACAACATGTGGAACGTTCCAGTGATTCCACAGATCCTACAGCATGATTGTGTGTGTGTGTGTGTGTGTCTGTGTGTGTGTGTGTGTACTAGCTCCTCTACGCAGAGACAGACGCTGGATCAACCGCACACCAGAACGGCATGCATGGTGTAGAAATTCCAGTGCTTAGTTACTTATCGGGTATGCTTAGTTATTTATTTTTTTGTGGCAACCTCAACGTCGGATACCACCATCAACTGTGGAATCTTTACTATGCTAACTGATCTCCTACATGCCACACGTTTCGGCAAAGAGGACCGAGGCACTGGCAGTTTTCCATATAAGCTGCTCTGGGAAGGTGGGGGGTGGGGGGGTGGGGGGGGGGAGCATATACTATATTCACATCTCGATCCTAAATCTAAAACTCCACCATAGACATGCACACACACATATCCACACTAACGCACGCACGCACGCGCACACACACACACAGGCTTTAAAGAACAATACCAACAAAACAGAACAGAAATGCCATTTTCAAGTATCCACTTTCAAAGCAAAGACACCAAAATGATCAATGCATACATGTCTCTAGCAGGCCAACCTTCAAACTGTCACCATCACCACAACAACAACAGCTGCAACACAGCTACAACAAAACAACAACAACAACAAAAAGCTGGATCAGTAACAGTTCTACCCAGCGATGCAGGTGCGTTCACTTCAACACAAAATCGGTTTCTAAATCGGGTTATATTTTACCCGATTGTTTTGTTTGAATTGCAGTACTACACGCGTACGCATACTGTATTAGTTGTTCTTGTTTATATATATATATTACGTGTTTTACACACCACACAACACACAAAAACACACACACACACACACACACAACACACACACCCCAACACACACAAAACACACACAACACACAACACCAACACAAACACCACACACAACACAACACACACACACACACACACACCCCACACACACACACACACACACATACATATCATTAGATCAAGACCAACAAAACACAAGGATTATTTATATGTCAAGCATTCACTTTCAAAGCAAAGACAGTGACACCACAATGATCACTGCATAGTAAAAAGGGTAAAGGAGTCCCATAACCTATAAGGTCGTAGGGGAGCGAGTGGTCAGAGACCTCACTTCTCTAGGGCCAGCATATTGAGGGCGGCGCCCATCTCCTCTCCCTCGCTGCTTTACCTTCCCTGACCCTAAAGAGGGCAGGTACCCATTAACAGCTGGGTGAACTGGGGGAACTGTACTGAAGCCAAGGCACGTAAACGGTCACCCATCCAACTGGTAACCACGCTCGACGCTGCTTAACTTGGCTGGGGGAAAGCGAGTGCTCTGACCACTGAGCTATCCCGTCCCCGCTGCATCTCTAGCAGGCCACAGTTATCCATTCAAACCACCACCACCCTCACCACCAACACCACAACAACAACACAACAAAAGCAGGATCAGGAACAGTTTTACCCAACGATGCAGGTGTCTTCACTTCAACACATAACTGGTTTCTAAATGGGTTATATTTTATTCAATTTTGTGTCCTGTTGCAGGGTGTGATGTTCATTTGCTTTTGTTCATTTCATTTGGATGCAACACAAAACTGCTTTTAAATGGGTTATATTGTACCGGCTATATTGTCTTGTGTCGTAC
>CM054139.1:37363320-37370820 GCA_028751875.1 Rapana venosa
AGGGGGTAGTTGGGTTGATTGGGAAGATGGTATTTTACACGATGAAGTCAGCAGAGTTCTCTGTATGACTGCTGAATGAATGATTGAATAATAACTGTTGTTCAGACTCAGGTCACTATCAAGGTGTATGCTTGACGAAATTAACAACAGCAATCACAACAGGAATGATTTGTTTTTCATTCCTCGCCTAAACATCTTGAGGTTTATCAATGGTAAGATTTTGTGTGGAGACGGGATAGCTCAGTGGTCGGAGCACTCGCTTTCCCCCAGCCAAGTTAAGCAGCGTCGAGCGTGGTTACCAGTTGGATGGGTGACCGTTTGTGCGCCTTGGCTTCAGTACAGTTCCCCCAGTTCACCCAGCTGTAAATGGGTACTACCTGCCCTCTTTAGGGTCAGGGAAGGTAAAGCAGCGAGGGAGAGGAGATGGGCGCCGCCCTCAATATGCTGGCCCTAGAGAAGTGAGGTCTCTGACGCCTCGCTCCCCTACGACCTTATAGGTTATGGGACTCCTTTACCTCTTTTAAAAAAAAAGATTTTGTGTATAATCATGGCCATTTTTGCCCACCACTAGGGCAGCCACATTTCAACTTCAGGGAAGATAACTAAAAATGACAACAGTTTGCAACATCATTTATATTTTGTCGTCTGCTCCTACCAGCGTGCAATGGCCTACTCTTCCGAAAGGTGGAGCAAGCTTTAACAGGTATGCAAGATGTTCTGCATGCATTCGCACACAGGACGTCAGTTACTTCTCATATGAGCAAATGAATTTTCAAAATGAATAAATAAATAAATAAATAAAATAATATTAATAATGATGATGATGATAATGATGATGATGATAATAATAACAACAATAATATTAATAATGATAATAAATAAAAAAAATAAGATAATGTTAATACTACTACTAAAGATAATAATCATCATCATGATAGTAAACATTATGATGATGATAATAAAGATTCCAAAACTAATTATCTTGCAGTTTCACTTTTCATTGAAGCTTATATGAAAGGATAAAAGATAAAATTCTACTTTAACCTTGCACTAAAAGAAGGTAAGAAATTCATTTGACAGAATCAGAGAATGATTCTGAGTTTTTCTTTCGCCCATTCTTTTGTTTCTATTTTTGCACACACACACACACACACACACACACACACACACACACACACACACACACACAACACTCCAGATCATTCTATATGCATGTTACACATAATGTGCGCTCACACACACAGACACACACACACACACACACTCCAGAACATTCTATATCCACGTTCCTTTTTTTCCTCCTTTTAACTGTAAAAGACTGCTAGTAAAACCAGCACATTATAATATATATCACAACACCTTACAAGTCAAAATCTAAACAGTACAACCTTTTGCAACTATAACTCCAAATGTTTTCTCATATATATAGAATATGATAACTCTGTTTGCTCATATATAGAATATGATAACTGACTGCTCATATATATAGAATATAATAACTCTGCGCATATATAGAATATGTTAACTCTGACTGTTTGCTCATATATAGAATATGATAACTCTTGACTGTTTGCTCATAAGAATATGATAACTCTGACTGTTTGCTCAAAGAATATGATAACTCTGACTGTTTGCTCATATACAGAATATGATAACTCTGACTGTTTGCTCATATAATATAGAATATGATAACTCTGATTGTTTGCTCATATATAGAATATGATAACTCTGACTGTTTGCTCATATATAGAATATGATAACTGACTGTTTTCTCATATATAGAATACGATAACTCTGACTGTTTGCTCATATATAGAATCTTTTGGATGAGACTATAAACCGAGGCCCCATGTTCGAACGCATGCAGAACATCTTGTGCATACATTAAATCCTGTTCTGCTTTTCGGAAGAGTAGGCCATTGTGTGCCGGTGGAAACAGATGACAAAAGTTACAAAACCGCATACACACGGGGATTGGATGTAAGAAAGCACATGAGTGCTTATTCCATTATCCTCGATATAAAAGAATAAATAAAATAAATAAAATATGATAACTCTGACTGTTTGCTCATATACAGAATATGATAACTCCGACTGTTTGCTCATATATGTATATATAGAATATGAGTCATTATCTTGCGATGATGGATTTCCTGTGAGTTTTATTACACATTTGCTGTAAATAATTACAGAAAACACCGCCTGATGATGACAATTAATCAATAAATGGGGTATCAGCTTGCTCTACACATCCCGCAGTGTCATTGCTCAACCAAGGCCGGGAATCTCTTGTTGGCTGTGTGGCATTTTTGTGTGTGTACAATTGTCATTTGTTTTGTACTGTTACGAAGTCAGTTCAATAAATGGGAATTAAATTGTATGATGTATCAAAACTGGGCAGTTTCATTTTTGATCAACAAAATGTTTCACTGCTTTCTTTTTTGCTTTTTTTGCTTTTCGCCCTTTTTGTTGTTGTTGTTGAAAAACACAACTACAAAAATCCATTCTGATTCACACATTCATATCTAGACCACTCAATTATCAAAATTATCACTTTACTACTAAGTTTTCTCATCTGCTCATATTAAATATATAATATCCAATTCAATTAATCTTGCTAAATTAATTGGTCTGTAGTTCATTAATCACTTACTTTAGGAGTACTTAGTACAGTAGCAATACTAGTAATAGCAGCAGTAATAGAAGTAGTCTGTCTAGTGGTTGTAGTAGTAGTAGTAGTAGTAGTAGTAGTACTAGTAGTGTAGTAGTAGTAGTAGTAGTTAGTAGTAGTAGTAGTACTAGTGGTAGAATAACTTCTACATGAACAACCACTGCTATCACTGCTGCTTAGTACTACAACTACATACACACACACACTCACACACACACACACACACACACACACACACACACACCACACACACACACACACACACACACTGTCACAACACACACACACACATAGTCACAACACACACACACACTCACACACACACACACACTGTCAAACACACACCACACACACACAGACACACACACACACTCACACACAGACACACAGTCACAACACACACACACACACACACTATCACAACACACACACACAACACACACACACACACACACGACACACACACACACACACACACAATTTTCCATCACTAGTTCAATTAGACTGTCTACTACTTTGTATATTTAACAGAAGGCTTGAGGACACTTTTGTTCGTGAACTACTGACCATACATACAGCCCCATGCAGTCTAATTCATTCAGCTAAAGAAAACACACTCAGTAATCAGGCTCCACAGTGCCTTTCCTAATAATCCTAATCCCAACCATAAACAGGCTTGCTCAGTCAAGCACAAGCAAACCGATCGTCAGAGAATGCCTCTGCAGAAACTCTTCAGAGAACGCCCTTGCGGCAATTTCAAAGAGCCTTGCTTTGGAGAGCTTTTTCCATGGGAGGCATTATTATGCTGGAGGGCATTTTCTTCGACTGGCATGAGTACAGCACAATCCTCACAAGCCCACTCAGCATCCAACAAAGCTGTCATATTGATTAGTATTACATTTGTTGGAGAGAGTTGTGGAGTGGCAAAGTACTGTAGTCTATAGTGCGCTGGTATGAGTCAGTACTGTGTAGAGTATAGTGGAGTATAGTGTGTGTGGTGTGGTGTGGTGTAGTGTAGTATATTGTAATGTGGTGTGGTGTGGTGTGGTGTAGTCTGTAGTAGTAGTTAGTATAGTATAAGGAAGTGTCATGTTGTGTCTGGTGTTTTGTGGTGGTGTAGTCAGTGCAGTGCAGAAAAGCAGTTTTACTTTTTATGCTATTAATCGAAATTGCATGTACAAATTGTACTGATTCAAGGTGGCGTTGGTTTTTTTGACGGAAACTTTTCATCATTAAAAAGTGTGGTTTGTGGACTGTGTCATTTCCGAAGAAAAAAAGCATCTGTTACACAGTATTACTTTAGCGCACTTAATTTCTTCCTTTGCACTTGATTTGTCCTGCTTCTTAATTGTTTTTTATCGACAACAGGAATTTTTCTTAGTCAAAATTAAAAAAAAAAAAAACCACTCTTGTTGCCATGGACTAGAACATGCTCAAAATGTTTCTGCGCATTTCATCGGACCTAGTATGATCCGATTCACTTCAAGATTGATTTGCTTACAATTCACACTGTCAAAGATGCATAATTATTATATCTGAATGGCTGAAATATTGAACTTTCACAGTCGTATTTTGACTATTGAATACTATATTAAAATTGAATACTGTTGGAATTTGTATTATCAAGTAAAAATACATTATTCTAGCCTACTAACTACTCAAGACTTTTTAATCTTTCCAATTCTTATTTCTTCTAACTTTCTTATGAAACAGTATAAAAAAACAATTTTAAAACCTTTTATGCATAATAAAATTCTGCAAAATTTTGATTTCAGAATATTTGGGCCTTATATCTCCTCCTAAAGACAGTACAGAACACACCAACTGTCAAGAGAGATGAAGATCAAAATCTGAGAGGGCTGAATGAGTGAATCTGCAGCATCTCACTTTCTGACATGTGAGATACTAGTGACTAGACCACTGAACTACTGTTGGTTTTTTTAAAGTATTATTATTCTGCCTCTAATCTCACTCAAGGATTTAAACTATCCCAATACCTATCATTTCATTAACTTATGAAACTTACTAAAAAAACAACAATTTTTAACCTAAACAAATAAAGTTCTCATGGACAAGATTTGATTTCAGGAAATAACTGTTGTTTTCACGCTCCCTGATGAAGTTGAAAGAAGAAAAGGACAGTATGATGGAGTCAACAGATGGTGAGAATGGTCACTGAAAACTGCAGAAACCTGGTATCAGTATGTGGGTGTGTGTGTGTGTGTGTGTGTGTGTGTGTGTGTGTGTGTGTTTCTCTGAGCTTTTTTTCCCCTTTCAAAGTGAGTGTGTGTGTGTGTGTGTGTGTGTTCTCTGAGCTTTTTTTTTTCCTTTCAAAGAAGTGTGTGTGTGTGTGACATCACTGAAGTGATTCATCAATGAGCTTCCCGATCATTCAGACTACAGGTGGGGGGGGGGGGGGGGGGGGGGGGGGGGGGGGAGGAACCGGACTGCTAGATCTATCGGACTTTGCTTCAGTCAACTTCGATGTTCATCCGATCATTCAGACTACAGGTGGGGGGAAAACCGGACTGCTAGATCTATCAGACTTTGCTTCCGTCAACTTCGATGTTCATAACAAAAACTTGACTGAAACACTAAACATGAACCGATCAGAAGTGCTTCTTGGATGTTGGATAACGGGTCGCCTAGGTCAATATATTTGCCACAGAGTCAACTGATAAGAATCCGAGTCCAATAACTCCACATGGGAGCTTAGTGTACGCAAGGCAAACGCGATAAGCCAGCAGCAAGGAAACAGTCGCAGACAACACAAACACGCACGCACTTCACGCGACTCAAATGACTGAAAGGAAAAACAAGCCCTTACCTGTGTACCCTCTCTCCATAGCAGAAAACACCTCCGATTTCAATGAATAGGCAGCACCTGTGAGCTAAAAATACATAACACCCGTGAAAGGAAAAGTTTATACACTACTACTGCTACTACAGCAGCCGATCGCCTCTTTGTTTTGTACAAGAGTAAGAAAGACCCTGGATGACCGGCCTTGCCAACTTTACGTCTGCTACGAAGGTCACGGGTTCTTTTCCCACAATTCAACCGAATGCGCGAACTGCCAGCTACTGAATATGCATTCAGAGCTAAATATAACAGAGGAAATTCCCTTTCAACGCTCGCTGGTATGTCTGGGGCACTCCCACACACAACGCCTCAGGGAACCCATTAACTCCAGCTGTAGCCTAAACCAGGCTCTGTACTAAACGGATGGAAGCTTCCAGTGTGCTAATCAATCATTCTGACCACGCATGAAAAAGACAACAAAAAAGAAGGGGGGGGAAACCCCCCAAAACAAACGAACAAACAAAAACAAAGCTGATGAGCAAGATGCTCCAAACAGACCTAGACTTACCGTTGTAAGATGTTTAGATCTCAATCACAGTTGCCTCGATAACCTCAAGTTTTTATTTTGGTCAGTTTTATTGGGGTTATATTCTGTGTTGTCAACTAATTTCAAACATTTAAACTTATCAAGAAGATGGTATGTTCTGTTCACTAGACTTGTTCGATCTTTTCTTTTCTCCCCCTTCTAACAAGAAGAAGAAGAGGAAGAAGAAGAAGAAGAAGAAGAAGAAGAAGAAGAAGAAGAAAGACAGTTCTTTGAGGATATTGAAATATAAATTTTCTGTCTCTCAGCGACTATGAGTCTATGAACATTATGGACCAGTGTGTGTGTGTGTGGTGTGTGTGTGTGTGTGTGTGTGTGTTGTGTGTGTGTGCGCGCGCGCGTATGACAGACAGACAGACAGACAGACAGACAGACAGAGAGAGAGAGAGAGAGAGAGAGAGAGAGAGAGAGATTTCATGCATATATATATATATGTAGGCTATGTGTTATGTGTGTACGTGTGTGTGTGGTGTGTGTGTGTGTGTGTGTGTGTGTGTGTGTGTGTGTGTGTGTGTGTGTGTTGTGTGTTTACGTATGTGTGTATGTACGTGTGTGTGTGTGCGCGTATGTATGTCTGTGTGTTCCTTCGTTCTTCAATTTAACGTCTTTTCACTATGACTAATATTAGATAATAATAATAATAGATCCGTGATATATTGTGTGTGAATCAATCTCTCTCTCTCTCTCTCTCTCTCTCACTCTCTCTCTCTCTCTCTCTCTCTCTCTCTCTCTCTCTCTCTTCCCACCCTCTCTCTCTCCCACCCCCAATCAATCTCTCTCTGTGTCTCTGTCTCTGTCTCTGTCTCTCTCTCTCTCTCTCTCTCTCTCTCTCTCTCTCTCTCTCTCTCTCTCTTCCCACCCCTCTCTCTCTCCCCACCTCCCCCCTCTCTCTCCCTCTCCACCCCTCTCTCTCACCACCATCCCTTCTCTCTCTCCCCACACCACCACCCCTCTCTCTCTGTCTCTCTCTCTTCCCCCCTCTCCCCCCTCTCCTCCCACCCCCCCCCCCTCTCTCTCACCCATCCCCCTCCTCTCTCCCACCCCCCTCTCTCTCCCCACCACCCCCTCCCTCTCTCCCACCCCTCTCTCTCCACCCCTCCCTCTCCTCTCTCCCCACCCCCCTCTCTCTCTCCACCCCCCTCTCTCTCCCCACCACCCCCTCTCTCTCCCCACCACCCCCTCTCTCTCCCCACCACCCCCTCTCTCCCTCCCCCACCCCCCCCCCCCCCCTCTATCTCCCCACCCCCCCCCTCTCTCTCTCTCCCCCCCTCTCTCTCCCCCCCACCCCCGCCCCCCCTCTCTCTCTCTCACCCATCCCTCTCTCCCCACCAGCACTCCTTCTCTCTCTCTCTCTCTCTCTCTCCCCCACCCACCCCCTCTCTCTCTCCCCACCCACCCACCCCCTCTCTCTCTCCCCACCCACAC
>CM054139.1:37375820-37380820 GCA_028751875.1 Rapana venosa
GTTAAAATTGATGACTTACTTACTGAATTTCTGCATTCATAAATTCATAGTATCAACAATGTAGTGTTTGTGACATTTAAGGTAATGATTTATTCCCTTCGAATGGGGCTCGGCCTATAGCCTTACTGAATCAACTATCTGCGTCTGTGTGATTCTGTCCATTGGTCTGTGTCTCTTGTCTGTCTATAGCCAGTATAGGTCTGTAGGTCTGTCTGTCTCTCTCGGTATTTGTCTGTCTCAGTGTCTGTCTGTCTGTGTATGTCTGTCAGTCTTGAGTCTCTCTCTATCTGTGTCTGTCTCTGTCTGTCTGTCTGTCTGTCTCTGTATGTATGTCTCTCACTGTCTCTCTCTGTCTGTCTCTCTGTCTGTCTGTCATTGTCTCTGTCTGTGTGTCTGTGTGTGTGTGTCTGTCTGTGTGTGTTGTCTGTCTGTCTGTCTCTCTCTCTCTCTCTCTCTCTCTCTCTCTCTCTCTCTCTCTCTCTCTCTCCTCTCTCTCTCTCTCTCTCTCTCCTGCTGCTGCTGCTGCTGCTTCTGTTGCAGTCGGCTATTCAGTATTCAGTATCATACAACAGGATGCTAATCGATGCTAGTGTAACCCTGCACGCATTCAGTCAACACAGCCTACTTCTCACAAATCAATTACCTGTCCCTACCCTGGCATCCATATATCCACACTGTGCTGAAAAGAGAGAGAGAGGGGGGGGGAGAGGGAGAGAGAGGGGGGGGGATGAGAGAGAGAGGTGGGGGGGGGGAAGGAGGGTAGAGAGAGGGGGGAAGGGGATAGAGAGAGAGTGGGGGATCAATGAAGCGATTCGATGAGGAAGGAGAGAGAGAGAAAAATCGATAGAGCGATTCGATATGAGAGAGAGAGAAAGAGAGAGAGATAGGGGAGGGGGGGCGGGGGGAGGGAGAGAGAGAGAGAGAGAGAGAGAAGAGAGAGAGAGAGAGAGAGAGAGAGAGAGAAGAGAGAGAGAGAGGAGAGAGAGAGAATGAGAGAGAGAGAGAGAGAGAGAATCGATGAAGCGATTCGATATGCACGGAACGATTAAAAAAACAAAAAAACTTGCAGCACAAGGATGTTAATGGTTAACAAGGCGACCCCACGGTTATACAAAGCATTGTGCGATTTGTGTGTGTGTGTGTTGCGTGTGTGTGTGTGTAGATTGTGGTTGTGTGTTGTGTGTGTGTGTGTGTGTGTGTTGTTGTGCGTTGTGTGTGGTGTGTGTGTGTGTAGGGGGATGGGGGGTGGGAGTCATTGTTGAAAGACGACAGAATCATACAACGTATACATAGTACAACCTTGCTAGTGATGAAACGATGGACACGATTCTACATAATGGGTTGGTTTGCTGTTGAAATGCCACACGATCCTAGGGCTTGTATGTAGTACAGAATTTGAGAGAGAGAGAGAGAGAGAGAGAGAGAGAGAGAGAGAGAGAGAGAGAGAGAGAGAGAGAGGTGTGTTGTAGTGAGATGAGGAGCTGTGTGTGTGTGGTGTGTGAGAGTGTTGTGTGTGTGTGTGTGTGAGAGAGAGAGAGAGAGAGAGAGAGAGAGAGAGAGTTGTGTGTGTGTTGTGTGTGTGTAGAGAGTGAGAGAGAGAGGAGAGGAGAGAGTGGTGTGTGTGTAGTGAGAGCTGTGTGTGTGTGGTGTGTGTGTGTGTGTGAGTAGAGGTAGAGAGTGGAGAGAGAGTAGAGTGTGTGTGTTTGTGTTGTTGTGGAAGAGCACTATAGAGAAGATATTTGGGAGATGAAACAGTTGACAGAGATGAATAAGGTACAATGGTGTGCTGAGTAGACGTTTATGAGTAACGACTACACGCACTGCAGACTTGTCGGTAGTGAGAGTATGTGTGTGTAGTGTTTGGTGTCACACGTGTACGTGTGCGTGGTGTAAATTTGTGATTGTGCAGTTATCTAATGGTCTGCTGAAAGATGGAACAGTGCAGCACTAGCATTTATTCTTGCGATTGTATGAAACATGTGACTTACAATTTATGCAACAGTTCGTTACGAATGGGGTATGCATTAAAGACAGACATCGACATTTAATATGTACAGACATACACGCACTGCATGACTTGTCGGTAAGGTGACAGGGTATGTACATTAGGTGCACACTATGCCTTGTTAACACTATTGATGAAACGTTCGGTTCGACACGCTTAAATACATAATCAGGTCAGCTGTTGAAAGAGGATACCAGTGCAGGCTTCTAGGCCCTGTGTTATTCCTCTAAGTGTTGTATGAATACATGTGACATTTTCATGTAGTTATGCAGCACAGTTCGTTACTGAAAGGGGGTGTATATATGTGATGGATCAGACATGCTCAGCACGTGTTGGTATGGATGAAATAATCGTTAGGATTCTTGCTGTTGAAAAGTGTAAAAAGTGAAGGCCTACTACATGTTTTGGCCGCACACCGGTATTAAAAAAATCACTCTTTTCCTTCTCTTTTTCTATGTAACTCATATCTATCTATCTATATAATATATAGTATATATATATATATATATTTTATATATATATATATATATATATATATATATATATATATATATATATATATATTAATATTCATACCGCACGTGCTAAGGCATCCACAGAAATAAAAATCACTTTTTGTAAAAGACTAGCCTCTGACTCAAAACTCATGTGATTTTGAACAAATTTCGTTGGTTTGAAATTTGTTAATTTTTCAGCAAACACTGTACCCCCTCAGTCCTTTGTCGTCTGCTAGCTTCCTTACCGCAATATGCATGCGTGGGGTCAACGCTGTAGGAATACAGGCAATCCTCATTTGATGGTTATTTCCAACTTTCTCGTGACTACCTGGTATTGCTCTATGTCCTCAATCCCCAAAACTAGTGCACAGTCCATTTTTCATGCTTTAAAAAATCTGTGAAAATCACCAACATTTTTCCCCACTCGCACTCTATACAAGATACTACATGACCCCCAAATTAATACCGGTGTGCAGCCTTTCCAATAATTTGTTGAAAAAGTGACATGATTGCAAAGGATGGAGCAGGCTTTGGCTGAACAGCACACCATTATTCATCAAGCAAAGTACAGCTTGTTGTTGATGAAAACGTAATGATCCACATGATTCTTGCTGTTGAAAAGAGTGCAAGCCTAGATCTGCATGTTCTGCATGACTTGTTGAAAAAGTGACATGATTGCAAAATGATGCAACAGGCTTTGGCTGATAGGCGAAGCCATTATTCATCAAGCACAGTACAATGTGTTGTTAATGAAGCTATCAACAGACAACACCGATTCTTGCTGTTGAAAAGTGAAAAGACTGCAAGGCCTATGTTCTACACGATTTGTTTAAACAGGTACATAATTGCATATGCAGCAGATTGTGGCTGAAAGGCCATGCCATTATTCGTGCACAGTACAGCTGGATGCTGATGAAACGATCCACGCGATACTGTACGTGCAGTGCAGTATATATGTCTGCTGTTGAAATGCGACACATGATTATACAAAGGCCTACCTACACACACTGCATCTGTTGTGGACAGGGTGACACCTTCCTATTGTATACCCCTTTGTTGTTGAAAGGCCACACGATTCATTATGCATGGGGGGAGGGGGGGGGGGAGGAAGGGGGAGGCTACCTTTGGTAAATGACGAAGCGATCGACATGATTATGCAGGAGCTCTTTTGTCTGTTCTTAAGGTGACACAGTGACAGTTTAAGGGAACAGGAACTATTTTTCTCCCTGGAGTTAACACTGGCACCGACTCCACTCCCTGATGGCACTATAGACCGAGGTCCCGTGTGTGAACGCACAAGTTACAAACATCTTCCGCACACATTGTTACCCCATCGGCTTTTCGTAGAAGAGAAGGCCAG
Organism: Rapana venosa; assembly: GCA_028751875.1. Classification (NCBI taxonomy): domain Eukaryota; kingdom Metazoa; phylum Mollusca; class Gastropoda; order Neogastropoda; family Muricidae; genus Rapana; species Rapana venosa. The sequence continues at coordinate 37,379,683 of CM054139.1, forward strand.
CGATTGCAGGTGGAAGGAAAATGTCATTAAAAACCTCGCTCTGTATCTGTAAGATGCATTCAAAATAGGAAGTATCATGTTTAGTCACCTACAAATGTCATACTGATCTGTTCTGTATCATCATCAGCTATAATAATAATAATGAAGGGAATTTCATGATTATTACAACTGATGGTGACACTATCATCATCAGATATCTTTGTCGGACATGCTCAAATCCTCCTTCCACAAGAGCTAGGGTCATAATTCAATAAACTACTTTCCGATTTCGAAAAAACAAACCACCCCCACACAATATAATCTAAACAAAACAAAACAGAACAAACACCAAACAAAAGAACCCCACCCCAACCTACCCAAACCAAACAAAACAACAAAAGCCCCTCTCTTGCTATCAGAATGTACATGTATGTATTTCACTTCATCACTAGCCTAGGTACTGACTTGGGTCGCCCTGAACTGAAGCGTGTGGGGAAAGGGGCAACCTGGTGCTGACCAGCACTGGCCTTGACCCCTACGTAGTCAGTGTCTGACCCAGGCGATGATGATGATGAAACATCTGCCATGCCGTGCCGTTCCGTGCCGTGTTGCACTGGAGGCATAGGGGCCACCACTTCTACTACTGCCCCATGTCTACCCCATAGTTATGTGGTGTGTGTGTGTACTGTGTGTGTGTGTGTTTGTACTCTGAGTGTGTGTGTGTGTGTGTGTGTGTGTACTCTTTTGTGTGTGTGTGTGTGTGTACTGTGGTGTACCGTGTGTGTGTGTGTGTGTGTGTGTGGGGGGGGGGTTTGTACTGTGTGTGGTGTGTTGTGTGTGTGTGTGTACTGTGTGTGTGTACTGCGTGTGTGTATGTGTGGACTGGTGTGTGACTGTGTGTGTGTACAACGTGTGTGTATGTACTTTGTGTGTGTGTGTGTGTGTGTGTGTGAATGTCACAACTCCTTTGAGAGTGAGAGAGAGAGAGAAGAGAGAGAGAGAGAGAGAGAGAGAGAGAGAGAGAGAGAGAGAGACAGACAGACAGACAGACAGACAGACCGCTAGACAGACTGACAGACAGAGAAAGAGAGAAACGAGAGAGACACAGAGAGACAGAAATAGGCAAAGAGAGGCAGAGACAGAAACAGAGAACAACAGC
>CM054139.1:37385820-37390820 GCA_028751875.1 Rapana venosa
AGTGTGTGTGTGTTTGTAAGTGTGTGTGTTTTGTGTGTGTGTTTGTGAGTGTGTGTGAGTGAGTGAGTGTGTGTGTGTTTGTAAGTGTGTGAGTGAGTGAGTGTGTGTGTTTGTAAGTGTGTGTGTGAGTGTGTGTAAAAGTAGAAGATAGATAGATAGATAGATAGAGAGAAAAGGAGAGAGAGAGAGAGAGAGAGAGAGAGAAAAAGAAGAGAGAGAGATTGAGAGGAGAGAGAGAGAGAGAGAGAGAGAGAGAGAGAGAGAGAGAGAGAGAGTAGAGGAGAGAGAGAGAGAAGAGAGATCTAAGAAACCAAGACCATTACCACACATCTCCTAATTGCTCACACACTTATGATGAAATCAGCTTTGTGGCAGGGGTGTGTGTGTGTGTGTGTGTGTGTGTGTGTGTGTGTGTGTGTTGGGGGGAAGGGTCTAATTGTTCACACACTGATGATGAAATCAAGCCTGTGGGTATGCCACAAGGATCAATGGAAATAATAAGAATATCAATAATAATGCGTGGACATGCTCTGAATTACGAGAGTAGTACAGTGGACAACCAATGGTTAGATTTACAGCGTAGTGTAGTGTAGTGTAGTATAGTGCAGTAGCTGATGATGAAATCAAGTCTTTGGTATGTCAAAAAGATCAATCTCCGCAGCCATAGCGAAGCATACAGAATGGACAATAATAATGCGTGATAATATGTGCGCTGAATTACAAGAGTAGTAGTGTGGAAAAACCAATGGTTAGATGTGTAGTGTAGTAATGTAGTGTAGTGTAGTGTAGTGTAGTGGGGTGTAGTAATGTAGTGTAGTGTAGTGTAGTGGGGTGTAGTGTAGTTTTTAAGTAATGTAGTGTAGTGTAGTGAAATGTGGTGTAGTGAATAATGTAGTGTTAGTGGTGTGGGGTGTGTGTGTGTGTTGTGTGTGTGTGTGTGTGTGTGTGTGGGAAAAGGGAGAAAAGAGAGAGAGAGAGAGGAGAGAGAGAGAGAGAGAGAGATTTGTGGTTTGCACCAGAATATAAACAAAATCCTTTCCCCACCCCTACCTTGATCTTTATCAAATGGTTTAGTTCTCCGTCTCTGTCACACACACACACACACACCCCACACACACAAAACACCCAGTACACACTCACACACAGAAACACACACACTCACAAAAAACACAAAACTTACACACACCACCACACACACACACACACACACACACACACACACACACAGATACACACTCACCAACAGAAACACACACACTCACACAGAAACACACAACTTACACACACACACACACAAAACACCACTTACACACCCCAAACACACAAAACCCCACACACACAACCACCACACTTGGCAACCAAACTACTTCTAAATGTCCCCTCTTAAACTAATATATATGACCTAGCCTACCCCGCAGAGAGAACAAGAGGAGTCAAGCACAGTTTTGAGGTAGAAGGGCATGACCTTCATTTACAGGAAACCTGTTTTTGAAAAATTTTGGTGGGGAATTAATAAATTTTTTAACAAAGGAAATTTATTAAAGGAAATTAATTTTTCGCGTCTGACGTAAACAAACTTAATTTTTGGGCCCGGGTGTCCGCCATACAATAATGGCGTTGTTTTGTAAAAAGTTGTGAGCATGATAAAAACCAAAACTCCCAAAATACGAACAGGGACGAACCTTTTATAGTATCTGTCTTTCTGTCCTGTTCTCTCTGTGTCTGTTGTCTGTCTTTTCTCTTCTGTCTGTCTGTCTTTTTCCTCCCTTTTCCTTTCTCCTCTCTTCTCCCTTTCTTCTTCTTTTTCTCTCTGGGCCCCTTTCCCCTTTTCTTCTTATTAAATTAATTTTCTTCCTTTCCTTTATTTTGGGGTTAAAAAGGGGGGGGGGTAAATCCCTTACTCTCCCTTCCACCCTTTTCCCCCTCCCCCCCAACCCCCCCAAAAAAAACCGACGAAGAAGGCAAGGTCGGGAAAAAGGGGGGGGGCGCGTGTTAATGTTATTCGTTGGTTTGTATTTTGGGGGGGGGGTTGTGTTTGGGGTTTTTTTACGGTTGGGGGTTTTTTGGTGGTTTTTTTTGGGTGGGGTGGGGGTGGGTGGGGGTGGGGTTGGAGTGGGGTGTGGGTGGGGGGGGAAAAAAATTTGGGAATGGTGATAAAAGATTCAGAAAAGAAATGGGGGGGGTGGGGTTGGGGGGTTGTGGTGTGGTTGGTGTGTGTGGGTGGTGGGGGGGGGGTGGGGGGGGGGGGAAAAAAAATTTAGTTGAAAAGGTTAAGCCCTTTTTGGGAAAAAAAAAAAAAAAAGGGGGGGGGGTTTTTTTTTTGGGGGGGGGGGGGGTTTTTTTTTTAAAAAAAGGGCTTCTTTTTCTTTTCCTCTCTCTTTCTTCTCTCTCTCTCTCTCTTTTCTCTCGGGCTCCCCTTTTTCCCCTGGTGCATGATATTTAAAAATTAAATTAATTTTTCCAATTTTTTTGTGTGTGTTGGGGGGGGGGGGGGGGGGGGGGGTATGTCTCTCTCTCTCCCCCTCCCCCCTCCCCCTTCCCCCCTCTCTTTTCCCCTCTCCCTCTCCCCTCTCTCCCCCCCACCCCACACACCACACAACACACCCCACCCGCACCACAAACACAACCACACACACGCAACGATCGCACGTACACCGCACGCCCGCACACGCAGGCGCCTGCCCACACATGTCTTATTATCGTTCTTTTCACTGATGGGGCCTTTCGTAATCTTTTCCCCGCTATCAGGTTTGTGTTGCGGTTCATCATTATTTTTAGGGTTGATCATAAGCAGGTTTTCAATTTAGGCTGTACTTTACTATTGTTACCCGTGTGGTGTGCGTGTGTTACTGCTGGTTTTGGTGCGGCGTAGGAGTGGGGAGTCGGTGTGTGAGGGGTGTTTATCAATGTATCACGGGTGAACTACTTAATATATAATTTCATTATAACTAACTGCACTTAAAAATTTTGGGGGTTTTGTGGGGTGGGGGGTTTTGTGTGTGTTTGTGTGTGTTTTGGTGTTTTTACATACATGTATGTACCTCTAAAACTCCCCAAAATAGTATTTTAGTCTGATAACTAACAGCATTCAAATACCTTTCTAAAGGGCAAAAAAAAAAACGTAAAAAGTTCTTTTTAAATTCTTATCTGCTGCCCTTGAACACTGAAATATTAATTTTCCTTCAGTCCATCACCCGCTGTCGCTCATTTTTGTCTTCTGTTGTCTTTTTCCCCTCATTTTAATCGCCCCGCCCTTTTCCTCCAAACACACAACCCACACCACACACAACACACACAACAAAACCACACCCACTCCCCCTCTGTCTGTCGTCCTCCCTTTTTTCTCGCTTTTTCTGTCTGCCCTGTTTTTTTGCCCTTCTCTCTCCTCTCTTCTCTTTCTCCTCTCTCCCTCTCCCCCAAACCCCTCCCCCCCCAACCACCTTTCCCCAAAACCCTTTAAACACCCCCCCCCCCCCCCCCCCCCCTTAAAATCTCAAACCCCTCCCCCGAAATTCCCCCCCCCCCCCCCCCCCCCCCCCCCTTTTAAAAAGTAGGCCCCCCCCCCCTCCCCCCCCCCCCCCTTCCCCCCCCCCCCCCCCCCCCCCCCCCCCCCCCCCCCCCCCCCCCCCCCCCCCCCCCCCCCCCCCCCCCCCCTCCCCCCCCCATTCTAACTTAAACTTACTTCCCTCAAAGCAAGAGGATGCGCTTTCCCCCGCGCCCACAAGCGCAATGAGCCGAAAAGAAGCGAAACACTTCGTAACACTTGGCCCTTTTCCCATTTGGGGATTTTACTTCATGCTTTTTTTTACAAAACAATCCACAGCGCTGCTGCTGGTACTGCTGCTTTTGCTGTTATTGCTACTACCGTTGTTGCTGCTGCTGCTGTGCTGGCTGTTTTACAGCCAACTGCTTTCTTTTTTTTTTTTTATCTTTTTTTTCCTTCCGTTATCTTTCTTCTTCTCCTTCCTTCTCTCCACCCAACCTTATTCCCGCACGGGTTCTGAAAAATTTGCAATTTCACCACGGGGAATGAAAATAAAAAAAAAAAAAAAAAAACAACTTGTTTTTGTTTTTGGGGGTTTTCTTTTTGTGTTCGGATCGTCTTTAAAAACCGTTGTCTTTGGAAAGGGTTTTGAAATTTTTGCCCCCTCCTTAACCAACCCCCCAAAAACTTATGACAACACCTGGGCGAAAGACACACACAACGCACCAACGCGGCCACGCACGCCCCGGGTCGCACGAGAGAAAAAGAAGATCGTTGGGTTTTTTTGTCCCTTTTGTATTACCAGGCCTCCCAAGCTGGCGGAGTTGCGCTTTATAAATTTTGCATACCCCCGCCCCGCGGTGACCGATTGGTCAAAGCTCAGGCTTCACCGACCTTCTAGGCCCCCTTTTTTAAGGGGTAAGGATGGGGGGGCGACATGTGGCAACAGGGGTTTTGAAAAAGGGAGGAGGGGGGGGATGGTTGTTGTGGGGTTGTGGTGTGGGTGGTTTGTGTTGTGTTGTGTGGTGTATGTGTAGTGTATTTATTTTTCCGGGGGTGGTGCGGCGCGCGCGGCCCGGGGTGTGTGTTGTGTGTGGTGTGCCGTAGGAGAGATCCCCATACACCACAACACACCGCGCGCGCGCACCCCTGCGCGCACGCACAAACCCACCTTCCCCCAAAAGTCCTTCGGGTGGGAAAAAAGCCGAGCCCCTTATGCGAACGCACCAGAAACTTAAATACATTTAAAACCCTTCCCCCCTTTTCGGAGAGTAGGCCTTTTTGTGCCGGTGTGAAACGGATGACAACATTTACAAAACTGCATACACATACTAAAAGGGACTGGGTTGAAAAACCCAAAGAGTGCTTATTCCCTTTTTCCTTTCCACTCCCCCTCTAACACCTTCCTATTCCCCCCCCCCCCCCCCCCCCCCCCCCCCCCACATACACATACATAACAAAAACACTCCTACTGATTTTCCTACCAAGTTTAACCAACTTTTGAGACCAAAGAAAC
>CM054139.1:37398320-37403320 GCA_028751875.1 Rapana venosa
CTACACTTAAGATTTCATAAACAGCGATCCGTACTTTGGGTATATAATCATTATCACGGACAAAAACCGGGTATGTTTTCTTCTTTTACAAAACCCAGACACGGTAAGATGATAATTATTTCCGTGCCACGCTGCAACGAAGTTTACACACACACACACTTAGCCAATAGTCAAAACCAATAGTAAGTCACACTGACACATTATATATCAACGATACTTAACTTCACCCCCAAAAAAACCTACACACACAAAACACACTGATGACTTTGTGCTAGCCACTAACTCTGAAGAGGAGACGAAGTGGAAGTTATTCGATCACAAACGAACAAAAAGAGAAACCCCACAATAAGCGATGGAGAGCTTGTAATGTCAGTAAGCACCACCACAATCAACTAACGCTGCTGGTCGTGTCCTACGAAAATAATGGCTGTGATTGAGAGTTTGTTTCCTTGTATGTATATATACATACATACATACATACATACATATAGCTCGGGCGTGAAGTTATGTAGTTCTTGGTTGAAGTCGTGCTCTCCAGGCGGTTTGGGACAGGCAGGCAGGCAGGCAGGCAAGGCAGGCTTCTGGCCGATTTACTGTCACATTGTGGTGTGGCGGAGACGGCTATGCCTTGTTTACTCAGGCAAAGTCACTGAGAAGGTCAAGCCATACAATGGTTTATTCCGTTTCTTGAATTGTGTGTGTGTGCGCGCGTGTGTGTGTGTGTTGTGTGTGTGTGTGTGTGTGTGTTCTGTGATCGGTGTATAATCTTGTAAACGGTTTATATTGATTGATTTAAAGAGGATGACTCTACCTCTTTATCTGTCTGTCTGTCTGTTAATATATTATTATATTATATTAATATATATATATAAATATTATATATTTATTATTATATATATATATATATATATATTATATATATTACATATGCGTGTGTATGTATGTGTGTGTGTAAATTATGTTCATATTCATAACAATCTTCGAAAGAAGTAATTTTGCTTATTCTTCTTTGCATTTACACCCTTAATTCATTCATCTCCTCTCATCTCTCTGCTCTCTCTCTCTCTCTCTCTCTCTCTCTCTCTTTGCTTATTCTAATACCCTTGAAAATAAAGATTCATTCATTCATTCATATCATTCTTCTTCTCTATCTCTTCTCTCTCTCTCTCCTCTCTCCTCTCTCTCTCTCCTCTCTCTCTCTCTGCTTATTCTAATACCCTTGAAAATAAAGATTTCATTCATTCATTCATTCATTCATTCTCTCTCTCTTCTCTTCTCTCTCTCTCTCTCTCTCTCTCTCTCTTCTCTCTCTCTCTGCTTATTCTAATACCCTTGAAAATAAAGATTCATTCATTCATTCATTCATTCTTCTCTTCTTCTTTTTCTTCTTCTTCTGCATTCATACCTTAAAATAAGTTCATCTCTTCTTCATCTCTCTCTCTCTCTCTCTCTCCTCTCTCTCTCTCTCTCTCTCTCTCTCCTCTCTCTCTTGTTTAGGAGGAAGTTGGGAGAAAATTGGATGCGCGTTCACGTGCACTGGTTGGCCCCATCAATCTACCTCTTTGAAGGCCGCACTCCAGCTTTCAGTGTTGCTCCGTTTTCAAATGGTTTTCCTATAAACTTAAACACATAATATACAGCGCTTACTACTGCATCCTAGGAAATAGAAATAACTTTTTGTGAAAAAACCCTATCTCTTGAATCACAACTCACGCGTTTTGCATAAATTTGGTAGGTTTGAATTTCTTTTTACATTTTTCCCAGCAAACACTGTGTACCCCCTCAGTCCTTTGTCGTCTGCTAGCCACCTTACCGCAATATGTATACGCGGAGTCAACACTGTAGGAGCATAGGCAATCCTCATACATTCGGAAGATCTTTTTCCAACTTTCTCAAGATTACCTGGTATTTGCTCTATCTCCTCAGTCCCCAAGCCAAATAAAAACCGTACTTTTTTTCAATACCATTAAAAAACCCACCCAACATCTTTCAGAGTAACACTCTTAGTATGGAAGGACACCACTTGACCCGGAAGCTAAAGCTGGAGTGTAAGCTCACCTTCCCAGCACCCTTTCCCCCTTTCCTCTTCCGGTCATAAAACAAGGGCAGAGCAGAACACAGTGGATGGAGCATAACGACCAAGACCAAAGCAGAACAGAACAGATGGGGCAGAACAAACAGGACCAAAGGCTGCACACCGGTAATAAAAATGGGCACTTTTTCCTTCTGTTTTTCTATGTGGCTCTTTTATTCATACCGCACGTACTAAGGCATCCACAGAAATAAAAACCACTTTTTTTGTGAAACACTAGCCCCTGACTCCAAACTCAGGTCAATATGAACAAATTTGGTAGGTTTGAACTTTTAAAATTTTTTTTCAGCAAACACTGTACCCCCTCAGTCCTTGGTCGTCTGCTAGCTGCCTCACCGCAATATGCATGCGCGGGGTCAACGCCGTAGGAACACAGCCAATCCCCATTCCATGATCATTTCTCACGTTCTCATCACTACCTGGTGGAGATCTATGGCCTCAACCCCCCAAAAACCAAGTACACAGTGCCTTTTTTTCATACTTAAAAAAAAAAATCTGTGAAAACCAACAAACAGTTTTCTCACTCGCACTCTATAGAAGATACTACACGACCCCCAATATTATTTACCGGTGTGCGGTCAAAGCAGACACGGAACAATATTATTATACCAACTTCTTCTTCTTCTTCTTCGGCGTATGGCATGGGATGGGATGGCATGGGATGGGATGGGATGGCATGGGATGGGATGGGATGGCATGGCATGGGATGCGTGGTGCCTGCTGGTCTTCTCCTGTGCTTGCTGGTAACTCTGCAGGAGGTCTGTCTGTATGCTGGATAGCCTTATGTAGCCCACACATACATTCGGACTTCAGAGCAGCTCACAAAGAAAAAACAAGATTGGTACCAAAAAATGCCAGGACAGTTTTTGTTGTTTTTGTTGTTTGTTTGTTGTTTTTTGGTTTTGGGTTGTTGTTGTTGTTTTTTTGTTGGTGGGTTTTTGTGTGTGTGTGTGTGGTGTTGTTTTTTTTGTTTTTTTTTTGGGGGGGGGGGGGGTGTCAGATTTGCTTGAAAAAAAAAGGTAAGAGAATGGACTGGGCAAGCAAGGGAGGGTTGGGGTGAGGGGGGTGGGGGTGGAGGGAAGGAGGGGGGGAGAGAAAGAGACAGACAGAGACAGACATACAGTTACAGATAAACAGAGAGACAGATAGATAGATAGACAGAGACACAGAGACAGAGATGAGGTGTGGGGAGGGGGTGGGGGGGAGACAGAAAGAAAAGAGCAGGATAGAAAAGAGGTAACTTTCTTGCACAGAATCTTCACAAAGTCCTTCCATTGCAATATTCTTGTCAACACATAACACGAAAAGGGAAGACTCTCTTGGGAAGATCACACAATCCTCTCTCTCTCTCTCTGTCTCTCTGTCTGTCTATCTGTCTCTGTCTCTGTCTCTCTCTCTCTCTCTGTCTGTCTCTGTCGGTCTGTCTGTCTGTCTGTCTGTCTGTCTCTCTCTCTCTCTCTCTCTCTCTCTCTCTCTCTTCTCTCTCTCTCTCTTCTCTCTCTCTCTCTCTCTCTCTCTCTCTTTCTTTCTCTTTAAGGAATGTTTGGGGACACAGCAATAACAATTATTTTGTATTTACCTTTTCAAGTTGACCCCGAGAGACTGTAAAACTCTCCACCCAGAAATTCACCAGATATTACCACTGCCGAGATTTGAACCCACGAGTTTATGGACCCATGGGATGGAAGTGAGCGGCTCTTTACCACGAAGTTATGGATAGGCTAGTGGTTAGAACACTGCGCTCGCAATCTGACAACCCGGGTTCGAATCCGGTTCAAGGGGATATTTTTCATCCTGGAGTTAACACCAGTGCAGACTCCACTCTCCCCCAAAAGTCCTTCGGATGAGACTACAAACCAAGGCCCCGTGTGCGATCGCACGCAGAACATTTTGCGCACACATTAAATCCTGTTCCACTTTTCAAAAGAGTAGGCCATTGTGTGCCGGTGGGAACAAATGACAAAATTTACAACAAAAAAACCCCGCAAACACATAAGGACTGGATGTAAAAAAAAAACTACCCCAAAAACACATGAGTGCTTATTCCATTATTCTCGATATAAAAAAGACAAAAAAGACGAAAAAATAAACATTTAACAGGAATGGAAACAAAGACTTTCCCAGGGAGATGACGGGATGGGAACGGCTGACACAACTTAACAAAACTGCAAGCACACGGGGACTGGATGGGGAAAAAAGAGCACATGAGTGCTCATTCCATTATCCTCGAAACGAAAGATTAAAATAAAATAGAAAAAAATAAAAACGACGCAATCTGGATGTGAAAACTTTAATGCAGTAAGATGTGAAGGCTTTTCATCAACAGCAGCAGCAGCAACAGCAAAGGAAACCACATCAATACAACAGGAGGGGGGGGGGGGGGGGGGGGGGGGGGGGCCGAGGGACAAAATAAAATATGGAATCTTAAGAATGTTGGCGGATCTAGCTGTCAAAATATATAAACACAATATGGAACTGAGACTTAAGTAAGTAAGATCAGCAGATTAATACCTCTCCTCCCCCACCCCCCAGCCCTCCTCTCACCATCATCACCACCTCCACCACCACCTCCTCCTCCTCCGCATCCGTTTGGACCGGAAATTTTTCCCCCATCCATTAGACCATGAGTGGTGGTCTGGGCGCTAGTCTTTCGGATGAGACGATAAACCGAGGTCCCGTGTGTTACACGTAATTATTTAGCGCACGTAAAAAAACCCACGGCAACAAGAGAGTTGTCCCTGGCAAAATTCTTAGAAAAAAGCCACTCTGATAGGGAAACAAATATAGCTGCAGGAAAAAAAAAAAAAAAAAAAAACAGGGTGAAAGGGTGGCGCAGCGCTAAGTGGCGACGCGTTCTCCCGCTCTCCCCGGGGAGAGCAGCCCGAATTTCACGGAGAGAAATCTGCCA
>CM054139.1:37405820-37418320 GCA_028751875.1 Rapana venosa
TTCCCCTCTCTTTTCCCCTCCCTTCCCCCTCCTCCCCCCCCTCCCTCCCTCTCCCACCCCCCTCACTCTCTCCCCCAACCTTTTTCTTTCCCCCTTCTCTTTTTTCCCTTCCCCCCATTTCTCTTTTCCCTTTCCTTTCACAACTTTTTATTGGGGTACTTCCATGGGAAAAAAAACCCCCAAAAGAAGGAAAAAAAAAGGTTTTTTGGGGGTTTAAGGTTTTTTTAAAGCACAAAAACCGCCCAAATTTTTGGGGCGTAAACAGATTTAAAAATAAAAAAATTAAACTCCTGCCGTCCGGTTTTCTTTCCCTGGGTTTTCTTTCTGCTTCCCCTGCTTTGCTTTTTTTTACCCCCACAAAACACCCAAAAAACATAACCCCCAAAAAAAAAAAAAACCCCAACCCCCACCCCCCCCCCCCCAAAAAACCCACACAACACCACAAAACCCCAACCCCAAAACACACAAAAACACACACCACAACCACCACCAAAACCACACACAACACACACACAAAACACCACACACCACACACACAGATAGAAAAAACCCAACATATGGGGTTCCCCTAGAAAAATAAAAAACCACAGCAATCACAATTTTTTTAAGACAGAAGTTTCCCCTGGCACGATTTGTATTATTGGTTTCTTGGCCCGTTTGGAAAAGAGAGAGGGGGGGGGGGGGATTTAGAAAAGATGATGAAAAAGTAGGATGGAGAAAAGGAAGGAGGAGAGAGAAAAGAGAGAGAGAAAAAAGAGAAGGAGAGCAGCAGAACCAAAGACAGACACAGCCAAGAAAAAACAAGGCCCCGGGTTTCGGCCAGGAAAAGAAGGGGAGGGAGGAAGAGGAGGGGGAGAAGAAGAGAAGGAGAGAGAGAGGGAGGAGAAGAGAGAGAGAGAAGAGAGAAGAGGGGGAGAGAAGAGGGGGGAGAGTGGAAGAAGAGGGGGGAAAGGGGAAAAGAGAGAGAAGGGGGGAGGAGGAAGGGAGAGGAAGGGGGAGAGGGAAAAGGGGGAGAGAGAGAAGGGGGAGGGGGGAGAGAGAAGGGGGAGGGGGAAGGGAGAGAGAGAGGGAGGAGGAGAGGGGAAAAGAGTGGGGGGGGAAAAAAGAGAAAAGGGGGGAGAGGAGAGAGGGAGAGGGAAGGAGGAGGGGGGGGAAGGGAAGGAGAGAGAGAAGGGGGAGAGAGAGAGGGGGGAATAAAGAGAGAGAGAGAGAGAGGGAGGGGAGAGAGAGAGAAGAGGGGGGAGAGGGAAGGAGGAGAGAAGGGGAAGAAGAAGAGAGGGGTAAAAAAGAGAGAGGAAAAAAGGGGGGGAGAGGGAAGGAAGAAAAGAAGGTGAAGAAGAGAGAGAGAGAGAGGAGAAGGGGGGGGAGGAAGGGGGAGAGAGAAGGGGGAGGGAGAGAAGAGAGAGAGGTTTTTTTAGAAGAAGAGAGAGGGGGGGAGGGAAGGGGAGAAAAGGGTGAAGGAAAAAAAGGGGAGAAGGAGAGGGAGAAAAGGGGGGGGAGAGGGAAAAAAAAAAAAAGAATGGGGGGGGGAGGGGAAAGGAAAAAAAGGGAAAAGGAGAAGGGAGAGAAAAGGAGGAGGGGGGGGGGGGGGAGGAAGGGAGAGAGAGAGAAGGGGAGAGAGAGAGAGGGAGAGAGAGGGGGGAGGGGAGAGGGGGAAAGAGGAGAGAGGGAAAAAAGAGGGAGAGGGGGAGAGAGAGAGGGGAGAGAAAAGAGGGGAGAGAGAGAGAGAGAAGAGGGGGGAGAGAAAAGGAGAGAGGGGGGGAGAGAGAGAGAGGGAGAGAGAGGGGGGAAGGGAGGAGAGGGAAGGAGAGAGAGGAGGGAGAGAGAGAGAGGGGGGGAGGAGGAGAGGGGGGAGGAGGAGGGAAGGAGAGGAGAGGGGGAGGGGGGAGGGGGGAGAGAGAAAAGAGGGGGGAGGGGAAAGGAGGGAGAGGGAGAGAGAGAGGGGGAGAAGAGAGGGGGAGAGGGGAGGGGGGGGGGGGGAGGAAAAGGGGAGGGAAGGAGAGAGAGAAACGAAGAGAGGGAAGTCAGACAAAAACAGAAAGACCACCCACAAAACCCCACACAACCACACACAACACAACACAGAGAAAAAATAATAAAAAGATCGGCGTTTTTCTGGGCATTTTTATAATTATTTTAGGGTCCAGTCATGGAGGAAGAGAGAAGAAAAAGAGAAGAGAGAGGAAGAAAAAAGGGCAGGGGACAGAGGACGAGAAAGAGAAGAGGAGAAAAGGAGAGAGACAAGAGAGAAAAAAGAAAAGAAGAGAGGGAGAGAGAGGGAAGCAGAAAAACAGGAGAAAGGGGGATCGTAGCAACAACGGCAGTAGAGAGACCGTCAGGGGAAAAAAATTAATGAAGATGGATTTCTGGTCACGTTTACCCACTTTTCCCATGAAAAAAAAAAAGATCCGGGAAGATCGGAATTTTTCCTGGGATGTTTATTATTATTATTGGTTTCAGCAAGGCAGAGAGGGGGGGGGGTGGGAGTGGCAGGAGAGAGGAGAAGAGGGGCGGGAGGAGAGAGAGGGGAGAGAGAGAGAGAGAAGGGGAGGAGAGATGGGAGAGAAGGGAAAAGAGAAAAGGGAAAGAGAGAGAGAGAAAAAGGGGAGAGAGAGAGAGTGGGGAGAGAGGAGATTCGGATAATTTAATCATGTAGGGGCCTTTCCCCTCATGTAGGGGTATACAAAAAACACCATAGCATTAAAGTTAAATTTGGGAAAACAATCAAAAAAAAATAGAAATAATTAAAAAAATTCAAGACGACAATATTGAACGAAATTTAAAGCCTTGATAAGTAAATGCAAATTTCAACTGTTTGTTCATGCTTTGGGGCCCCATAAGAAAATGAAAATCAAAAATGACGGGGAATTTAAGAAATCTTAACGGTATGTACTTTCTCGCGTTTTTGAAAATTTTGGGCAGCGCATGAAAAAATAAATTTTTGTTTTCAATCTCCTGTTTGTTCCGGGCTATGAGATCAGCTTCAATGTCCCGTTTGTATCTTAACTATGGAAGAGAGAGAAGGAAAAGAGAGAGAGGAGGAGAGGAGAGAGAGAGGGAATGGAGAGAGAGAGAGAGGAGGAGAGGGAGGAGAGAGAGGAGAGGAAGAGAGAGAGGGGGAGAGAGAGGGGGGGGGGGTGGAAAGGGAGGGGAAATTATACAAATTATTTACCCAGTCGATCAGACAGAAGGGGTGGTGGGGGTATTTTTTGGCAAGGGAAAGTATAAATACAGTATGAGCCAAAATTCGCGGGGTTTTTTTTTTTCTCACACCTCTTTCGTCTTCTGGGTTTTTGGGTTTTTTTTTTTTAATTTTTTTTTTTTTGGTTCAAGCCCTATGTCGCAGTGTGTGTGTGTTGTGTGTGTGTGTGTGTGTGTTTGTGGTGTGTGTGTGTGTTGGTGTTGTGTGTGTTTTTGGAGGGGGGGAAGAGAGAGAGGAGAGAGAGAGGAGAGGAGGAGAGAATACAGACAGACATGCAGACAAAAGACAGACAGATGAGACAGAAAAGAAAAGGAGAGAGAAAGAAAAAGGAAGAGAGAAGGGAGAGAGAGGGGAAAAGGAAGAGGGGAGGAGGAGAGAGAGAGAGAGAGATAGAGGCAAGTAGACAGGGAGACAGTTAACAACAGAAGACAAATGGCAGAGAGGCAAGGAAAGTCGGGAAAAAAAGAAGAGATTTTTTTTTTTTCCCTTTGGTCACACCCAACAAACACGCAGACGCACGCATACAAAAACACACACACACCCACCCCAACACGACACACACAGAACACAAAAAAACCCACAACACAAAAAAAACACACACTATGCAGCACGCCGCACGCACATCGCATTAACCCCCCCCCCCCCCCACCATCCAAAACCCCCACTACACAACACACACAACTCATCCCCCACCCCCCGCCACACAAAACACCCCCCTACACCCCAACCCCAACCCCACACCACCCCAACAACCACACACACACACACACACACACAACACACACATACCCACAACTCCCACACAAGACATCGCAGCATTACATGTAGAAGCTGATAATTATTGGAAGATCCTCACACATCATCGCTGATAATCATAATTGATATCCAATATCATTTTCTGCCCTGAGGGGTAATAATAAGGAAGCACTAACGGCTTGCCTGTGAGTTGAAAATCCTGCTGGCTATCGATTGGTCGGTAATTGCTCTGGAACCAGGTATGATCTTCGAGTCGTCATAGCCTCCGAGTCTGTTTGACTGGACGAATGCATGTCACACGCGCTCTGTCATACTCTACTAGCTCGGTAGATCGATGGTGGTCTAGAGGTCGTTACCTGTCTAGAAAGCGAAAAAGTCCGGGTCGGAAGTGTGCGGTGGTTCAAAGCCTCGTTTGGGCCCGAAACTTTTACCCCCCCCCCCCCCCCCAAATCCTTAGACCCCGAGTGGGGTCTGGGGGCGTCTTTTGGGAGAGAATAAAACCCATGGTCCCGTGCGTTTCACAAAAAATTTTTCAGCGCACGTAAAGAACCCCCGGCAAAAAGAGAGTTTCCCCGCTGGCAAAATTTTTGAAAAAAGCCACTCTTATTTTGGGGGAAAAAATACAGTTGCATACAAAAACAAACAAATCCTCTCCTTCTTCTGTGGGTGCTTTACCCTTTTCCCCGACCTAAAGAGGGCTGGTGCCATTGACAGCGGGTGAACTGGGAGACTGTTTTGACTGAAGCCCAAACGCGCAAACGGTACCCCTCCCGGTGGTAACACGCTCGATGCGCTTAATTAAGTGGGCTGGAGGAAGGGCCTTACATAGCCCCTTAAAAAATTAAAAAATTCAAAAAAAAAGGAAAAATTTAAAAAATTGATTCACAAGTAAAACATTATCAGATCCTCTGGCCGTGAAAAGTTCGTAGTTTTGATGTGAGCAGAGCCTTTAAAAAGCCCAGGAAAAAAGGTTTTCTTTTTAAAAGGTTTTTAAAGCAACGCCAATTTTAATGCCTGGGCTTACGCCAAGGGCTTTAACGTCAAAAAAAAGCAACGCATTTTCCCCCTATGACAGACATCAACAGTTGCTGTCTGGGTTGAGAAGAAGAGACAAAGAAAATTGTAGATGCTGAGATTGTTTCAGCCCCGACAAATTCTTGCTAACAGTCTGTGTAAAGTGTGTTTGACTTGGGTTGACTTGCTTGTTGTTCCTTAGAGGTAATGAAAAAACCCGTGAAATCGAAGTATGGGCCCCAAATGGCGAGGTATCGATAACAGTCATACACGCTAAAAATCTCGCAGGATAGCCTTTTTTTGTGATGAAGAGGAGAGAGAGTGTGTGTTTATGGTGGGTGATCCCGAGAAGTTAAGCTGGGAACGCGCAATAACAACAGTAACACCAACATTACAAGTTTTGCCCCAGGAAGAGACTTTCCCCGACGTTATTTTGGGGGGCCCCCCGAGGCGCTGGGAAGACAGGGCAGAGATCCCCAACCCCCAATGATCATTAGTATTTTCGTCAATTTTCGAGTTTAGTGGATTTTTTCCCTAATTGGGTTCCTTGCCCAAAAAAGTTAAAAATTCTAATCCCCTAAAAAAAGGGTACGTTGGGGAGCCAGATGTGGTAGTGAAGGGTTCCCCCTTCCCTGGCTTCATTGGGGGGGTGTATATCTATCATCTATCTATCTTTATTATCTATCTATCTATCTAACTATCTATCATCTATCTATCTTCTATCTATCTATCTATTTAATATTTATATTATATATATATTTTTTATAATATATATTTTATATTTTAAGTTGCAGAATTCTTTTGTGTCAGGATATTTTTTTTTTACTCAAAAGACAAAATTTTTCCTGTATAAATGAAAAATCTAAAAAAAAAACCCACACCCAAAATCTTTAAAGCCAAAAAACCAACAACGAAAAACACCACCCACAACACAACACACACCTTCTAATATCACTAATGTGAACAGACGTTAAATTAAAAAGGGAAACAACCACAACCTACCCGTGTCAACACACAGACACAAATGTGGGTTGCTGTTTTGTTTCCCCGCCCCAAAAAAAAACAGTTAAAAGAAAAAATATAACGTATCCCGGAAAACTAGCTGACTTTTTCCCCCCCCTACCTGATTTTAACCAACACCCGAAACCCACACCTTCAAAAACACAAAAAGGGCCCAAAGTCAGAAACTGACAGAGGCTAGAGGACTAGGCTAGCCGGACCCCAGTTAGCCTGCTGCTGGGGTTTTTGGCCCCCAAAACTTCTTAGGCTAGTGGTGTCTGGGGAGGCTTGAGGGGGGGATAGGGGTGGGGTCTTTGAAAATTTTGCCAAAAAAGGGAAAAAGGGGCCCCACGAAAGGGGGGAGTTTTAAAATCCAGGGGGGGAAAAAAAGAAGGGGAAAGAAATTACAATGACAAAAAAAACGAAAAGGAAAGAAAAAAGGGGCTGTGTTAAAGGCCTCGGAGGCAGGCCAATATCCAGGTGGTTAAAGTTAAAAAAAATAAAAAATTGGACCAGTTAACCTACCTTTTGTGGGACGGAAAAAAAATTTTTGATAGGAGTGGTATGGGGAGTGAAGGGGGATTTTGCTGAAGTTTTTAAAAGGCGCTTGCCAACAAAATTGGGTTTTTTTTCTTTTTTTGTTTTTTGTTTTTTTGTTGTTTTTTGTTTTGCCTTTTTTATTAAAGTTTTTAAATTTTCTTTGGAGGGGGTTTTTTCCGGAAAAGGGGGGAAAGGGGGAAGGGGGGTGGGGGGTGGGGCATGGTGAAGAAGGGAAGCACCATTTTCCCCCAAAAAAAAAAATGATTATTCAACTCTGGGGTCCATAGTCAGTGTTTAATTCAACAAGGGGGGTACGAATTACAAGGGGGTTTTACAATTTTAGGTTAATGTTTGGAAATAAGGATTTTCCCCCGTGTTTAATTATCATCCAAACAAAGTGTTTTTTGAAGTTAAAGTTGTATTTGTGTTTGGTGATTACGGAAATTTTTTACAATATAATGAAAATGAAAAAACGTGATTTTTTTTTTGAGGGCGGAATGTGTTGGTGAGGGCGGGAGAATCCGAAAATTTTTTATCATAAAAAAAAAAATCGAGAAATCGAAAAGGAATGTTTTAATAGGGGGGGTGGATAGGCAGGGGGTTTTTACCCAGGCCCTAGGAAAAAACAAAAAAAAACCCCAATTATAAAAAAACAAAAAAAGGGAAAAAACATGAAGAAAGAAAACATATTTACAATAACCGACAATAAACTAATCTTAAGGGGAGTGGGGAGGGAGGAGAGAAGAAAGGAGGAAGAAGAGGGGAGAGAGGAGACTCGATCAAAAATTACAAACTTTCAAGCCAAAAAAAAACAACCAAAATAAAAACCAAACAACAACAACATAACCCCCCCCCCCCCCCCCACAAAACACAAACCTTCCCCCTTTACCAAAAAAATTACAATAAACCCAAAAAAACTACTAAAAAAAAGGGGGATTAACCCCCGATAAAAAAACCCCCCCAAAAAACAAACAAAAACACACCCCTCTCCCCCCCCCTTCCCCCCCCCACACACACACCACTAACACCCCCTCCTACCCCCCCCCTCCACCCCCACCACACACACACCACACATACAGTCATAACAACACACTGAGAGAGACAAAAACGCAGGAGTATCATTACCTGGCAATCTGCTACTTGATCCTTGGGAACACAAAACAACAGCCAACAGGTTCCATCTGCCGCCACACAATAAATATCAGGAGAAGGCAGGCACCCGGCACACAGTCAGTCCTAACTCACAGTTATCCTCAGGGATAAATAATTTAATGTTATTCTCCTCACCTACACACTAGCCTACCAAGCCCCGCAGCGGCCACCTCGCTGCAATGTCTGCTCCAGCCTCTGAGTCTGACTGAGTCTTGGGGCCTGAGATTAGCAGAATGATGTCTCGTGATGACTGGTATACTTATGGTCACCTTTGGTCAGGAACTAAAAAAAAAAAGAGATCTCTGTTGGTTACATTGAATGGTCATTTTGTTCCTAGGGGTGGTGTGTGTGTGTGTGTGTGTGTGTGTGTGTGTGTGTGTGTGTGTGTGTGTGTGTGTGTGTGTGTGTGTGTGTGGGGGGTGTGGGAGGGGGGGAGGTGTATTCTTGAGTGTAAATGTACAGGGATAATACAATGCAGGAACATGTATTTGTGTCGTTATTGTCAGTATTGCCGCCTGAAGGACTGTGTTGTGTTTACTGGCATTGCTATGGTTTTGTTTTTTTGTTTGTTTGCAGACGAAGCAGAAGATGATTGTGGTTTGTTTAGTCCCGTTTGAAAAAAAAGTTTGCTGTGTTTATGGTTTTTTCCCCCCAGTATTACTGTTCATGTGTGTAAACTGTATACCATACATAAAATTAAAAAGAGTTTTACTTAGTATATACGATACTGTTCATGTATTTCAACTGCACACACACAATATATAAATGTTTTTACTAACACGTGCTTTATTGTCTATGTATTCAAACTGTCTACACTTACTATAAATCATTTAGTTTTATCAGCATAGTGTGCTTGAGTATGTGGCTGCAATACCGTCACTTCAATTAAAAAACAAGGAGCCATTAATTTTATCAGAACTTCTGTGTGCTTCTGAAGATGGTCACTACTTTTTGTCACTGATGTATACTTCAAACTGGTCACAACACACTTCGTAAGAAACAGGCAGTTGGAAAGTTGAAACGAAACCACATTCTGATTTCAGAAAATAAATGTTAAGTTTTGGTTGTTTTCAACTAGATGACTGCTAACAAGAGTAAACAGAAGTAAATCTAGCACAGAACTTTGCAAAACACCATACAGTATCCCTGGAGCTTCCAAACCAACGATCTTTCATGATTTGATATGATTTTCTTCTGTTTGTCAAAAAATAGGCCAGACCCTCAAGTTATTCCAGCATAAACAGGTCTCAGAAGAATACTGGAGACGGAGCAGCTATTTGTATGGAACAACGCTGTCAAAGGCAGCTGAGAGGTCCAATAGAATCAATACAGAGAAACGTCCCTGAATGCAAGGAGGATGTCATTTGCAGAAGGCCTTAATGTGGTTTGCAATATCGGCAACACAAACAGACGGGGAAGAAGGGTGATACTTGAGGTCTACTATTATGGCAGGCAAGAAATGGTTGAGTGAATGATTTTCTTCAATCGAGTTGAGTGATGGAATAAGAAGGAAAAAAACTATGACTTGAGATTGGTGTATGAAATTTCAGTCGGTATTTGAGTTCTTTTTTTCTTTCTTTCTTTCGTTCTTTCTTTCTTTCTTTCCTTTTCTTTTCTTTTCTTTTCTTTTCTTTTCTTTTCTTTTCTTTTCTTTCTTTCTTTCTTTCTTTCCTTCTTTCTTTCTTCTTTTCTTTAGCCGTTTTCATCGCTATGAGCTATTTGTCTACCCCCCACCCCCTCCCCACCTCCCTCGTCACAAAATATCGACTGGTGCATTAATCTGTATCAAATTATTTAGCATATCCAAAAACACCCCACTTACATAAATAAAAAGAAAGTAAAGCCCTAATCACTCTCTTAAACACCTTTTAAGCTGTGTAGAAAACAGATAAAACAAACAAACATGCAAACAAGCTTATGCATAAACAAACAAACAAACAAACAAACAAACAAAAGAAGCTTGTTTGTCCTTGGTTAACTCTGATGATTTACTGTGATTTCTAGAATACTACCTCTACTGGCTGGACCCTTGTTGACAAGCTTCTTTGTAAGAATATCATCCATTTTCCATACTCATACCAACCCATCGGAACAACACTGACAGTAAGAAGCGAGGTGCACACGGATTTACAACTACAATAAGATGAAAATAACGAACTATAGCCCTACACTCACTTTTCATAAAGAAGGCAATTAAAAAAAATCAATGCACAACAAAAGACAAGCTTTCAAGCATTGTGTGGTCTATAATCATCAGATCTCTCTTTGTCTCTGTCTCTGTCTCTCTCTGTGTCTCTGTCTCTCTCTCTGTGTCTCTCTCGCTCTCTCTCTCTCTCTCTCTCTCTGTCTCTCTCTCTTGCTCTCTCTCTCTTGCTCTCTCTGTGTCTCGGTCTCTCTCTCATGCGCACACATACATACACACGCACGCATACGCATGAACATACACATACACACACATGCACACACACATGCCCGCGCACACACATACACACACACACAGAGCACATGTGCATGTTGTGTGATCGTTTTTCCTACGCACTCTGTCAGAATCATGCATACTTACCTAAATACAAAATGTGCTCGCTTGCTGCTTGTTTGGAAGATACATACACACATGGGAAAATCTGGGTTTGTTTTTAAAACTGCACACACAGACACATACCGGCACAGAGAGACAGACAGACAGACACACACCACAGACAGACACACACACAAACACGTTCACAAACACACACACACATACACACACACACACACCTACACCCACACACACACACACACACACCCACGGTACACACACACACACACACACACACACACACACACACACACACACACACACACACACACACACACACACACGGTACACACACACACACACACACATACACACACACACACACACACGCACTCACGAACGCACGCACGCACGCACGCACGCACGCACGCACGCACGCACGCACGCACGCACACACACACACACACACACACACACACACCCCCCTATGACGCAAATTCCACTAGCTGACAGCACTGTAACAAATCGCATGACCGAATCCAATACATGGAATTGTACTGATTTACACACCTCTTTACAATGCGCGGAGGCGCGTGTTTTGATCGATGGTTTTTTATCACACATACATACATCAGTCATGCTTATTATCATCATCATCCCAGACTTGACTGTCAGTTATCACACATACATACATGAGTCATGCTTATTATCATCATCATCCCAGACTTGACTGTCAGTTATCACACATACATACATCAGTCATGCTTATTATCATCATCATCCCAGACTTGACTGTCAGTTATCACACATACATACATGAGTCATGCTTATTATCATCATCATCCCAGACTTGACTGTCAGTTATCACACATACATACATCAGTCATGCTTATTATCATCATCATCACAGACTTGACTGTCAGTTATCACACATACATACATGAGTCATGCTTATTATCATCATCATCCCAGACTTGACTGTCAGTTATCACACATACATACATCAGTCATGCTAATTATCATCATCATAGACTTGACTGCCAGTTATCACACATACATACATCAGTCATGATTATCGTCATCACATAATTTATCACACATACATCAGTCACGTCATCATCACAGACTTTAACACATAGTCATCAGTCATGATTATCATCATCATAGACTTTATCATACATACATCAGCCATGCTTATCATTATCACAGACTTGATTGTCATTTATCATACATTCTGATTCTCATCATGATAGACTTCACTGTCAGTTATCACACATACATCAACCATGATTATTATCATCACCATAGACTTAAACACACATACATTAGTCATGATTATCATCATCATCATAGACTTAAACACACATACATCAGTCATGATTCTCATCACCATAGACTTAAACACACATACATCAGTCATGATCATCATTACAGACTTAACTGTATACTAACATGCCTGAAATTCTTTCCAGGACAGCCCAGACCAAAGCTGCAATGATTAAACTGAAAGTTCTCTGGAACGACAAGAACATCCCCATCAGGTTCAAGATCAGACTGATGCTTGCCCTGAGCGTGTCCATATTATTTTGTATGTACATGTGAAACACAAACCACAACGGCAGACAATGAAAGAAGCATACAGGCAGTGGAGATGGGGTGCTTTTGCAGACTTCTTGGTATCTCATCCAGAGATCACGTCACTAACGAGGAAGTGAAAACCAGAATCAAAAACACCATAGGACCATATGAAGAGCTCCTGACTTCAGTGAAAAAACGCAAACTAAGGTGGTGCGGGCCACGTCACACAAAACATCTGGACTGGCCAAGACTGTCCTACAGGGAACAGTACAAGGAGGGAGACGAAGAAGAGGCAGACAGAGAAAAATGATGGGAAGACAACGTCAGAAAGTGGACTGGCCTTGAGTGGAACAATTTGCTACGGAAAGCAGAGGACCTCGAGGATGGAGGAAGCTGGTTGCAAAATCTTCAGTGGTGCCCCCACGGTCCACGGGACTATGGGATAGGTGAAGATGAAGGTGAAGGTGAAGATGGCAACAGTTTACGATGGTAACGTGCAGCGATTTTTAATGTCTGTACACTGCAGGGAAAATAGGCACGTTTGAGCATGTATGTACACGAACTGTCTTGGGGGATGGGAACATGAGAACACACCTAGCTATGTCTGTCTCCACGCTAGTACACAGTGTCACGGTGATCTATCTATCTATCTATCTATCTATCTATCTATCTATCTATCTATCTATCTAATCTATCTATCTATCTATCTATCTATCTATCTATTACATAGTCTTTATATCA
>CM054139.1:37428320-37430820 GCA_028751875.1 Rapana venosa
AGGAAGCAAAGAAAGAAAGAACACAGAAAGAAATAAAGAACGAAAATGAAAGAAAAAAAGAAAGAAAAAAAGAAGACCTATAATAAACCCAAACACAGAACCATTACATTAAATCACACGGAAGCTCGTAAAGTCAAATTCCCATAAACCATACTCTGTCTTTTTTGTTACAAATAGAGGGACACAATTAAAAAAAAAAAGTCACGAAATAAATGATATTTTCCTGTCTACATTTGATCACACAGTTAAAAAAACCCAAAACAAATCCAAAACAAAACGTGTTGAGACGTTCACAAGTTACTCAACTGACGAAACGGTTATCTGATTCATTACTCAACTCTGACATTCTTTTCCCCCCGAAAACAATACCTACTTCATCGCCCTTAAGAAATTATCATCTGTAGTTAACAACAGAAGACGTACGTTACTCGTGTGTGATCCACTCACTGCCAGGCAGTAGACAGAGAATAGAAACAGCCTCAGGGACATAATTATTATAATCTGGCTCAGGCCAAAACCGTTGTCAGCTCTTGATGTGAGCGAAGTGTCAAAGTCTATATCAAAATGTTGTTGTATCCCCGAAGTCGGAATGCGGCTACCAGAATAGTGGGTAAAAAACAAAAAAAGGTCATATACGCAAAATCTCACCTTTGGTGAATCTCGGAGCTCTAGCTGAGGAACAAAAAATCCCAACCAGTTGTTATCCTTTATGTTGAGACTGTCTTCAGTCATGAAAAAGTCTTGTAACATAACGACAGATTGTCTTGAGTGTAACATAATGACAGACTGTCTTCAGTCATGAAAAAGTCTTGTAACATAACGACAGACTGTCTTGAGTGTAACACAATGACAGACTGTCTTCAGTCATGAAAAAGTCTTGTAACATAACGACAGACTGTCTTGAGTGTAACACAATGACAGACTGTCTTCAGTCATGAAAAAGTCTTGTAACATAACGACAGATTGTCTTGAGTGTAACATAATGACAGACTATCTTCAGTTATGAAAAAGTCTTGTAACATAACGACAGATTGTCTTGAGTGTAACATAATGACAGACTATCTTCAGTTATGAAAAAGTCTTGTAACATAACGACAGATTGTCTTGAGTGTAACATAATGACAGACTGTCTTCAGTCATGAAAAAGTCTTGTAACATAACGACAGATTGTCTTGAGTGTAACATAATGACAGACTATCTTCAGTCATGAAAAAGTCTTGTAACATAACGACAGATTGTCTTGAGTGTAACATAATGACAGACTGTCTTCAGTCATGAAAAAGTCTTGTAACATAACGACAGATTGTCTTGAGTGTAACATAATGACAGACTATCTTCAGTCATGACAAAGTCTTGTAACATAACAACAGACTGTTTTCAGTCATGACAAAGTCTTGTAACATAACAACAGACTGTTTTCAGTCATGACAAAGTCTTTTAACATAACAACAGATTGTATTCAGTCATGACAAAGTCTTGTAACATAACGACAAGAATGCCTTCAGTCATGACAAAGTCTTGTAACATAACAATAAGACTGTCTTTAGTCATGACAAAGTCTTGTAACATAACAACAGTCTTCAGTCATGACAAAGTCTTGTAACATAACAACAGATTGCCTTCAGTCATGACAAAGTCTTGTAACATAACGACAAGACTGTCTTCAGTCATGACAAAGTCTTGTAACATAACAACCTATACTCTCCTTTATAGGAGACCAATAAAATCCCGCGAAGTCGGAGTATGGCTGTCTATATGGCGAGGTGCTTGAACACTGTCTGACACGAACACTTCCCATCCAGTATGTATAATTAATATGACGGTCACACAGCGTTTCTCCAGATCGACTGAGTGAGATAGAGTGCATATTCTGGGTGAGCTCCCAGAGAAAAAAACCCACTACAATAGCAAGACCACACGCAAGGTTCAAATAAGCACGACATAAATCTTTTTTACCACTTTGGAAATGTGAGGGCTATTACGCCCCAAAATTGATTACGCTATCTAACAGTAAATGTATCTTTTTTTTTACAACATGAACTCAGATATTTTTTTTTATAAAATCAGATATTAAGATTAACATTTAAAAAAATAAAAGCTTGATAACTGAAAACAGAACTTTTAGTCAACAAATGGTAGAAGTCATAAACTATTTGAGTGAACACGACCACACACACACACACACACACACACACACACACACACACACACACACACACACACACACACACACACACACACACACACACACACATCTATCTATCTATCTATCTATCTATCTATCATCTATCTATCTATCTATCTATCTATCGATCTATCTATCTATCTATCTACCTATCTATCTATCTATCTATCTTTATATATATATATATATATATATATATATATATATACATCTCTCTCTCTCTACCTACCTACCTACCCACCTACCTACCTACCTTCCCACCTACCTACCTACCTATTTCATAATTGCAACGCTGTTCCCCTCATGCAGAGTCTG
>CM054139.1:37450820-37455820 GCA_028751875.1 Rapana venosa
TTGTAGTCCATCTTACTAGACATCGATGTACAGTTTAACCAAGAAAATGCATCTGGTGTGGGCTTACATACCATTTTCAACCTCAAGGACCCAAACTTTAAACCTAAGTACTACCCTCCGAAAAAATGTACAACTAAAACCAAAAGCCACACGCCCCCCTTCACCTCTAAAGCAAATTAAAAAAAACTTTTGGTATCACAACCATAACTTCATTTAATTTATTTATATATATCACTTTAAGTCACGTCAGATTTCTCTGCGTGAAATTCGGGCTGCTCTCCCCGGGGAGAGCACGTCGCTACAGAGCAGCGCCACCCATTTTTTTTGGTCTGCAACTGCATTTGTTTTCCTATCAGAGTGGCTTTTTTCAACAGAATTTCGCCAGGGACAACTCTCTTGTTGCCGTGGGTTCTTTTACGTGCGCTAAATAATTTTGTGTAACACACGGGACCTCGGTTTATCGTCTCATCCGAAAGACTAGCGCCCAGACCACCACTCACGGTCTAATGGATGGGGGAAAAGTTTTGGGTCCAAACGGGATTCGAACCACCGCACACTTCCGACCCGGACTTTTCGCTTTTTAGACAGGCGCGTTACCTTTAGACCACCGATCCACCTTCATGCATCAAACACACACACATACACACACACACACATACACATACACACACACACACACACACCACACACACACACACACACACACACACACACACACACGGTCCTATGCACGCATGCATTCACTCACGCACACACACACACACACATGGTGCATACACAGAGGGGGGGGGGGGGGGGGGGGGGGGGGCTGGACATAAAAAGCACATGAGCGCTTATTCCATTATCCTCGAAATAAAAGAATAAATAAATAGAATGCAATGCATTATGCTGCTTCACGTACCCTGCATTAGAGAGAGAGAGAGAGAGAGAGAGGAGAGAGAGAGAGAGAGAGGAGAGAGAGAGAGAGAGAGAGAGAGAGAGAGAGAGAGAGAGAGAGAGACTTCAGACTTCAGACTTTTACTGTACATCGGCCTTAGGCCACAATACAACGGAATGACGGGTGTGTGGAGTGGACATATGACATGAGTGTTATAAACACATTGCTATCAATGTATATAAATATGAAATGATATATCAGCAATAATAAAGAAATTACATCACCCATTTCTTGAATATTCATCACAAATCAATTCACGTTCGTCATAATCGACAATGTTTTGAATGTAGTTTTCATCAATATAAGGATCCATTTCTATACAGTTATCTTACTTCTTCTGTTGGTTGCATGAAAAATAAATCGTGATAAATTATGTCTATCAGTAGATATTGTAGCTTTGAGTAGCACGTGCAAAGGAAGTCTCTTCGCATCTTTAAGAAACTTGTGTCTCAAATCTTCATAGACAGGGCAATTAAATAAAAAGTGTTCTTCATTCTCTATTTGGTCTTTACAAACAGGGCACTGCTTATCTTCATTTGAACTACTATAGCGATGTGTATTATTGTTTAGTGGTAGCGCATTCACTCGTACTTGAGTAACTGCAACGCGAAAGCAATATGTATCCATTTCACTAATATACTTCTCTCTTTCAAAAACAATCTTAAAGTTTCTGTAACTATCATATCTACTGCGATCTCTGATGGTGCCAGTCCATTCCTGGGTAAACCAATCTACAAGTCTTTGTTTAAAGGCACGTAAGAACATTTTTATGTCTCCTACTCCTTGGTTTAACCAAACGATATTAAACCCAGTTATGCAGAATATTTCCCTGATTTTAGAGACCCAGCATTGTTTGCCTTTTTTATCTAATTCTAACAACATACAATAAGCTTTATGTGGCAATCTTTCAGAATCCATATGTAATAATTTAAACCAAAATCTTACGCATGCAACATACGTATTTACATATAATGGGTACCTGCCCAGATCTCCATACACCATTTTATTTGGTGTCTTGACAGGAACACCTAAAAATCTTTTACAAGCGATTAAATGTACTTTTTCTAGATGCTCTAGTCTATTCAATCCCCAAATTTCAGCTGAATATAACAGTATTGGTTGGATTTTGGTATCAAAAATTTTAAAAAATGTATTTACTGTCATTTCTTTACACTTCTGAAAAACTTTGTTAAGCTGAGTAACTGCTTTTTTACCTTTAGTAACCAAATGTGATGTACCTCTTTTTGCGCTAATCATAGATGTAAAATTAAATCCTAAATAGCAGTAACTGTTAACTACTTCTAATCTCTTATTATCAAAGAACCATTTTTCACGTTTTCCTAAGTGCCCTCCTTTCCTAAATACCATAATCTTAGTTTTGTCTATGTTTACACTTAATTTCATATTATCACAACAAGTTTCTAAGACCTTTAATTGATTTTGTAAACCAGTAGGTGTAGTTGACATTAATGCTACATCATCAGCAAATAACAAGATAAACAACTCAAAAATATCTGGAAACAGTTGTGCACCATGCTTACCTTTTTCATTCATAACGTTTGCTAACTGATTAATGAACATAGAAAATAATGTTGGGCTTAGAACACATCCCTGTCTTACCCCCATGGGGGTTTGAAACATATTAGTTAATTCAGAATTTGCTCGTATGCATGCTGATAATGACTTATACATAGCCCCAAGTGATGCAAAAAGAGAGAAGTCAACTCTGACCATGATACATGACAGTCGTCTCGTCGGAAACAGAAGGCAGAGAACTCTACAAGCATTGCAACTGGGGTGGTCTAATTCTCAGCCATACAATAATGCTGTCTTACACTAAGTGACGTGAACAGGGCAAGAACTCATGCTCGCACGAGTGCACGCGCACCTGTGTTTTGTGTGTGTGCCTGTGTGTGTGTGCGTTCGCGCGCGCGCGCGCGCGTGTGTAGGTGAGTATGTATGTGTGCACTTACCCAATAGACAAGACGCAAAACAGAACAGGCGGACTGCATTCGTACTTACCTGCAACAGAACAAGAAAAAGACATGTGAATTCATCGTTTGAGGCAAGAAAATATTATGATTGGTAAACAGTTTTGAAAAAAAGGATAGCATCTGCATAAACTGATGTTGTAGCTTTCCTGTTATGTTGTAGGTGTTGTTGTTGTTGTTTTTTGTTTTTACCATAAAAGATGACAGTGTTGGCTTTTGCTTAGCTCTCTTGCTCTAATTGGAACAACAATGATATTTTTTTATCATCTTTTACACTTTCTCCATTTTGACAGTAACAATATAGGGGCAAACTATAGATTCAATAGGATGCACCTACTGAAGCAATCGGCAAGTCTTTGGGGGGTTCTACTGTCGTTCAGCCAGCCTCTGGACCATAATCCAATGTTGTTTTCAATGAACACTTCAGATAAAGTCTTTATGGAAATTCCATCAAACAATAAACAAGAACTGTACCCTTTTTGGTATGCCATGCGGAGATAAAAGCTTTACTAGTATCTTAACCACACTAGAATACATCCTGAAAGGAATTCAGTTTACGTATCATCTGTCATCTGCTCCCATAATCCCTCCAGCGTCGTAGGGGCATTGCAGTGATGAACGCTGCACCAGATGGCTCCATTTGCGGCAGTTGTGGGCAAGTGCCTGGGTTGTGAAGAAGCTCTTCCCGGTCCATTCAGTGATGTTGTCTGCCCATTTCTTCTTCGGCCTGCTTCGCCTTCTCTTCCCCTGCACTGTTTCTTGCAGTATGGTCTTGGAGAGCCCATCTGATCTTGTCACATGTCCAAACCATGTAAACTTCCTTTTCTTGACTGTGGTCAGCAGGTCTTGGAACTGTTTTACTTGTGGGTATACATACATGGGGACGGGATAGCTCAGTGGTCGGAGCACTCGCTTTCCCCCAGCCAAGTTAAGCAGCGTCGAGCGTGGTTACCAGTTGGATGGGTGACCGTTTGCGCGCCTTGGCTTCAGTACAGTTCCCCAGTTCACCCAGCTGTAAATGGGTACCTGCCCTCTTTAGGGTCAGGGAAGGTAAAGCAGCGAGGGAGAGGAGATGGGCGCCGCCCTCAATATGCTGGCCCTAGAGAAGTGAGGTCTCTGACGCCTCGCTCCCCTACGACCTTATAGGTTATGGGACTCCTTTACCTTTACCTTTATACATACATCAAAATAGGAACTACTAAAATCCAGCACATCTGTGTCCGCCATGTTGTTTCTGAAGGTAGCGGCCAGGATACTGACAGAGTGAGGTGACATCTGTTCCAGACTTGTTCATCACCATCACCATCAGCAGTAGCAGTAGCTGTGTGTCAGTTAGGCAGTTAGCCAGCCTCTTGACCATAATGTCTGTTGGTCACGAAAAGGACTGAGCTCCGTTTTTTCAACTCTTTGGTACTTGCGACCTTTCTGTGAAATGAGGACGTTGTGCAATAAACCTCTACGCCTGCTCCGCCTAACTCTCAAGCCAGAATTGGGGAAGGAGAGAGACTGACTGGTATTGTCAAAGGGGAGATCCTGTGCGTGTGTACGCGCGTTCAGGGAAAATTGGTTTGGTTAAAGTGAAACATCGCGGTGATTCCCAAGAGGGATGGGTGAGTCAGAGTGCATGTTCAGGGTGATCCTCCATCAGGGTGTTAAGCTGGAAAATGAGCAAAATTCGAATGGGTGTAAGGTTGCCCGAAAAATGGTTGAGATGGTAGTAGTGGTGGTGGTAGTGGTGATAATTATAGAGGAAAATGGGTTGAAGGAAGGGGTGGGGGTGGGGGTGGGGGCTGGGAGTGGATGGGTGGAAACATGTTTGTGCATGCGTGCGTGGAAGTTTGTGGTATAGTTCATACACGGGTGCCGCTGTGCTAACTTGCGTAATTGTGTCTTAGAACATGACACATCCATGCCTTCGTGTTCCCTACCTGGTTGCTGGGGTGGTGGTGGTAGTGGTGGTGGTTGTGGTAAGATCATGATGGTGGTTGTGGTTAGGATCATGGTTGTAGTAGTTGTGGCAATAATAATCATGGTTGTGGTTGTAGTAGGATCACGGTGGTAGTGGTTGTGGT
>CM054139.1:37473320-37483320 GCA_028751875.1 Rapana venosa
TTGTGTATGTGATATTCTTTTTTTTGTCCAACTTGACGGTAGCTGCGTTCCAAAAACGTCAGGAATATACAACCTTTTACCCTGTGCTATAGTAGTTTCTTTGTTCATTAATGCAACTCTCTCTGTCTCTATCTGTCTGTCTGTCTGTCTGTCTGTCTGTCTGTCTGTCTGTCTGTCTCTCTCTCTCTCTCTCTCTCTCTCTCTCTCTCTCTCTCTCTCTCTCTCTCTCTCTCTCGTCTTGGGGGACGGGATAGCCTGGTGGTTAGAGTGAGGTATCCGTGATCTGCTGACCCGGGTTGGAATCTCGTTCAAGAGGATTTTTCCTCTGAAGTTAACATCAGTGCCGACTCCATTCTCCCCAAAAGTCCTCCAGATGAGACTATAAACCGAGGCCCCGTGTGCGAACGCGCACAGAACATATTGCACACACGTTAAAACCCGTTCCGCTTTTCTGAAGAGTGGGCGATTGTGTGCCGGTGGGAACGGATGACAAAATTGACAAAACTGCATACACACGGAGACTGGATTCCATTATTCCATTATCCTCGATATAAAAGAATCCCCCCTCTCTCTCTCTGTCTGTCTCTCTCTCCTCTGTCTCTCTCTCTCTCTCTCTCTCTCTCTCTCTCTCTCTCTCTCTCTCTCTCTCTCTCTCTGTGTGTGAGATAAACGGGAC
Source organism: Rapana venosa (assembly GCA_028751875.1). Lineage (NCBI taxonomy): Eukaryota > Metazoa > Mollusca > Gastropoda > Neogastropoda > Muricidae > Rapana > Rapana venosa. Next base: position 37,473,997 of record CM054139.1, read on the forward strand.
TGGTGTATCTATCTGCAGTCTTCAGTGGCGTGAACTTTAAAGCCTGGAGGACTACCTGACTTTGCTACAGTCAGCGATTCCCAGCCAGACAAATTTCACACACACACACACACACACTGTCTACTGTCATCCATTTTGAATACGTCGTGGCGCCACCCCTAATCACCCCTCTACCTTCAACCATCCTTTTGTTAAATTCACCATCCATCCTTCCTCCCACTCCTTTCCATTTCTTCTTTTTTGAAACACCATAATTATGTTCTCTTTGTTTTGGTTCTTTTCTTCTTTTGCTGCTGGTGCTGCTGCTGCCTTCTGCTGCTGCTGCTGCTGCTGCTGCTGCTGCTGCTACTACTGCTACTACTACTGCTGCTTCTACTGCTGTTGCTGCTGCCGCTACTACTACTACTACTGCTGCTGCTACTGCTGCTATTGTTCGGGCTATTGATGTTTGTTTTTTATTTCGTTTAGACTACTATGCTTTTTATTGCTGTTGTTATTATCTATCCTCCTCCTCCTCCTCCTCTTTATTATTATTATTATTATTATTATTATCATCATTATTCTTGTTTTTACCAAATATTGACTAAACTACTTTGGGGGGTTTAATTTTGGTATGTTTACGTGCATTGAACCTCGGGTTTCTTGTCTCAACAGAAACAGTGACATTCAGATCATCGTTTGACGAACCCTGCAACCAAGTGGTTAAACCTCTTTACCCTACATCCCATGGGTCCATGAAGTCGAGGGTTCGAATCTCAGCAGCACAGCATCTGATGAATTTAAGTTGAGGATCTTTACACCCTCAGTATGCTGGCCCCATGAGAAGTTGAGGTCTCTGATTGTAATTGCCCTTCATGGGATGATTAAAGTGTTTTTGACTTGACTTGACTTGATGCTTCGCTCCCCCTACGACCACATAGGTTATGGGTACGAATTCGCCTTTATTTTAGATTGGTCTAGCGGTTACAGCGTAGAACTCATGATCTCTCTTAAAGTACAGCCATACGAGTGTCTTCATTCCATTTGTGTGTACACACACGTGCAGAAGATCAGCTGTACATGCTAAAGATCCTGTTAATCATGTCAGCGTTCGGTGGGTTACAGAAACACAGCATGCCCAGTAAGGATTTTGTCAAAAAGAAAATGTTCTGAAATCGGGACCTGTCAGCTGAGGCCAGTGGGGATCCTGCAGAGTGACAAGCACAGGAGAAGACCAGACACTAAGCATTCCGCCCGGGAAGGGAACACAGAGAAGAGAGAAGATCGTCAGTAATTTGAGGTCCTATGTACGGGATAGCTCAGTGGTCGGAGCACTCGCTTTCCCCCAGCCAAGTTAAGCAGCGTCGAGCGTGGTTACCAGTTGGATGGGTGACCGTTTGCGCGCCTTGGCTTCAGTACAGTTCCCCCAGTTCACCCAGCTGTAAATGGGTACCTGCCCTCTTTAGGGTCATGGAAGGTAAAGCAGTGAGGGAGAGGAGATGGGCGCCGCCCTCAATATGCTGGCCCTTGGAAAAACTGCTGTCTCTGATGCCTCGCTCCCCTACGACCACATAGGTTATGGGACAACTTTACCAGTACAAAAAGGTAAAGGAGTCCCATAACCTATAAGGTCGTAGGGGAGCGAGGCGTCAGAGACCTCATTTCTCTAGGGCCACTGCTTTACCTTCCCTGACCCTAAAGAGGCAGGTACCCATTTACAGCTGGGTGAACTGGGGGACTGTACTGAAGCCAAGGTGCGCAAATGGTCACCCATCCACGCTGCGTAACATTGGCTGGGGGAAAGCGAGTGCTCTGACCTCTGAGCTATCCCATCCCCTTGTCCTATGTATACGGGGTTAAAAGAAGATAGGAGAGTCTGGCTTTGAATGGGATTCGAACACTGAATCTGTCACACTCTAGACAGATCCATTAACTTGAGGAGACCACCTAAGCCAAAAGAGGGAACAAGGAGGACAGATTCGAAGGAACGTCAGTACACGAGACACGACGAATACAGCAGTGACAGCCTGGCATTGATTTAGCCGAAATGCGTTGTCGCCTGAGAGGTCTGGTTTCGATTCTTCACCCCACTTTCTTCAACACAATCATGGGGGGGCACTGGCTGAAAGCTGTGTCAGATAATTATATTGGTGTACAGAAAAGTGCCCAAAGAGTGCATTAAGTGTTGTTATGCTTTGGGATGTAATGCTATGTTATGGTATGGTATGCTATGCTATGCTATGTTATGCTATGCCAGGTCATGTATGCTATGTTATGCTGTGTTATGTTATGCTATGCTATCCTATGTCATGCTATAATATGCTATGTTATGCCATGCTATGCTATGGTATGCCATGCTGCGACATGCTATGTTATGCTATGTTATGTTGTGTTATGCTATATTATGCTGTTATGTTATGCTATGCTATTATGCTATGCTATGTTATGCCATGCTATGACATGTTATGAAATGTTATGTTATGCAATGCTATTATGCTATGCTATGTTATGCCATGCTATGACATGTTATGACATGCTATGTTATTTTATGCTGTGCTATGCTATGTTATGCTATGCCACGCTATGCCATGCTATGTTATATTATGTTATGTTACGTTATGTGGATCGGTGGTCTAGAGGTAACGCACCTGCCTAGAAAGCGAAAAGTCCGGGCTCGAAGTGTGTGGTGGTTGGTTTGATCCCAGTTTGGGCCAGAAATCCCCCCCCCCCCCCACCCCCAGCCACTAAGACAGTGAGTAGTGGTCTGGGTGCTAGTCTTTTGAATGAGACGATAAACCGAGGACGCGTGTGTTACACATTATTATTTAGCGCACCTAAAAGAACCCAAGGCAACAAGAGAGTTGTCCCTGGTAAAATTTTGTAGGAAAAAAGCCGCTCTGATAGGGAAACAAATACAGATGCAGGCAGAGGGGAAATGGGTGGCGCTGCTCTTGTGGCGACGTACTCTCCCCGGAGAAGACCAGCCCGAATTTCACGCAGAGAACTCTGCCGTGACTTGAGTGGTATACCATACAGTATAATGCAGTACATTGCAACACAATCCAATTCAATACACTACCCCACCATACACTACACTACAATACACTACACTACACTGCATTGCACTACACTAGAATAATAATAATAATAATAATAATAATAATGATAATAATAATAATAAATGGAACTTATATAGCGCTATATCTTGCAAAGACAAATCAAAGCGCATGCATTCAACCTAATCTTACACAGTCATGCAATCAATGATAAATAATCAAAAGTTTAAACAAACAGATATTTACAAACATGGTGCGATGCAGACAAAATCTATGAAATAAAATTTCGATAGTCAAATGTTTTTCAAAAGCACACATACACTCGCACAGGCCGTATACTTTAGCAGGGTGATAGAACATGGGTTAGATATGAAACAGGAGGGGGGAAGTCTTAGGTTTGAAATAAATATGTCTTGAGGCTGGATTTAAAAGTGTCATAACTAGGTTTCTGGCGAAGAGAGAGAGGAAGGTTGTTCCAGATGGATGGACCAGAAATAGAGAATGAGCGGCGGCCAACAGTGGATTGGTTGAATCTAGGTATTCGTAGGCACAAGGTATCTGCAGTAGAGCGGAGGGAACGTGAAGGAGTGTACAGGTTAAGACATTCACATAGGTAGGAGGGTGCAGTTTTGAGGAGACATTTGTAACAGAGGGTACTGATCTTATAATCTACTCTCTGTGGCACAGGCAGCCAGTGGAGAGATCGCAAGAGAGGGGTAATGTGCTCAGATTTTTTCTATCTGAGAACTAGTCGAGCTGCGGAGTTTTGTATACGTTGAAGGGAGTGGATAGATGTTGCTGGCAGACCAGCTAAAAGAGAATTGCAATAGTCCAGACGTGAGAGAATGAGAGAAGTGACAAGTTTGGCTGTTGCATCAGTGGACAGGTACTTTCGAATTGCACTAATACGCCGTAATTGATAGTAGCACGACTGACAGGTCTGGGTGATGAATTTTTTCATAGAGAGTGTGTTGTCGATAACGACACCTAGATACTTCACGGAAGTAGATAGAGGGACTGATGTATTGCCGAGTTCTATTGAAATTGTTGTAATGGAAGAGAGTTTGTGTTTGGTCCCTACAAGCATGGCTTCGGTTTTATCTGCGTTTAACTGTAACAGAGAATTCTGCCATGACTTGAAGTGGTATACAATACAGTACAGTGCAGTACATTGCAACACAATCCAATCCAATACACTACACTACCATACAATACCCTACAATACACTACACTATATTGCACTACACTACACTACACTACACTACACTACAATACAATACAATACACTACACTGCAACACAACAATACAATACAACACAACACACTGCAACACAACACAACACAACACAATTCAACACAACACAACACAACACACTACACTACACTGCAATACAACACTACAATACAACACAACACACCACAACACAACGCCACACAGTACGATACAATCTATTACAATACAATGTTGAAATCGCCTCCATCCACGACACACTCTCAGCATTAGTCCTGAACACCCACCACCCCAAGAGAAAAGGGACATTCTCTAGAGTCAGGGTATGATGGCTACCTACACAGCCCGTCCAACGCCTTGACCACTGGGCCATTGTGCTCCTTGTCATTCAGAATCGAACACAATGATATTGGCAAATGTTGATTTCTTCCCTGGCGAACACGGCCAACATTAATGATATACGACATGACCGGCCAACTAACTAGTTACCAACTGAAAGAAGCAATGCTAAAAAAGAAAAAAAAGAAAAAAAGAAGAAAAAAACAGGTTCGTTGTATAACAGGTGGTTGAACTGCGACAACTTGTACAGGGTGGGAGAGAGAGAGAGAGAGAGAGAGAGAGAGAGAGAGAGAGAGAGAGAGAGAGAGAGAGAGAGAGAGAGAGAGAGAGAGAGAGAGTGAGGGTGGGGGATGGAGGGAGAGAGAGGGAGAGAGAGGGAGAGAGAGGGAGAGAGAGAGAAACACACGCACATACACAGAGACACAGACAGACAGGCAGACAGAGAGACTGACAGACTGATTGACAGAGACAGATAGACAGACAGAGAGATAGACAGACAGACAGATAGACAGACATAGTCAGAGACACTGAGAGAGAAAGAGGGAGAGAGAGAGAGAGAGAGAGAGAGAGAGAGAGAGAGAGAGAGAGAGAGAGAGAGAGAGAGAGAGAGACAGACAGACAGACAGACAGACAGACAGACAGACAGAGATAGAGACAGACACAGGTAGAGATAGAGACAGACGCAGAGAGAAAAGAGACACAGAGACAGAGACATAGAGACAAACAGACAGCGAGACAGACAGATAGGCAGACAGACAGACAGACAAAACACAGACATAGACATCAGACAAACAGATACACAGGCAGAGAGACCAAAGCATCTCTTTTGTTTCCCATTGTTGTTTCTACAAACAGCGCCAAGAGCGCAGGATATTACACACACACACACACACAAACACACACACACATACACACACACATAACACATACACACACATACACACACAACAAGACACACACACACACACACACACAAACACACACATACACACAAACACACACACAGACACACACACAGACACACACAAACACACACACACACACACGCACACACACATACACACACACGCACACACACACAGACACACACACACAGACACACACACACAGACACACACACACACACACACACTCACACACACACACAGACACACACACACACACACACACACACACACACACTCATGTGCTTTTTTTACAATCCAGTCCCCGTGTGTATTCGGTTTTGTCAATTTTGTCATCAGTTTCCACCGGCACACATTGGCCTACTCTTCCGAAAAGCGGAACAGGATTTAACGTGTGCGCAAGATGTTCTGCATGCGTTCGAACACGGGGCCTCGGTTTATAGTCTCATCCGAATCGGTATGAGTGTTTGTTTGTCTGTCTGTGTCTCTGTCTGTCTGTCTGTCTGTTGATATGTCTGTCTGTATGAGTGTCTGTTTGTTTGTCTCTGTCTGTCTGTCTGTTGGTATGTCTGTTGGTATGTCTGTCTGTATGAGTGTCTGTTTGTCTGTCTCGGTATGTCTGTCGGTATGTCTGTCTGTATGAGTGTCTGTCTGTCTGTGTCTGTGTCTCTGTCTGTTTGTCTGTCTGTCTGTCTGTCTCTCTCTGTGTTTTCAAGTTTTATGAACTGATTTTTTATATTTCTGGACAGTTTCTTTTAATCTTTGACTGTGGTCTTATATGCCAAGAGCTGGAAGCAGAAAAGCGTCACTGTATTCTTCTTCCACTTCCCTCTCCACCTTTCTAAGAACGATTCTTCTCCTTCCTCCCTCCTCTCCCCCGTCCCCCTGCCACCCAGGGTTTTCTCCTCCACCCTGTCAGTACACCCTCTTTTCTACTCGCGTATAGATTATGTCCTTTTAACACGGTCATTCACTCTGTCCATTTTCTCTTCCCCTCCCCTTCCCCCCCCTCCCATCCCGCCGCCCCTTCCCAATTCTCTAGTCACCATCGTCCAATCAGTTGTTTTGTAACCCCCCCCCCCCCCCCCCCCCCCCCCAATTTTTTTTAAAAAACCCAACCTGAAAATAAAAAGCAAAACAAACGAAACAAAATCTCTAGCCACTGTCGCCCTATATATCATTTCTAAAAAAAACTAAAACAAACAACAACTTAAAATATCCCCCCAAAAAAACAGAAAATAAAAAGCAAAACAAAAGCAAGCAAATCTACAAACAAAACGAAGAAAGCAAAAACTGCCCGCGCCCTTGTGATTCAAGAGCTGTGTGAAGCGTGTGTGGCTGCTTCACTTCCTGGAAGCCTCTGTGTCCTCCCCTTGCAAAGAGCGTTCATTAGGAGACAGCAGATGTGTCACACGTCTGTGCAGACATCTGCACTGTCCTTCTGACCTATAGAGGTAGTAGTAATAGCGTACCGCCACAGTCATCACTAAAAACGGGGACGAGAAAGCTCAGAAATCATCAGAGCACTCGCTTTCCCCAAGCTAGTGGTCAGCATCAACGAGTGCGGTTACCCAGTGGATGGGTGACCGTTTAGGCGCTTTTGGTTTCAGTACAGTCCCCTAGTTCACTCAGCTGTAAAAGGGTACCTGGCCTCTTTTGGATCAGGGAAGGTAAAGCAGCGAGGGAGAGGGAGGAGATGAGCGCCGCCCTCAATAAATATGCTGGTCCCTGGAGAAGTTGAGGTCTCTGATGTCTCGCTCCCTTAACGACCACATAGGTTAGGGGGACACCTTTATCTTTAACTTTTACAGTCATCACGGTCTTGTTCTGCATCACAGAAAGACTTGCGAAAAGATAGATAGATTGACAGACAGTCAGAGAGACAAATAGACAAAGATGGACAGAAAGACGTATACACTGACGGACTGATTAAAATATATTCCTTGATAGCCCAAGTAGTAAGTTGAATGGTTTAAATAGATAGTCAGAAATACTAATAGAGAGATACAGAAAAGGGAAAACGGACTCTCTCTCTCTCTCCCGTGTATCTTTTCCCCCCCTCTCTGTCTCTCTCTTTACTTTCTCTCTCATATGTATGTCTCTCTTTGTTTCCGTCTCTCAGTACTTCTTTCTGTGTCTCTCTGTGTCTCTCTCTTTCCCTTTCTGTCTCTGCCTCTCTCTTGCTCTATCTATCTGCCTGTCTGCCTCTCTCTCTCTCTCTCTCACTTTTGATGCTAAGATCCAACCGATATTGATATATTCTGCTGAAATTTGGGGACTAAACAGATTAGAGCATTTAGAGAAGGTTCATATAGCTGCTTGTAAGAGGTTTCTTGGTGTTCCAATCAGGACCCCAAACAACATGGTATATGGGGAATTGGGCAGATATCCATTGTATGTAAATACATATGTAGCATGCTTAAGATTTTGGTTTAAACTATTACAAATGGGTGAAGAAAGGTTACCACGTAAAGCTTATGAAATGTTACTTGAACTTGATAAATGTGGTAAGCTGTGTTGGGCTTCAAAAATTAGAGAGATACTGTGTGTCACTGGCTTTAATATAGTTTGGTTGCAACAGGGTGTTGGGGATGTAAAAGCATTTTTAAATTTATTCAAACAGAGGCTTGTTGACATGTTCAGGCAAGAATGGGATGGGGCTGTTAGGGATCGTGACAGGTACACAACGTATAGGACATTTAAAACTGTTTTGGAGAAGGAAAGGTATATTTTGGATATGGATACATATTGTTTCCGAGTTGCTATAACACAATTAAGGTGTAATGTTCTTCCTCTAAACAATAATGTGCATCGCTACAGTGAAATTGTACAAAATAAAATGTGTCCATGTTGCAAAGAAAAAATCGAAAATGAACAACATTTCATATTTAAATGTGATGGGTATGAGGATCTTCGTGCTAAATTTCTAAAGGAATCAGCCAAGCTTCCGTTTCATGCACTACTCAGGGCTACAAATCCAAATCACACGCACAATTTATCCAGGTTCGTGTTCCATGCAATTAACAGAAGAAAAAACTTCATTGTGGAAACATTGATCTAAATGTTGTGTTGCTATAATTTAATGAGAATGACCATTGAGCATTTATTTTATATATGTGTGTGTGTGTGTGCACGAGCTAGTGCACGCGCGAACATGTGTGTATGTTTGTGCGTGCGTGCGTGCGTGTGAGTGTGTGTGTATGTGTTGGTATGAGTGATTTGGAGGGGAGGGGGTTGAGTGTAAGAGCGGATGGATGCCCCTGCGCATGCGTGTTCGGTGTGTGTGTGTGTGTATGAAGGCAACTTGTGAGTATAGTAACTATTATGAAAATGCAAGAAAACCTAATGAGCATCAATGATTTCAAATGTTATGATTTATGATGTGCTTGATGTTTGTATTTTGTAGGTGAGAAGGTGTTAACATATCAGGTATAGCTTCATCAATAACTTTGTTAATAGGTCTATTGTCTTTTTGTGGTACCCTGGGAAGTGGTTAAGGTGAACTGAGTTTTTGTTTTAGCTGTGTTTTGTTTTGATTTGTTGGCATACGACAGTCTTTATTTAGGCATGATGTTGGAATATGCTTATGCAAGAGTATACAGTTATGAGTGCACTCCAGGGTATTATGCCAAAGTCTTACCAAACTTATGTGAATTTTTTTCATCTTCAACTTTTCATCTTCAATATTTTGCCCCTCAATGTGTATTGTGGCCAAAGGCCGATGTACATTAAACAATTTCAGAGTTCAGAGTTTCAGAGTTCTCTCTCTCTCTCTCTCTCTCTCTCTCTCTCTCTCTCTCTCTCTCTCTCTCTC
>CM054139.1:37493320-37498320 GCA_028751875.1 Rapana venosa
CCCGTTGATTGATTAAAACAAAAAAGGCTGGGTCAATTGATTGGCCAGTCTTCTGGGCATCTATCTATCTATCTATCTATCTGTCCCGTAGTCTGACGACCGTGGGGGCACCCTCAAAGTCTCTTCTGGGCATAGAGAAGAAATTCACAAGGTGTTCTGTTAGTAATGCCGTTGGTCCTTGATTATTTCTTGCCTATGTTTCACATAGGTATCGAATCTTGAAGAAAGTGAGCTCTTATTTCATAGGGATTGCTTTATTATATTAAAAAGATCTTTTTCTTTATAGGTACTGATTCCTAAAAAACCCAACAACCAATCTTATACTTAATAGGTATCAGTTCTTAAAAAAGGAACACGTTTTTCTTTGGGGTATTAAAAAAAGAGTTCTAAACATATATATATATATATATATATATATATATATATATATATATATATATATATATATATATATATATATATATATATATATATATATCTATCTTGATTCTTTGAAAGAAATGAACTCTTAAAATCCTTTAAAGGTATTGGCAATCAAAAAACTTTTTGTGTAGTTACCAAAAAAGAAAAGAAGTTCGGCATGGTATTGTATGGCATGATATCATTGATTGCATTGCAGTGCATTGCGTTGCATATCCTTCCTAAAGACTGGATTTGTCACTCTTCAGACTCGGGATGCAACACAACAGTTCACACAAAAAATGCAAAGACTGTTTTTCGCGAACGATCTTAATGGAAACACACAGCTGAGTACGACACTGCGTTCATCGTAACATTCTTTTGCAAAAAGTCAATAATGGCTTTTTTTCCTCTTCAGGACAATCCTGAATTATTATTTTGATATCATATATTATTATCATGCCGTTGTATTAGATACAAGAAGGCTACATAACACAGCATATAAAAAAGAAAACAAACCTCGGCAATGTATAAAATCAGACAGCTCAATGTGTTTGTAGTATTCGAATGCTTGTTGCCTCCATCATCATCATCGTCGTCGTCGTTGTCACACCACCACCACCACCACCACCACCACCACCACCACCACCACCACCACCACCACCACCACCACCACCACCGTCCTCCTCCTCGTCTTCTTCTTCCTCATATTATGACCTTGGACCCGGCCAGAAGCTGTGTCAGTTATTGATGTCAGCTAATTGCCGAGGCCTACACTAAAACCTTGTTATATTGTAAAATGATGCGTTGAGATTGCCTTCAGCCATGACAAGCTTTTATCATAACAAACTGCACTCTCCTTTGTTAAAGGAGAAAAAAAATCCTCTGAAGTCGGAGTATGGCTGCCTATAATTATGGCGGAGGTACTTGAAAAGAGTCATACACGCAAACTTCTCATCCGTTGTGCTTCCTATCTCATTACAGAGATTCCCAGGTGGGATGATGAGTGAGCAAGTCAGAGTGCATGTTCTGGGTGACCCCCAGGGTGTAAAGCTAGGGAACGCACAACAACAACAACAACAACAACATAATTGTTATGACCAACATTACTGATAATTATGTCTGGCGTGGTCACCTGCCAAAGAGAGAAACATTCTTGGGGACCAGGTCTTGAACTCCGCGTGATCCTTTGGAATGTCCTCTCTCCCTCAGAGGCTTAGCAGCGAACGTGGCACGGGTGCTAGTCTTTTTACACAACGCTAATGCACGAATATATTTCACCACCACTACTACCCACTACTACCCCCGATAGGGGGACGGGATAGCTCAGTGGTCGGAGCGCTCGCTTTCCCCCAGCCAAGTTAAGCAGCGTCGAGCGTGGTTACCAGTTGGATGGGTGACCGTTTGCGCGCCTTGGCTTCAGTACAGTTCCCCCAGCTGTAAATGGGTACCTGCCTTCTTTAGGGTCAGGGAAGGTAAAGCAGCGAGGGAGAGGAGATGGGCGCCGCCCTCAATATGCTGGCCCTAGAGAAGTGAGGTCTCTGACGCCTCGCCCCCCTACGACCTTATAGGTTATGGGACTCCTTTACCTTTTTTTTTTTTTAAACTACCGACACCACTGTGATCAAACCTCCTTCAGGAACACCATCTCTACTTGTACTTCCGCCACCACCTTTACCCTCAACAACAGCATCAACTACAATAATAAAACACCACCACCAACAACGACAACAACAACAACAACAAGAGAGAGGGAGAGAGAGAGGAGGAGGAGAGAGAGAGAGAGAGAGAGAGAGAGAGAGAGAGAGAGAGAGAGAGAGAGAGAGAGAGAGAGAGAGAGAGAGAGAGAGAGAGAGAGAGAGAGCGAGCAGATTGTCAGTGTTTCCGAAAAATACTGACAGCACTACAGATCAAACTGACAGTTATTTCCAAAGCCACACTCACAACATCTCCAAAAAACCCTCTGAAATTTACCAAACACACTAAGCTTGTTTTTGAGTCCACTTCTAGAACATACAGACATTTTTTTAGAAGACATCGACCAAACTAAGAGAAAATGTTCTAAAAGTGGTTCTACCTTCTGGTTTACAAACGGTACAAAGCAACACAGGTAACTGGCTACCTGCCTCTTTAGGGTTTTGGGAAGGTAAAGCAGCGAGGGAGAGGAGATGGGCGCCGCTCTCAATATGCTGGCCCCTAGAGAAGCTGAGGTCTCTGACGCCTCGCTCCCCTACGACCACATAGGCTATGGGACACCTTTACCTTTTTGCATCGCAACATGACAGCATTAAACAACAGCTGGAATTGTATTTTGCATTACAGGGTAGTAAACGGCAGACTGACAGCCTTTGCTGAAAAAGCTGTTATAGTTTACTTAACAGAACAGTATACAGCAAAACCTGACAGCATTTACTAAAAGATGCTGCTACTGAAACTGACAGGTTTTTTTTAAATTACAAAAGGTGCTGCTATTGAATATGTCAGCGTTTACTAAAAATGCTGCTACTAATATTGACAGCGTTTACCAAAGCTTCTGCTACTAAAATTGACAGCATTTACTAAAAATGCTGCTACTGAAATTGACAGCGTTGACTAAAGCTTCTGCTACTGAAATTGACAGCGTTGACTAAAGCTTCTGCTACTGAAATTGACGGCATTGACTAAAAACGCTGCTACTGAAATTGACAGCGTTGACTAAAAATGCTGCTACTGAAATTGACAGGGTTAGCTAAAAATGCTTCTAATGAAATTGACAGCGTTGACTAAAGCTTCTGCAACTGAAATTCTAATCGTTGACTATAGCTGCTGGCTACTGAAGTTGACAGCAATTTCTAAACAGGCTGGTACTGAAATCGACAGGATTTACTAAACAGGCTACTGAAAATGATAGTATTTACTAAATAGTCTACTGAAACTGACAGCATGCACTTTCTAAGCTACTATTTACTGAATAGGCTACTTAAATTGACAACATTTACTAAACAGGCTACTGAAATTGACGGCATTTAATAAATAGGCTACATAAATGGACGCATTCACTAAAAAGGCTACTTAAATTGACGGAATTTACTGAACAGGCTACTGAAATTGACGGCATTTACTAAATAGCATACTGAAATTGACGCATTTACTAAATAGGCTACTGAAATTGACGTTATTTACTAAATAGGCTACTGAAACTGACGCATTTACTAAATAGGCTGCTGAAACTGACAACATTTCCGAAATAGCATACTGGAATTGACGGCATTTACTAAACATGCTGATACTGAAATTGACAGTGTTCACTAAAGATATTTGCTTCTAAAATTGACAGCATTCACTAAAGGTACTACCAATGAAATTGGCAGTATTTACTAATAATGCTGCTACTGAATTTGACGATATAACTAAAAATGTAGCAGGGTGGATTTGCCGTTTTTAACGAAAAACATTTTAGTTGGATTTTATCCCCCTTTTTGTTTCTAATTTGATTTTTCGTTTTTCCCCCTCTGTTCTGAAGAAGTTGATTCAGGTTTTTTCCCCCCAATTCATCCACTGTCACAGATATTTTCTGCTTTTTCCCTTCTTTCTTCCTTTTTTTCTTTGTTTGTTTGTTTGTTCTTGCCCGTTCCATCCTTCCTTCTTTCCTTCTTTTCTATCTGCCTTCTTTTTTTAAATTTACAGATAACTTTCATTTGTTTCCCCTTTTATTTCAAAATTTGTAAATAATTTTAGACAGTTTTCAAAGTTATACCTTTCATTAGTATGCTTTTATTTACTTTCGGTTGTTTTCCTCCTTTCTTTCTTTCTTTCTTTCTTTTCTTTGTTTCTTTTCTTTCTTTCTTTCTTTCTTTTCTTTTCTTCTTCTTTCTTTTCTTTGCGTTCTTTCTTTCTTTTTTTTCTTGCTTTGTTTCCTTTCCTTTTTTTTCTGTTCTTTCTTTTCTTTTCTTTCTTTCTTTCTTTTTTTTTCTCTTTTCTGTTCTCTCTTTTCTTTCGTTTTTATAATGAATGTAACACGTGTAAGACAAAAACAGTCCTTTATCCTATTTCCTTTCTTTAGGGGGTTTGGGAGGATGGAAGTCGGTCATTTTCTTTTATTTTCCAATGTGTCTGTCCTTAATCAAATCACTTTTCTTTCCGTCCCTTTCACGTCCTTCCCTAGTTTTGTTGATGTTGTTCTTGTTATTTTCATACCACTTAAAAGTCACAGCAAATTCCTCTGCGTAAAATTCGGGCTGCTCTCCCCGGGGAGAGCGCGTCGCGACAAGAGCAGTGCCACCCATTTTTTAATTTTTTTTCCCTGTCTTCAACTGTATTCGTTTCCCTATCAGAGTGGCTTTTTTTCCCCTGAAGAATTTTGCTAGAAACAACCCTCTTGTTGCCACGGGTTCTTTTACGAGCTAGTCTTCTGGATGAGACAATAAATAATCGTGGAAACCCTGTGCAGCAGTCCCTGAGAACATAATGATACAAAAAACCCACTGCAACGCGCGGTGTCTAGCTTTCCTTCCTTCCTTCCAGGCTTTTTGTGTTTTTGGTGTGGTTTGTCCTCTGTTTATCCTCTGTACTTGCTCACGGTATGTTGTGCTGTAAAGTGGGTGATATCGTCACGTGGACAG
>CM054139.1:37503320-37528320 GCA_028751875.1 Rapana venosa
CAAATTGTTCAGTACTTCAAGAATATATACCAGCCTAACAAGCGGCAAAATAACAAACCACATATTACCAATCAAGCTTATAAAGTGTTAGTTATTTCTACAGTGTGCATTTTCCGACTGTCCATACTGGAATCCACATGCGCACTAAGTCGATAGGTCAGCTGACCTGAGCACTGCAGCTGATCTAGACCTAGATGCTGCACATCCAGCTAAAAAAAAAAGGAAAATAAACAAACGAACAGTAAAACAAAGCAACCCCCCACCCCGCAGCAACATCTCTAGGTCTATCCTCCCTCAGGAATGTATTTCAAATACTCACCTTTCTCTTCCATCTAGGTTTTATAGCTATGACAGACTCACTGTTACCCAGCTTGACTTCACCTCTGGTCTGAAACAACACGTCACAAATACAAAACAGTCTAAAGTGTTTCATGTCATTAACTTTGTTTCATACCACTTTAAGTCACGGCAGATTTCTCTGCGTGAAAGTGGGGCTGCTCTCTTCTCCTCGGGGAGAGCGCGTCGCCACAAGAGCAGCGCCACCCTATTTTTTGTTTTGTTTTTGTTTTTCCTGTCTTCAACTGTTTTTTGTTTCTCGATCAGAGTTGCTTTTTCTAAAGAAATTTTGCCAGAGGCAACTCTTTTGTTGCCGTGGGTTCTTTTGCGTGCGCTGAATATCTTTGTGTAACACACGGGACCTTGGTTTATCGTCTAATCCGAAAGACTAGCTCACAGACCACCACTCATGGTCTAATGGATAGGGGAAAAGTTTAGGACCCCAAAAGGGGATCAAACCACCGCACACTTCCGACCCGGATTTTCCGCTTTCTAGGCAGGCGCGTTACCTCTAGACCACCGATCGACAAAGCCTTGTGCTGTAACATGCAATGGACTCTGCTTAGTTAATTTTATTTTTTGCTAGTGATACTGTTGGTCCTCAGCTCTTTCTGCCCTATTCGGCACACAAGTTTGGGTTCTTTGAATACGAAAAAACCCAGCACACCCAACTCTTGTTCGTTAAGTTCTCAGCTGTGACGATTGCCCGCTGGAAGAACAAAAAGGGCAAGAGGTAGTCATCATGTCTTGGCAAATCCTGTGCATGGGCGGAAGAGCAACAATCCACACGGGAATAAAGTGTTAATGCAGAAAATAACAGTAGTGTATGAAAAAAAGTGCAGGAAACCATTTACAACTTCTCAATCATTTTTGAAAAATGATTTTCAAAGATTCATAAACTAAAGTTGGAGTCCTTTGTTTCATTGCTAAGACTTCAGACTAAAAAACAAACAAACAAAACCCCCCAAAACAAAGCAACAAAAAACCCCACCCAAACAAAAACCCCTTCAAACTGCATCCTGATGAAGACGCCCTTTATCCTTTTAATGTATTGCTGTCTTTTCTCAGACATGACCTGATCGATACTACAATTGGTGCCCACACACTATAATCGAGTTGTTTCCCCCTCTACTCCCATCCATTTGAAAATCACGTCCTCATCAAGTTCTTCATCTACATAGACTGTAGCCATCATCTCTCAGATATGCTGCTCTTGGTTCTCAAAAAGGAAGGCAAACGCCATCAAAGAATGATTCGAGAACCGTCTGGAAGCATGCATGGCGTGTATACACACACACACACACACACACACACACACACACACACACACACACACACACACACACACACACACACACACACACACACACACACACACGCACACACACACACACATCTATCTATCTATCTATCTATCTATCTATCTATCTATCTATCTATCTATCTATCTATCTATCTATCTATCCATCTATCCATCTATCTATCTATCTATCTTTCTATCTATATCAAAATGGCAATAAAATCACAACTATGTTCAGCTTCATTTCTCCTTTTATTTCTGTCAGCAAATATTTCGCTTCCATCTGAAGCTTCCTAAAAGTGTAATTTTCCTGAACTCTTGAAAAATCAGGATGCAACACGACAAAGCACAGTGCAGAGTCTATTTTTTTTTTAAATGAAGGGGGGGGGGGGGGGGGGGCGGGATAGCCTAATGGTCAGAACATTCGGCTCGCAGTCTGACGACTCGGGTTCGATTCCCGTTCAAGGGGGATATTTCCCCTAGAGTTAACATCGGTGCAGACTCCACTCTTCCCAAAAGTCCTTCGGATGAGATTATAAACCGAGGCCCCGTGTGCGAACGCAGCAGGACATCTTGCGCACACATTAAATCCTGTTCCGCTTTTCGTAAGAGTACGCCATTGTGTGCCGGTGGGAACAGATGACACACGGGGACTGGATGTAAAAAAAGCACATAAGTGCTTATTCCATTATCCTCGATATAAAAGAATAAAATAAATAAATAAAATAAAATAAACGCAGGGTTGGAAAACAGCAGCTGCCTCTGACTCTGCGGTCAGAATGTCACTATCATTGTTAGTTCTCGTTTTATCTCTATTTCTTTCTTTCTTTCTTATCATTTATTTGTCTGTTTATTTCGCTTCTATTCATTTATCAATGTATTTATCCATTTATTTATCTTTTAATTCTTTCATTGATAGTGTGTGCGACAAATGGTAGCCGGTGAAGGGAGAAAACTCTTTGGATCATGTCTGGAATCACACATGGGCCATTCGAATTTTCTTCCCTCTCCCTAAGGCTTTTAGCGGTGGCCTGGGTGCTAGTCTCTTGTATATCAATAATGATACTCCTTTCTTTCTTCATCTTCTTTTTTTTTAAACAGCTTTAAACGCAAAGCCCCATTCAACGCCACCATTGTTACTATTCATACACCCACCACCAGCACACAGAGATACACAGACACACAGATACACAGACAGACAGACAAAAGGACAGGCAAACAGACATACAGAAAGACAGGCAGAGAGCCCCCCCCCCCCCCCCCCCCCCTCACACACACACACACGCACGCACGCGCGCGCACGCTAATGTTGCTGTGTTATAGTTTGCATTACAGATTGGCACATAGCAAACTGAGTTGTTACTGTTGTTATTATCCTTATTACAACTTTCACCCAACTTGCTGTTATGTTTCGATGTACTGAGCGGCTACACAAAGCAAAGGGACAGCCCCATTTTGAACCTGATGCTACATTTTGCGCCACAACCCGGTGAAAGCAAAGTCAGCAACAGCATTTATTAAAGCCCTTGTTACAACCGTGACGCTCCACCACGAAATGAATCGCTTCCCACCTCACCCACTTTCCCGCTGGGAGCCATTGATAGGTAGAGGGGGGGGGGGGGAGGGGTCAAGTTGTCGATTTTGATATTTTGATTGATTATACCTTGTACTGAAGTATCAAGGCATAATGTTGTTTCTTTTTGCTTTAAAAATACTTTTTCTTAAAAACACCTAAGCCTTCATTCTGACCCCCTATTACGATGCAAAGGTTGTTAATTTCTCATTTGGTCACTTTCTGCGGTCTATCTTTTCAATTTGCAATAACTTTTCACAGAATTTGTCCGATTTACAATCTGTTTACTGCATTGAATAGCCTTTTTGTAAAAATTGCAAATGAACAACATTTTAATAACTAAACATGGACCTCCGGTGCAATGTGACTCGTTATAAGGTGGAAGTTTTGAATTTACAGAGCGGTGCAAGCAAACGGGATAGCTCAGTGGTCGGAGCACGCACTTTCTCCCAGCCAAGTTAAGCAGCGTCGAGCGTGGTTACCAGTTGGATGGGTGACCGTTTGCGCGCCTTGGCTTCAGTACAGTTCCCCCAGTTCCCCCAGCTGTAAATGGGTACCTGCCCTCTTTAGGGTCAGGGAAGGTAAAGCAGCGAGGGAGAGGAGATGGGCGCCGCCCTCAATACGCTGGCCCTAGAGAAGTGAGGTCTCTGACGCCTCGCTCCCCTACAACCTTATAGGTTATGGGACTCCTTTACCTGTTGTTTTTTTACAAGCAAACATTCTACTTTCACTGAAGACGCGACTAAATCTTGCTTTACAGAAGGGCATCGGTATGACAGACAGCTTCTTTTTCTTTCTTCCTAAAGATGCTATAATACACTATGTGTTTAAGGGCGGTACACAGCACATCAACATGCTTACTAAAACTGCCATTCTTTGGTGAAGAGCGGCTAAAAAAACAACAACAACAAACCAACAACAATCACAACTGGCATCATATATATCTATATCTATCTATCTATCTATCTATCTATCTATCTATCTATCTATCTATCTATCTATCTATCTATCTATATATATATATATATATATATATATACACACACACACACATATATATATATATATATATATATATATATATATATATATATATATATATATATATATATATATATATATATATATATATGTTCCTTTTAAAGGAAGTTTAGGAGCTTATCAAACGCAACTGCTCAATATGTTTTTCCTCTTTGCTGCCTCATCTTCTGTGACTCTCCTGTCCTGCTGTTCCCACGCCGCTCATTTCATTCCCACTGCTCCAACCATACCTAGCTTCGTGATGTCCAAAAGTCCTTCGGATAAGATTATAAACCGAGGCCCTGTGTGCGAACGCACGCAGAACATCCTGCGCACATCCTGTTCCTCTTTTCGAAAGAGTAGGCCATTGTGTGCCTGTGAGAACAGACGACAAAATTTACAAAACTGCATACGCACGGGGACTAGATGTAAAAAAAAGCACATAAGTGCTTATTCCATTAAACTTGATATAAAAGAATAAATAAATAAATAAATAAATAAATAAATGTCACATCCTCAGGGTTGGAAGTCCACAGGGAGTCAATCAATGTCAGGCCACCGTGGGACCACCAGCCAGAAAGGCCCTGCACTGCTGCTAGATCCCTTCGGTGGTGTTCAGCGGTGACTGTTCTGATCTAACAAACGCAGGACATCACCTGCTAACCCCCCTAAAGACGCCAGTAGCAGCCTTAGTCACCCAGCCAGACTGAGTGAGTCACCCACCCGAGGTGGCGACTACCACATCGTCTCTCCAACAACCTTTCCCCGCCACCCCCCACCCCCCACAGGCTTTGACACAAACTCACTACGGACACAGAAGTGTATGCAAAAACCGTAAATGAGGTCATGGTGAGATTAGAGCAACCGAATAGAGATGATTTTGGGGGGATATTTGTTTTAAATTGCATGATGGGCAGTGAGGATAGCAACGGTTAAATATCTCGTCATCTGACTGCTTTTTCGTAAAATACCTCATTAACTGGATTCAATTTATAATCTATGTTTCTTGTTTTATTTCCATATTTGAAGAAAAATGGCCATAGTGACAGTACAAGTATTCTATTCGGAGAAGACACAAAGTTCAACTGCCATAATAGTTATTTTTCTGATGCATTTACTAAATATATATCTTCTTCTTCTTCTTCTTCTTCATCTTCTTCTTCAATACGTATCTTAATATTCTTCTAAAACATATTATTAGCAATAACAATTTTCTTAGATTGAAAAAAATTCCCCCCACCAAAAATCGTTAAGTCACACCACATGTAAAGACTTATTCACATAATTATCATCTTGTATGAATGCATGTATGATAAAGATACATGCGCACAGTTTGTTTAAAAATCAATACATTTCTACCACCGTAAAACAACATTGTCAACAGCACTTAGTGTAACGCGCTTTCTTTTCAAACCTCAAATTAACTAAAAATAAATGAGGACAAGCGTGCGTCCGTGTGTATATGCGTGTGTGTGTAAGTTTTTGTAAGTGTGTGTGTGTGTGCCTGGGTGTGTGGCTGTGCATGCGTACGTACTTGCGTGCGTGTGCGCGCGTGTGTGTTGTGTGTATGTGCGCGCGCGCGCGCACGCGCTCACGTACATACGTTTAAAAGTCAGCATATATATGTCCATATAGATTTTTTTTTAAATGTGTGTGAGCGTGTGCTTGGGTATTGAATGTATGGATATATATATATATAATATATATATACATACATACATATATATTTATTACATATATATTTGTATATATATATATATAAATTTGTATATATAAACCCATGCGTGAGCAGGATCACAAGTGCGGCCATATCTATCTATATATCTCTCTCTATCTATATCTATCTATATTATATATATATATATATATATATATATATATATATATATATATATATATATATATATATGGTTGGAATCACACGACGCACGCGCGCGCACACACACACACACACACACACACACACACACACACACACACACACACACACACACACACAGCGGGCGCGTGCGTTTGCATGTGTATGCAAGCGCTCGCGTGTATACAAGATGGCTATGTGTAAATGATGCGATCCTAGTGTTACGATAGTATGATTTAGTGTTTGTTAACACATTGCAGGGGACAAGGAGGAGGAGGAGGAAAGGGAGGAGGAGATGGGGGGGAGGGGGAGGAGTTGACATATTATTGATAATTTAATTTGTTACTGCCTCGTTCGTTTCAGTTCCAGGGAAAGCATAGAATTAATAATCATGTATTAGGCGAGGAATTGTCTGCTGGAATTTGTCACACGTGTCAGGAATAAGCGTTGCTCCCAGCGCGCGCGCGTGCGTGCGTATGTATGTGTGTGTGTGTGTGTGTGTGTGTGTGTGTGTGTGTGTGTGTGTGTGTTGTGTGTGTGTGTGTGTGTGTGTGTGTGTTGTGTGTGTGTGTGTGTGTGTGTGTTGTGTGTGTATGTGTGTGTGTGTTGTGTGTTGTGTTATTCCGACCATGTTTATTACATACCGTGTGCCTATGTTTCTTACATTCCCCCCCCCCCCCCTCTCTCTCTCCCCTTCTCCCCAGCCCCTGGGTCCCATCACCACGAATATTTCCCCAAACTAGCTGTGTACAAAATGATCTGGGTATATCAGTTGAAAATGGAAAAAAAAATAATTATAAAGTACGACTGTTGTTCATTTTGCTCTGACAGTGACACTTATCGTCTGACGAACGCGTACAGAGCTATCCACAATGACCATAACGCTTGCCAACTACACTGACCTTCCAGACACATCAGTGGACGGGTCAACAGTGCCCAGAGAAAGCCTGGGCAATCCCTGGGATACCTCTGACCCCTACATTTCGGCTGACACACTTAACCTAATCAGAAAGGTCTCTAAATGCTACGTCCAAACGCCCATCGTCTTGATAGGATTGCCAGCAAATGCACTGTGTCTTGTCGTGTTTTGGAAGGTAAGAGAGAGTTGTTGTTGTGTTTTAGAGTGCTTCAGACCAGTGTGTAAGTCGGTTTTTTTCTGTTATTTAAACAGCGTACAATTGATAAGAAATTTTTAAGGATGAAAATACAATTTAGTGCACAAACTACCTTGTTGCTGTCACAAGTGTCAGTCGTGGGGGCACTAATGAAGGTTTTTTCAGCCAGCTTCCTCCACTCCCTGTGGCCCCCTGCTTTCCGTAGCAATTCGTTCCACTCAAGGCCAGTCCACTCTCTGATGTTGTCTTCCATTCGTTTTCTCTCTCTGCCCCTTCGTCTACTCTTCCCTGTAGGACAGTCTTGGCCAGTCCAGATGTTCGTGTGATGTGCCCGAACCGCTTTAAGTTGGCATCTTTTCGCTGAAGTTAGAAGCTCTTCATATGGTCCGATGGCCTTTTAAATTCTGGCCTTTACTTTCTCATTAGTGATCTGATCTCTGTATGAGATACCATGAAGTTTGCGAAAGCATCTCATCTCCATTGCCTGTATCCTTTTTTCAATGTCTGCTGTTATGGTCCACGTTTTCTCATACGTACAAAAATATGGACATGGTCAAGGAACGTATCAGTCTGATCTTGTTGCTGATGGCGATGTTCTTGTCGTTCCAGAGGTCTTTCAGTTTGGTCATTGCAGCTGTGGTCTGGGTATCCTGGAGAGAACGTCAGGCTTGATGGAACTGGCTGCAAAATGCTGACGCTGTTAGCTCCAAAACTTATCTATTCTCTAACAAGCATGTTATCTGTGTATTGAAAAGCTAATCCCTTTTCATGCAAAAGTGATCTTTCTGTTTAAGAATAAGGAGTGAAATATCAACTTCAAAACGGTCAAATCTATTTTGTGATGTGCTCAATGTTGCCGGTGCTGTAAAAAGAAAAATGTCCTATTGAAACCTTGTCTCACTGAAAGCTGTCATTACAAAATTCCTTTCTTCTTTTCTTTCCTACAGGTGCAAGCGCAACCACTGTAAACAAGAGGAGCTCTAGTTTGCTCTTCCTGTTTTTTCATTTAGTTACATAGGAAACGTTTGTGCGCACGCGTGTGTGTGTGTGAGTGTGTGTGATGTGTGTGGTGTGTGTGTGTGTGTGTGTGTGTGTGTGTGTGTGTTGTGTATGTGTGTTCGTGCATGCTATTTGTAGGTAATGATTCTTGATTGCATGCGTGTGTGGGTAGGTGTATTATTTTCTGCATTAGCTGTCTATCAATTTGCGTGCTTAATGACCTATTTGTGAGCAATTTTGCACGCCAATATCTGAAAGTCGTGGTATTGTTAAATTCTATGTACCCAGGTGTTTTTTTTCTTGAACTAAATCTTGAATTTTGAATCTTGCTTATATCTATAAATCTCTCTCTCTCTCTCTCTATATATATATATCTGTGTGTGTGTGAGTGTGTGTGTGTGTGTGTGTGTGTGTGTGTGTGTGTGTGTGTGCGTGCGTGCGTGCGCGCGCGCGCGAGCATATAAATGTATTGTACACCACTTTGAGTCACGGCAGATTTCTCTGCGTGAAATTAGGGCTGCTCTCCCTAGGGAGAGTGCGTCGCCACAAGATCAGCGCCACCCAATTTTCACACTGTCTGCAACTGTATTTGTCTCCTTTTCAAAGCAGCTTTATTCCTACAGAATTTTGCTAGGGACAACGCTCTTGTTGCCGTGGGTTCTTTTACGTGCGCGAAATAATTATGTGTAACACACGGGCCCTCGGTTTTATCGTCTCATCCGAAAGACTAGCGCCCAGACCACCACTCATGGTCAAATGTCATCTGAGCGCTTTGATTTTTTGCTGTACAAGATTCAGCGCTATATAAGTTCCATACATTATTATTATTATTATTATTATTATTATTATTATTATTATTATTATTATTATCATTATTATTAAATGGATAGGGGGTATAGTTTTGGGGCCCAAACGGAGATTAAACCACCGCACACTTCAAGCCCGGACTTTTTGGCTTTCTAGGCAGTGTGCGTTACCTCAAGACCACCGGTCCACTTAGTATCATCATCATTATTATTATTATTATTATTATTATTATTATTATTACAAATCCCCATATGAGTTACACGATGTACTTCATGTTGCACGCATGCAGCAAGGATTGTCAGACAGGACCACCCTGCTCCTCTTCTGGCTGGCCCTGGCAGATTTTCTGAACCTGGCCTTTCAAGTGGCGCCGACCTGCATGGTGTCTGACCCCGTGGTTGTCAACAACGTCATCGCCATCGGCAGCGCTCTGACCTCCAGGATCCGCCTGTGGTGTACCTTTGTGTCTGGAACCTTGATAGTGGTCATCAGCGTGGAGCGATGTCTCTACGTGGTCATGCCTCTGAAAGCCCGCAGACTGCTGACTTACAGGTAGAGTCATCTTCTGGTCATGCCTCGTCAAGCTGACTTTAATGATAATGATAATAATGATGATGATGATGATGATGACGATGGTGATGATGATGATGATGATGATGATGATATGATAATAATAATAATAATAATAATAATGTATGGAATTTATATAGCACAGAATCTTGTAAAGCAACAAATCAAAGCGCTCAGATGACATGATTTTTTTCTTTTTATATATCGAGGATAATGGAATAAGCACACAGGTGCTTTTTTTTAAAAAACATCTAGTCCCCGTGTGTATGCACTTTTGTAAATTTCGTCATCTGTTCCCACCGACACACAATGGCCTACTCTTTCGAAAAGCGGAACAGGATTTAACGTGTGCGCAAGATGTTCTGCATGCGTTCGCGCACGGGGCCTTGGTTGATAGTCTCATCCGAAGGACTTGCAGGTAGAGTAAAGGATAGGGTGACTGTGGCGATTCCTCGTACAGTGGACTTGCAGGTAGAGTAAAGGATAGGGTGACTGTGGCGATTCCTCGTACAGTGGACTTGCAGGTAGAGTAAAGGATAGGGTGACTGTGGCGATTCCTCGTACAGTGGACTTACAGGTAGAGTAAAGGATAGGGTGACTGTGGCGATTCCTCGTACAGTGGACTTACAGGTAGAGTAAAGGATAGGGTGACTGTGGTCATTCCTCTTATTACAGTTGACTTGCAGGTAGAGTAAAGGATAGGGTGACTGTGGCCATTCCTCTTATTACAGTTGACTTGCAGGTAGAGTAAAGGATAGGGTGGCTGTGGCCATTCCTCTTATTACAGTTAACTTGCAGGTAGAGTAAAGGATAGGGTGACTGGTCATTCCTCTTATTACAGTTGACTTGCAGGTAGAGTAAAGGATAGGGTGACTGGTCATTCCTCTTACAGTTGACTTGCAGGTAGAGTAAAGGATAGGCTGACTGTGGTCATTCCTCTTATTACAGTTGACTTGCAGGTAGAGTAAAGGATAGGGTGGCTGTGGCCATTCCTCTTATTACAGTTGACTTGCAGGTAGAGTAAAGGATAGGGTGACTGGTCATTCCTCTTACAGTTGACTTGCAGGTAGAGTAAAGGATAGGGTGACTGTGGTCATTCCTCTTGTTACAGTTGACTTGCAGGTAGAGTAAAGGATAGGGTGACTGTGGTCATTCCTCTTATTACAGTTGACTTGCAGGTAGAGTAAAGGATAGGGTGACTGTGGCCATTCCTCTTATTACAGTTGACTTGCAGGTAGAGTAAAGGATAGGGTGACTGTGGCCATTCCTCGTACAGTTGACTTACAGGTAGAGTAAAGGATAGGCTGACTGTGGTCATGCCTTACAGGTAGATAACAAATGGAAGGTTAACTGTGGCCAAGCCTCTTACAGCTGACTTACAGGTAGATGAAAATGATAGAATGACTCTGATCGTGCCTCTGAAAGCTGACTTACAGGTAGATAAGAATGATAGGGTGAGAGATAGGCTAACTGGGCATTCAGGCTCATTCAACGTGTTTGTGTACAAATCGCCGCAACTTTGGCCCTCCGTGGCTATTTTGCCACTCCGAGCCAAAGCTGCATAGATTTGTACAAAACAACGTGATTTACCCTCAATGCACATTTAACCTATCTCTCTACTAAAAATGAAAGTGATACCATCTTATTTGTAATGGGTGAAACATATAAAATTATGGGAATTTATGCTAAAACAAGTTTTCTTTGAATAAAATATTTAAGAACCTGGCAAGAACTTAACAAATACTTATTTAAGAACTTAATAAATACTTATTTAAGAACTAAAACAAGAACCTAACAAGAACCTAACAAGAACTAAAACAAAAACCTAACAAGAACTAAAACAAGAACCTAACAAGAACTAAAACAAGAACCTGGCAAGAATCTAACGAGAACATAACAAAGAACCTGATAAGAACTTATTTAATAATTGTTTAATATGAAATACATTGATAAAGATAGACATCATGGATTGTGACGAACTTTTGCATATGGCATCTACTGGTTCTAGTCACGAAGAAATACACGATGAGTAGAGTCTGCTGGATAAGAAGGAGAAGTTGTACTCTCTTGCTGTTTGTGGTAAAACAAAGCATTACTTAGGAACACAACTAACAGTTGAACAGTTACAGCAGTTATCACCACAAGACATTATTAAGTATTATACTAGGTATGAATCCCTTCTTGGAGCAAAAATGGTGAGAAGCCTAGGGTCTACATGCTAAAGCAACAAGTAGGGTTTTTAATGTGGACTCAGAAGCCGACTTAGCATATGACCTGTCACAAGATCCTGTTTTGTCTAAGACGCTGGAGACACTTGGCTGTGAGATGTATTATCGTTTTGGCACCCTGTTAGAACCAGTAGTTGATAGTATGATAACTTTAAATCATATAAAATTTAACCACATAGAGAAAGATGGAAGCACAGAACACAGTGACGAACCAACAGGAAGCACAGGAGAATGTGACAACCAAGCGCAACAGGAATCGCAGCAGACCCTTCCACAAGTCACAACTGTCACCAAGAGTGGTAAGAGCCCTGGGAGAGTTGAAGCTGGCAAGAGGTTGGCAGAATGGAATCGACAGAAAAAACTTAGTAATCAAGCAAAGCAAAAGATCTTATCCAGAGAAGCATCAGAAAAACAGATGCCTATAGAAACACCGAAAAAAGACACACCACCAAAACCAAATATTCAGTCTTACTTGTTATAGGGCATAACTGTTATTGGCATTGGTTATACAGCTTATAGAGTATGGAGCAACAAGCGACCAACAAAGCAAGAATCGCAGCAAGAACAAAAGCCAAAACCACAGCCACAACCATTGCAAAGCAAACAGCCTGACAGCGACCCATTCAAAATACATTAATATAGTTATATAAATATTTATTTCATACGTATAGTAGAAATATGAGTACAGAAAAGACAGCAGTTAATTTGGTATACCACGCCGCCGTTATTGGTGGTCTCAGCGTTGGCTATACTATGTTAGGAAAGAACCCTCTGAAAATGAAGCCTGCTGATCTAGGAAAACTAGACTTTGAGGACAGCGCCAAGCTAGTTGCGGTTGTAACAGCATCCATTGCTTCATAAGACTTCTTGGTTAAGCAGGGAATCATTCCAGAAATTATAAGTCCATAATAAGAAATGGCTTCCTTAGTGATGATGGTTGGTGGTGCTGTAGTTAATGCACTTGCTTTTACAGGTAGCAACTACTTGTTTTCTAAACTTCATACAGACGAAGAAAGGAAGAGACACGATAAAGCAATAGAACAACTGAACAGAGCACAGGCAGAATACGAAAGACAAAGAATTGCTCAGTTAGACTTTATTAACGAAAAACTTTGTGAATAAGGACATGCCACAAAAACCTTTTCTGATGTTGATGCGGCAATTAAGGAGTACTACATTGTTGCTGCCTTGTTCTGGAGGTCAAATATCTGGCGCTTGTAGTCATCATAGTCAGCCTAAAGACGTTTGAACTCCTCTTCTGATATTGTGGAATCTGTTAGAGCTTTGCTAATAATGAGTCTGAATGAGCTTAGATTGGCTAGTGTCAAGGCAAACAATAGCGTTAATTTTTTCTAGTTTACGCACAACTATCTTTGAAAAGACAGCTGTGACAAATGAACAAGATCCTGCTGCTATTGAAACAACAATGCAATTGATGTAGGAGCTCCAATTCCAGTAGCCAAGAGAGCAACGTCTGTTCCTGTTGTGGCTGTAGACAGAGTTGCTGTACCTGTAGTAACAGAGCTCAGCACACTAAATGCTGATCTGTACCTGCACCTGCATTTTGTATACCTTGCTAGTTCTTGCTCAATGTCATGCTGCATCTGTGTAATGTTTGTCAGACGAAAGGCATTACCATTAGCACTAACAGCATTAGAAGTTTCAGGATCGGGTGCACTGGGAACTTCTGGATATTTAACAGTCGTCATCTTCTTATACTGTTTAAAAAACACGTTTTTTATTGGTATTCTGCCATTAAGTCTTGTATTTGATTGTTGGGTAGTACAGCATCAGTGTAATAGACGGCAATGAGGTCAATGTGGTGTAGATTGAGGGACGTTAAAGCTGTCAGCTGTAGTGGGTTTAGGAGCAAGTTGATTTTATCACTGGAAGTGCTCACTTCGATGTTGTCGCCACCGCTGTGCTGAATAACAATAGCAAATCTGAGGGCTTCAACGTCCAGGTTTGCCCAGTTGATACTAAGTCCATCCATAAACAAGCAAGTAGCTCTTTCTTCCCTTGCAACAAGGCCAAACATCATTGTGTACTGATCATCCAGAGGAAAGTGTGGAAGGAACTGTAGCTTTGTGGTTGATGGTTTAGTCCCTGAGTCTTTTCTTTGAAGCAAGTAACATGTCTTCTTAAATGCTATGATGTCTAATTCATTTCTGCTGGCTGATTCATACGCAAGTGCTATGTTTACTGGTCCAGCATTTATTGCTTTACGGAAAGTTCTGTCGGTTGTATAGAGAGTGTATGGACTGATAAACTCAAACTTGATCTGCCAGTCGATGCTCGGTATGAAGAGCCATTTATTACCTTTATGCTTTACTTTGTAAGTAATATAATCTGCTATTGCTTCAGCTTCAACATTGCGCAACTGTTCAAGTTTAGGAAACCGAGGTTTCTTAGCATCATCTAACGCTGTTCGCTTGTAGTATCCTTTGTCTGTGTACTCAAAAGCATACACTTCACCAATCTCACCATCCTTCTAAAAAATTCTTGTACATCACTAAGGTCTTTAAGCTCAATAGTTGGACAGGTTACAGGCGCTCTTATTACGGGACCGCGTGACATGGTTATTAGTATGTATGTATATGGTTATCATTTTATTTCTAGTGTAATATGTAAGTTTTTACAGTCAACTGTTCTTTGTACTGCGTCTTTGATCGTTATACAGAGTGTGTCATGGAAGCCTTCTAGCTCTTTAAACTGAAGTGTAGTAAAGCTATTGTGCTGCGTTTCACAGTACATTCCTCTGCTGGGTGGAAGGATTCACAGCAGATCAGAAGGAACTGATGATGAAAAAGCCTTCGTCACCACCTGGTTTTGTGTTGTGTTTAACTGAGACAGGTGTACAAAAAGCAAAGACTTTACTCCCATGTCAATGGGCCTTTCACCAACATAAGTTACTTTTCCATCATCATTGTAAACAGGCTTTTTAATGCTATTTAAAAACATCATCTCGTCAAACCCAAGCATTTTTGCAAGTGATTCTGGCATATAAATTGGTAAAGATAAGTGTAAAGTGACTCTGAGACTAGTTTGGTTGAGTTCTGCTGTGATGCCAGCTGGGCGAAAGAGCTCCTTTTCCAGTGTGCAGAAGACAGAATAACCTTCTTGTATAGTAGTTGTAGTAGTTAAAGGGTTTGGTACATTAGGTTCAAAATGTACTTAACTAACCAAGTTGTTCTTTTCAGTTATGTTTGCCTATGATACTGTGTAGAAGACCTCATGCAAAGCAACCATTTTATGCTGACAGCGGTTGTCAATAGGAATCACTAGTTTAACAGGTACACCTGACTGGATATTTGTTAGTGTTATAAAGATTTTATCTACTATAGAAAACTAATAATGTATAAATATAATAAGGATGCAAAATACAAGACTGGCTCTCACTATAACCCAAAGACTATTACCTTTGATGCACTGGATGTTGCTGTGACAGAGACGGCATTGTTTCAAGTCAAGGTACCCAACCCACTGAAATCATACTTAAACCCACCCATCAAGCATGATGCTACTGCAAAAGCGTGGTTGTCTAATCCTATGCAGTTCTATCAAATCCACTTAAACTTTGCTATCCACTGTGCAACTACAGACTGGTGTGTCATATGCTGACCACATGAAACATCCAAACCTGTGAGTAAAATCTGTGTACAGGTTTCATGTGTACTATCAGTTTAGATGCGTGTTATCTTAGCTGCAGGTCCCACTGCCCACTGATAGTAATTTCAATCCGTTTAACAATAGGATTAACATGGAGGCTTATGAAAGGCTGTGCACTGAGTTCAATATTAATTCTAAGACCGCTTTCAGACAAACACAGGACAAAAACCATGGTATGGGGACTCTGTATTTGTGGGGTGTGCACAGGGGGTATAACTATGACTGGCAGCTTCCATATACATCTTTCTCTTCGGGTATGACTGTATGCTTAGGATTGATAGAGCAAGAGCACAGAAATGCATGAACAACTTTCATTCTTGACAAGAGTGAAGGGTTGACAAGACCAGGATTAGAGAGGATTAATGACTCTGTTCACACCTATGTGTGGTGCTTGCTTGGAGCACAGGCACAGACAAGGTCAAGTATCATCACAAGTGATGGCACTGGGTTTGATGCACAGATGCAGTATCTAGCAAATCTTGAAGATAGTATTAACTCAGCTGTTGATTTACCATCAAGCATCAAGCACTATCAAGATTTTCTTCGCTATGCAAGGTCTAAGGTGGACTTTGCTATAGGACATGGTTTATATATGCTGCCTTCCGACATGCAGTTACAAATAAGAACAATCACAAACTACAACAACAATATCCTTATAGCTAGAGATGATGTGAAGCTTGGCAAAAATTAAAGTGTAAACAAAACACCAGCAGCAGTAGTATCAGTAACACCAGCAGCAGAAAGTGTAGCACCAGCACCAACAACACCAACAGCTGCAACAGATGCAAAGGCAAGAACTCCTACCACCTTAGAGCAAAAGAAAAAAGTTTCCCCTTACAAGAGACAGTCACTTAGATGAAATGACTGCTCTTACAACTATTCTTGTTTTAGGCGGACTTGTTTATCTTTACCTTAGAAAGCAAAACACCAACAACTAACATTGCTAAAGCCCACAAATGCTTTGCCATAAATCCCACAACCTTACTTGCTGTTGATAATAGCCAGCTAACAACAGAACTAATTATGCCAGGCAATGCGTCTGCTACTTTGGTAGCTAGTTTTAAAAAAAAAAATCAGATAAGTGGCCGAGTTGCTTTTTAACCCAGCCTGTGCCTGTGCCTTTGGGTGTGGAAGGTTGTGGTGGTGTGCTACTGGGGCCGCCTGTCAGTGCATACACAAGTGTGCTGATGGCAAAACCCAATGCCGTGATTACACTGACAAGCCGCCTTGCTCGCAAAACAGTGTACGAATTCTTTCCGCTAAGGTTGTGTTTTCATAAAGAATGCGGTGGATTGTATCTCTTATTCTGCTAACCTGAGATTGTAGTTGTTGTCTGTTATTGTTTAAAACTGACCTTACAGGTAGATAAAACTGATAGAGTTATTGTAGGCATGCCTCGTAAAGCTGACTTACAGGTAGAGTAAATTAATGATATAGTGACTGTGGTCATGCCTGTGAAAGCTGACGTACAGGTAGAGAAAAAAAAACCCACGACAGAGTGACTGTGCTGATGCCTCTTAATGCCTGCAGATTGCTGACTTACAGGTAGAGAAAAATGATGAGTAAACCACACACAGGCTAGTCAAAAATATTTGTTTCCCTCCTGTCCCCCCCCCCCCCCCCCCCCTTCCCCCACCTTCATTCTTCAGCTAGAGCTTCAAGGTTCCCCAATGGGGAGACTTTGCATATGCGTCTGTTTTTGCCCTCCATTAAGGCAGCGCATCAGACTTCGGGGTTGGTGTCTAAACACAACACCAGTGCTCATGTGGGCTCTGGTTATCCTTTATTTCATTTATTTATTCTTTTATATCGAGGATAATGGAATAAGCACTTATGTACTTTTTTTAACATCCAGTCCCCGTGTGTATAGTATTAGTAGTATGTTCTTTCGAGCCAGAATGGCCCATTGAGCCGAGTTACCGCCGACATTTCTGTACGTTTAAGCGAACTGATGGTTTTTTCACCACCCCTGTGACAGGACGCTAGTCTGTCGCCAGAACTTCCCAGCAGAGCTTTATACCCCGACATTACCCCTGGTGCAGTGGAAAATAGGAGAAAGTGTTTTCCTAAGAGCACACACGAGCCGAACGGGTCGAACCGCGACCTCTGATCACGAGTGAGACAAACACTCGACCACCGGCCTCCCCCCCCAGGGTATGCGGTTTTGTAAATTCGTCATCGTCTCCCAGGAACAACGCTTACCGCAATTATGGTTCATGCTTTGTAACCTGTACCGGCTTAAAGTAGAGCGTGGTTTCAATGGGAATGGACTTAGATCTCATCTCTGCAAAATTGCCCAGGTACATGCCAGCGTAAAAATCATGTAGGCTCTGTTAAAAGCGAACATTCTAAACTTACCTTCACATAAGTGAACGTAACCAGAAGGTTTCATACCCCCCCTCTTAACTCCCCCCCCCCCCCCCCCCCCCCCAAGGAACAGAGTGTCGCACAATTCTCTGGTGCGTCCAAGTTTGAACAACGTGACGCTGCGACAGGACTCTGGTCGCATGGGAGGTAATCCAGTGACCGCCCTGTCACAAGATGTTCTGCCTGCGTTTTGCACACTGGGCCTCAGTTGACAGTCTCAGCCGAAGAACTTTTTCGTGGAGTGTTAAATCCAGGGAGAAAAATACACTTCAACATGGTGGTGATTCAAACCCGGACTTGATCCTGGGCCATCCAGTAGCGAACGCAACGCTCTACCCACCAGGCTCTCCTGCCCCATGCACCCCTCCCCCATCCCTCAATAACTGTTTAATATGAGTGTGTTTTTTTTTAGAGTAGCCATTGCCTTGAAAAACCAGTGCTAGGTAAAAAAACAACACCAAACCAGCCTTCAGCTGATCTGTTTGCACCGAATCCAGCACTGACTTCTCCATTCTGTTGTCTTCCACACAGGCCCATGGTGGTGGCCATTCTCCTGTCTTACCTGGTTCCTCTCGTCGGCTATCTTCCCTGGTTTCTAGGAGACACGGTGGAGTGGAGGCTGGACCCGTCCACCAACCGTAGCATGGCTTACATGGTCCCCACCCCGTGGTTCCCTTCACGAAACCTCCTCTTCATCACGACCTACTTCTCCACTGTCGGCCACGTGGCCTTTCTCTTCATTGTCATCGCCTGCAACAGCATCACAGTGATCCATCTGCGTCGCATGTCTCGTAAACGGGCCCAGATGACGGGGACAGGGAGTGAGGCAGGGGGCTCGCCAGATAACAAAATCACCGTCATGCTGCTCTTCATCAGCTTCGTCTATGCCACGCTTCTCATCTCTCAGGTCTGCATTTACCTCGTGCGAGTGTTCGTTCCTGAATTCTACCCTTACAAGAAGTACAACAATACTGCCATAGCCACCTACCAAATTTTCATCTACCCTTCTTCCACCATCAACTCTACAATCAACTTTTTTGCTTATGTAGCGCTCAGTTCCAGATTTCGAGCAACTTTGAAAGACCTCTTTTCTTGTTTTCGTCGAACCTAAAAGAAAATGGCTGGCTAGTTCTTGGATAGAGTACTAAGTTCAACATTTGACCGAAAATTAAAAACCGCAAGAGATGACGCGACTATCTTTCCTGGCGTCATTTGAATGTCGACGCTTTTTGTGTGTGTGTTTTTACTGGCACATTCGAACATCTCCAACGACATTGCGATTCATCTCATAGCCCTTTGTGTAAGTCTGAGTATGGCTGTGTGTGACATTACCGGGATAAGTGGCACAAACGTATCCCTTCATCCATCCATCATCCATCCATCCATCCATCCATCCATCCACACAGACAGACAGACATACAGATATATAAAGATAAAGGTAAAGGAGTCCCATAACCTATAAGGTCGTAGGGGAGCGAGGCGTCAGAGACCTCACTTCTCTAGGGCCAGCATATTGAGGGCGGCGCCCATCTCCTCTCCCTCGCTGCTTTACCTTCCCTGACCCTAAAGAGGGCAGGTACCCATTTACAGCTGGGTGAACTGGGGGAACTGTACTGAAGCCAAGGCGCCAAACGGTCACCTATCCAACTGGTAACCACGCTCGACGCTGCTTAACTTGGCTGGGGGAAAGCGAGTGATATATATATAGAAGACAGAAAAACACAATGATAGACAACCAAAGTTTAGACACAGAGGCAGACAGAGCATGCGTCCAGGAAAAAGAAAGACAGAAAGGGAACGAGAAAGAAACCCTTACAAAGAGGCTGGGCAGTGGAGCTGTCTCTTCCTCATCAACAGATGCCTAAGTTTACTGTCTTTCGATTCTCGCTTTGTTTATATATATATATATATATATATATATATATATATATATATATATATATATATATATATCTCTCTCTCTCTCTCTCTCTCTCTCTCTCTTCTTTTCTCCTTTCTTTCTTTTTTCTTTCTTTTCATTTCTCTTTCTTTTGCCCTTTCTCTTCGTTTTTCTTTCTTTCGTTTTCTTTCTTTTGTTAGTTAGTTTGTTTGTTTCTTTATTTCTATACCCTATCAACTCAACCAATAGTGATGGTCTGGATGCTAGCCTCTCGGATGTGACGATGAACCGAGACTAATCTCATGTGTAATCAACATTCACTATGAGTACAAAACAACAACAACAACAAAACAAACATACAAAAATCCCCCAACAAAATAATAACAACAACAACAACAACAACAACAACACCAACAACAACAATAAATAATAATAATAATAATAATATAACAACAACAACAACAATAATAATAATAATAATAATAATAATAATAATGTATGGAATTTATATAGCGCTGAATCTTGTAAAGTAAACAAATACAAAACAAAAGAACAACCACCCACGATACTGCCCCCCTCTTGGTCTTTATCGCTCTATTTTAGTGTTTGGCGTTTTTCTGCCTTTTTTCCACTGCTCATCCCCTGGTCTTCTCATTACAGTTAACAAAATTGCTGCTGCCTCATCCTCTGTGCTGTCCACGTCCTGCTGTTACCCCGCCGCTCATTTCAATCTCCCCGCCACAGCCATACCCCGAATGGCTATGTCTTATCCTCAGGGTCAGAAGTCCACAAGGGAACTCATCAATATCAGGCTGCCGTTGGTTCCATCAGCCAGAGAGGTCCTGCGTTGCTGTTGGGTTACTTTGGTGGTCTTCAGTGGTGCCTGTTCTGAGCTAACATACGCAGGACACCACCTGCTAAGCCTCCTACTAGCGACAGTATTAACTCAGTCGTGGGGCCAGACTGAGCGAGTTGCCCACCCGAGGTGGTGACCACTACAACGTCCTTCCAACGACAGTCCCCGTGAACCTCCAACACTAAAGGTTTTGACACAAACCACAGGCACAGAAGTGTAGGGGGAAACCGAATCTGAGGACACCATACCAGAGCAACTAGGACCACCGAATCAGGGACAATTTTTATTATTGTTTTATGATCAGTGATAGTGAGGATGATGTAATGATGCTGCTGTGGAGGTGCATGTGCTTTGAGACTACTTGTCAGGGTTGTACTCTACGCTTACTATCATAATATATCCCGGCGTCAACGAGGCCCAACAGATACAGACACCTGCAGTGTTGGTCAGGTAATTGTAGCAACACTCTCAAACTCGCATCCGTTAAGTGAATGAAGCTCGAATGTGTGGCACCAGTCTTCCCAATGAGCCCACAACACATTCACTCAGGGAAGGGAACGGCCAGAGTCCGAAAAATCCCTACGGCTCTTATGGGATTCAAGCCAGCGACCTTCCAGTCCCAAATCCATGGCACTAACCACTGCGCCAAGGCGGCTGGTTCTCATTGCAGTTCTGCTTCACCAGCTCTGGCTACATACAGCAGACAGTGACAGTGTCTCTGGCGCAGTGTAAAACAGGTTGGTTGGTTTTTTTGGGGGAGGGGGGGAGGGGTAATTTCCTGCTCCAGGTGACTTTGTCTCTGTTGCGGTGTAACGCTTTTCTGTACTACTCCCAGCGACTTATGCCTCTGTAGCAGCGCTAACATACAATTTTACGAGGTGACATAAATTATGATATGGTATATAATTATGGCCTTTGCGGTCGGTGGGGCTATAAACATCAAGACTGGATTAGATTGGATTGGAACACCTTTAGTGCCTGTTGACAGTGACTATGTCTCTGCTGCAGAGTTGACGCATTTACTGCCTGTTGACAGTGACTGTGTCTCTGTTGCAGAGTTAACACTTTTATTGCCTGTTGACAGTGACTGTGTCTCTGTTGCAGAGTTAACACTTTTATTGCCTGTTGACAGTGACTATGTCTCTGTTGCAGAGTTAACGCTTTTATTGCCTGTTGGCAGAGGCAAAGTCTCTACTTTTATTGCCTGTTGACAGTGACTGTGTCTCTGTTGCAGAGTTAACAATTTTATTTCCTGTTGGCAGAGGCAAAGTCTCTGTTGCAGAGTTAACACTTTTATCGCCTGTTGACAGTGACTATGTCTCTGTTGCAGAGTTATCGCTCTTCTTGCTTGTTGACAGTGACTATGTCTCTGTTGCAGGGTTAACGCTCTTATTTCCTGTTGACAGTGCCTGTTGACAGTGACTATGTCTCTGTTGCAGAGTTATCGCTCTTCTTGCCTGCTGACAGTGACTATGTCTCTGTTGCAGAGTTAACACTTTTATTGCCTGTTGACAGTGACTATGTCTCTGTTGCAGAGTTATCGCTCTTATTGCCTGCTGACAGTGACTATGTCTCTGTTGCAGAGTTAACACTTTTATTGCCTGTTGACAGTGACTATGTCTCTGTTGCAGAGTTATCGCTCTTATTGCCTGTTGACAGTGACTATGTCTCTGTTGCAGAGTTATCACTTTTATTGCCTGTTGGCAGAGGCAAAGTCTCTACTTTTATTGCCTGTTGACAGTGACTGTTTCTCTGTTGCAGAGCTAACGCTCTTATTGCCTGTTGACAGTGACTATGTCTCTGTTGCAGAGCTAACGCTCTTATTGCCTGTTGACAGTGATTGTTGACAGTGACTATGTCTCTGTTGCAGAGTTAACGCTTTTATTTCCTGTTGACAGTGACTATGTCTCTGTTGCAGAGTTAACGCTCTTATTGCCTGTTGACAGTGACTATGTCTCTGTTGCAGAGCTAACGCTTTTATTGCCTGTTGACAGTGACTATGTCTCGGTTGCAGAGCTAGAACTTTTATTGCCTGCTGACAGTGACTGTTGACAGTGACTATGTCTCTGTTGCAGAGTTAACGCTCTTATTGCCTGTTGACAGTGAATATGACTCTGTTGCGGAGCTAGCGCTTTTATTGCCTGTTGACAGTGACTATGTCTCTGTTGCAGAGCTAACGCTTTTATTGCCTGTTGACAGTGACTATGTCTCTGTTGCAGAACTAACGCTTTTATTGCCTGTTGACAGTGACTATGTCTCTGTTTCAGAGTTAACGCTCTTATTGCCTGTTGTCAGTGACTGTTGACAGTGACTATGTCTCTGTTGCAGAGCTAACACTTTTATTGCCTGTTGACAGTGCCTGTTGACAGTGACTGTCTCTGTTGCAGAGTTAACACTTTTATTGCTTTTATTGCCTGTTGACAGTGACTATGCTCCTGTTGCAGAGCTAACACTTTTATTGCCTGATGACAGTGACTATGTCTCTGTTGCAGAGCTAACACTTTTATTGCCTGTTGACAGTGACTGTCTCTGTTGCAGAGTTAACACTTTTATTGCTTTTATTGCCTGTTGACAGTGACTATGTCCCTGTTGCAGAGTTAACGCTTTTATTGCCTGTTGACAGTGACTATGTCTCTGTTGCGGTGTTAACCCTTTTAATTGCCTGTTGACAGTGACTATGTCTCTGTTGCAGTGTTAACACTTTCATTGCCTGTTGACAGAGACAAAGTCTTTGTTTTCGGTGTTAAAGCTTTTATTGCCTGTTGATTGCCTGTTGACAGTGACTATGTCTCTGTTGCAGAGGTAACGCTTTAAGTGCCTGTTGCTCTCAGTGACTGTGTGTCTGTTGCGGTGTTAACACTTTAAATTGCCTGCTCCTGCAGTTTATATCTACTCGCAGTTGATCTGTTAAGAGTCTGTATTAGTAATTTCGTTTTGTCACTTTTCGCTGTCGTCTGTGTCTGTCTTCCTGTTTGTCTTTGCTTTTCTGTATGTCTGCCTGTCTGTCTGTCTGTCTGTCTGTCTGTGTGCCTACCTGCGTGTCTGTTTCTATCTCTGTCTGTCTGTTTGTTTGTCTGTCTCTCCACCCCCTTTTAACAAATACATAACAACAAAACTTCCCCTACACATACACACACAGAGACACACAGAGACACACAGAGACACACACACACACACACACACACACACACACACACACACACACACACGTACACACACACACACACACACACACAGACACACACACACACACACACAGACACACAGACACACACACGTACACACACACACACACACACACACACACACACACACACACACACACACACGCACGCACGCACACACACAAAGGTAGAGAGCGCCTGGCATGGCGCAGCATGAATAGTCAGGCAGAGCAAGACAGGATGCTGTCATTGACAAGTTAACACGAAACAGATGGATGCTGGTACCTACAGCAGGGGACGGGATAGCTCAGTGGTCGGAGCACTCGCTTTCCTCCAGCCAAGTTAAGCAGCGCCGAGCGTGGTTACCAGTTGGATGGGTGACCGTTTGCGCGCCTTGGCTTCAGTACAGTTCCCCCAGTTCACCCAGCTGTAAATGGGTACCTGCCCTCTTTAGGGTCAGGGAAGGTAAAGCAGCGAGGGAGAGGAGATGGGCGCCGCCCTCAATATGCTGGTCCTAGAGAAGTGAGGTCTCTGACGCCTCGCTCCCCTACGACCTTATAGGTTATGGGACTCCTTTACCTTTACCTTACACAGTGCCTGCCATCGTGTCGCTTAATCCTGTTTGTGTAAGACATTAGCGTGACTAACCACCCCCCCCCCCCCACCACCTCCCAACCTCCCCCCCACCCCACTCTCTCTCTCTCTCTGTCTTTCTCTGTCTCTGTCTGTCTGAATGTCTCTGTTTATTTATTTATCTTTTTTTAAAAAAAACATTTATTCTACTTAGTTGTTCTAATATTTATTTTGAGGATAATGGAATAAACACTCATGTGCTTTTTTTCAATCAGTCCCGGTGTGTATGCAGTTTTGTTAATTTTGTCATCCATTCCCACCGGCACACCGGCCTACTCTTCTTAAAAGAGGAACGGGTTTTAACGTGTGCGCAAGATGTCTGTCTGTCTGTTTGTATGCCTGTCTGTCTATCTATATGTCTGTCTTCCCGTTTTCTTGTGTATCTATCTATCTATCTATCTATCTATCTATCTATCTATCTATCTATCTATCTATCTATCTATCTATCTATCTATCTATCTATCTATCTATCTTCTATCTATCTATCTATCTATCTATCTATCTATCTATCTATCTATCTATCTCTCTATCTATCTATCTATCTATCTATCTTCTGTCTGTCTGTCTGTCTGTCTATCTATCTATCTATCTTCTGTCTGTCTGTCTGTCTGTCTGTCTCTCTGGTG
>CM054139.1:37555820-37558320 GCA_028751875.1 Rapana venosa
ACCATCACCAACCACCACCACCAACCACCACCACCAACCACCATACCACCACCACCACCACCACCACCACCAACCACCATCACCACCACCAACCACCATACCACCACCACCACCACCACCATACCACCAACCATCACCAACCATCACCAACCACCACCACTACAACCACCACCACAACCACTACCACAACCACCACAACCTCCAACCACCAACCACCATACCACCAACCATCACCAACCACCATCACCACCCTCACCACCCCCACCACCCACCACCAACCACCACCACCCACTCCCTCCCTCCCTCCACTCCCTCCACTCACTCACCCCACTCCCTCCCACCACTCCCTCCCTCACTCACTCCCTCCCTCACTGACTCCCTCACTGCCTCACTGACTCACCCCAGGCCTTGCCGGCATGGATCCGCTCCTCATCTGCCTCCTGCGCTCCTTCATCAGACGCTGCTCCTGCTGGAAGTCGATGGCCTTGTCGTTGTCCGGGATGTTGTAGAGGGGAGGGGCAGGGGCGCCCAGCACCGTCCCCACCCCCGCGTAGCTCTTCCTCCTGGCCCGCCCCATTTTGGGCAGCTGAAGCCCCGAGAAGTTCATTGCAGGCTGAGAGAGAGGGTGTGTGTCCTCAAACTCAGCTGAGCTGCCCAAGAGTCAGATGGTATGTGTCCCAATTTCAGCTGGACTGTCCAAGGGTCAGATGGTATGTGTCCAACTCAAATTCAGCTAAGCTGTTGAAGGGTCAGATGGTATGTGCCCAAATTCAGCTAGGTCAGATGGGTCGTGCCCAACTCAAACTCCGCTTAGCTGTCCAAAATTCATATTGTATGTGCTCAAACTGAGGTGAACTGCCCAAGGGTCAGATGGGTTGTGCTCAAACTGAGGTGAACTGTCCAAGGGTCAGATTGTATGTGCTCAAACTGAGGTGAACTGTCCAAGGGTCAGATGGTATGTGCTCAAACTGAGGTGACCTGTCAAAGGGTCAGATGGTATGTGCCCACCTCAAACCCAGCTGAGCTGTTGAAGGGTCAGGTAGTATGCGCCCAAAACTCAGCTAAACTGTCGAAAAGTCAAATTGTGTTCAAACTCGGATGAACTGTTGAAGGGTTATATAGTATGTGCTCAAACTCAGCTGAACTGTCCAAGGGTCAACTGTTTGTTCGACCTCAAACTCAGCTTAGGTGTTGAAGGGTCAGGTGGCACGTGCCCAAACTCAAACTCTGCTTCGCTGTCCAAGGTCAGATAGTGCTTAAACTCAAACTCAGCTGATCTGTCATAGGGTCAGATGATGCTCAAAACACTCAGCTTGGTTGCTGAAAGGTTTGAGAGACACTAGATCTGTGGTAAGCCGAGGATTAATTCGTGCGTCTTTATGGTAGCACTGCTGCAGGAACTGTGGTAGCACTGCTGCAGGAAGACTCGCCCGTTCATCAATCAGTATTGCTTGAAGCTTCACCAGAACCCTCTTATATGATCCAAGCTACCGTTCTTTTGATGGCAAAGATGAAAGTACACACTGACACTGTCAACTCAAACTTTGTTATCACATGGAATGTCAGACTAAGTCTGCATGACGTGCAGGATTCCTTTCAGCGATACCTCGGGTATCTAGAATACCTCAGGGCGAAGATGACCTCGTAGAAAATGGAAGAAGGCACTGGCGTAAAAATGGGAACAGCGAGATGCACGCTTCACCACAGACACACTGGCCACTGTTTATCGCACAAGAGTTTGGTCGTTTGCGCCAGATACAGAGATAAAAAAAATGTTGGAACAGCTTTCATGCAATCAATATAGTTTGCTCAGCTGAAATGGAAACACGGTGTTAACAGGTTGATGAGGAAAGCAAGGAATCGGACACGAAATACAGGACATGTAAAGAAGCGTCCACAGACGATCACTTGCGTCTGTTTTCTTTCCAAACCCACACACACACACCACACACACAACACCACACACACACACACACACACACACACACACACACACACACACACACAACACACATACACACACATACAAACATACACACACACGCGCGCGCGCACTCATTCATTCACACACACATACACACACACACTCTCTCTCTCACCCACACACATTCACACACACCCCTTACACATTACACACAAACACACACGCACACACACACTCACAACACACGCAAACACATACACACATTTCCACACCATTCACACACAGACACATACGTACTCACGCACACAAAACACATACACCCGTGCGCGAGCGCGCAAAAGCGCCCATTCAGGCGCTGCAAGTAATTTTTTAAAAAAAACAACAACTAACTTTCAGACACACATGCAACCGCGCTTTTCCTTTACTTCTCCCTGTTTTCTTTGTCTAAAATATTTATAGTGAAAATACCTTAAATTGAAGCAGGAATACACACACACACACGCACATGCACACACACACACACACACACACACACACACACACATCTCTCTTCTCTTCTCTCTCTCTCTCTCCTCT